>JAOPJO010000078.1:1092868-1107693 GCA_027123675.1 Molva macrophthalma | reverse complement strand
CCTGCACACACACACACACCATGCTGAGACCTGCACACACACACACACCATGCTGAGACCTGCACACACACACACACTATGCTGAGACCTGCACACACACACACACCACGCTAAGACCTGCACACACACACACTACACTGAGACCTGCACACACACACACACACACACCATGCTGAGACCTGCACACACACACACACACACACACACTACGCTGAGACCTGCACACACACACACACACTAACCTGAGACCTGCACACACACACACACACACACACACACTAGAGATGCTAAAACTGGACACACAAAAACACACAGTATGCTGAACCCCGCCCCCCCTATAAAATGTATAATATATCATAACATTATATATATTGTGTATTTTATGCATAAATAACAATGCATAAGGCATAAGGAATATGACCATATACACAAGGTGATCATTATTATCGGTAAAGAGGGACTATGATGTGGATCTGGACAGATAAGGACATGAATCCATCCAAGTGATGGGAATGGAATCCGACTGCATATAACCTTAACAAAACAAAGTGTGATGCTTTGTTTTAAAGTGTGGAGGAACAAAGAAGCATTCTTATTGCATTCTCCATTAAAGATGTACAACACAGCCCTTTCCCGTCACCTCAGCCACACATGCATGTGAGCTTGAGTACTTAAGTACAGATGACCTACATCAACCCTTGGTTTGGTTAAGCCCAGGGGGAGAGGAGGAGGAGGTATGCACCTCACATATTTCCATGGACAGGAAGCCAGGTGCAGGCTTACGGCTGAACTGATTTGTTCTTGCTCCGTGTGTACCCAGTGGCACGTCTAATCAGTCTCAAGGGGATACAATCACGTGCTGACTTGCATGTAGTCTTGTGTATGCAAATACACACTAATGAGCATAAAGAGCTCGCAGTGCATTAACGCGTGTGATTTGAGGCTCATGTGGGGACGTCCTCTACGTTTTCTAGCTGTACTATATACCGTTTCTTTAATATTGTATGACTGTGCAGCAGAAACATTTTTAGGCCATAAAAAACCCTCAATATATTTGATAGTAAATATATTAGAATGTATACTTATTGTAAAGTACACGTCACTCTTTCAATTTATACAATGGAGGATAGATGATGCTTGGATGAAAGGAACCCATTTTGAAGAATACAATGATGATGTGGTTAAATGTAAGTTATGTGCCAGATGGGGTGGTCAACAGCCAAACGAATGTTAGTAAGGTGACAGGCAACAATTAAACAACTATTGAAATAGTTTGAAACAAGCAGGACAGCATGTTAAACAGTGAGACAGAGAGACAGACAGGTGATTTTTTATTAACTTCTTCACTGGATGACAGATGAGGGGAGAAATGGCAGACAGAAAGACAATGACAGTGAAGGGCAGACGGTACTGATACAGCACATGCAGACGAAGAGCTGATGACGTGAACACTAAGAGAACAAACAGCAAAAGAGAAGGACCAGATGGGCATGCTCTAGTATACAGCAAGGATGAGAAAAAAAGAAGAAATAGCATGTGAACAGGAAACAAGATTGGTGCAGACAGGTTGTATGTGGATTTTTAAGTACCCTTCAAGTAAGGGGAGTAGCTGAAGCACACCATTATAAGCTATCTACGACCTACCCGTTCAGCTCTGAAATCACTCATTCACTTCCACCTAAAGAAAAGAAACACCCGCGTGTGTCACGTTGGAGGTCAGAGAGGGGATGTACTGCACCTTCTCTCAGCTGCGCTTGGTGCAGCTCGCCTTCCAGCTCGCCCCTCAGCCCCTCGTTGGTCTTGATGCCTTCTTCTAGCTGCTGCCTGAGGAGCTGCACGGCTGCCAGCTCCAGCTGCAGGGCATGCAGGCGCTGGGAGCTGCAAGACACACACACACAGACACAGACACACACACACACACACACACACACACACACACACACACACAAGTTGTATAGACATTTTAAAACTCTACTTCAAAGTAAGTCAATCATTTATGGAAACTATACTCTGTGTTGGGCAACAATTAGAAATCAAGTTTTATCCCTCTTTTCCCTGCAATTATTGATAATAAGAATCATAAATCGTTTTCTAAAAAGTAGCTGTTTGGTACAGCAAATATGTTATGAAATACCATTATGATTATCGTAAATTTGTTTTATTGTATTTGTTTTATAATTGTATGTATTTCTGTACAATCTTATGTATTGACAAGAATATGCACATTTTGAATGTAAAAAATCTATTCATATTTCATATCCATATTTTTCAGCCTAGATATTTGGATTTGATGATGGCTGAAGACAGCTAGGACCTCCTCACCTGTCCTGCTCCTTGACGGTTCGAATGAGACTGGAGAAAAGCTGCTGCTCTGACTTCAGGGCCCTGGTCAGGACCACGTGCTCGTTGTGTAAGGAGGACAAGCTGGGCAAATCCTGGAGGGAGAAGCAGACAACGTCCCAATGCCTCTCCTCCAGTACCATGTTAGATCCTAGTGTCCCCTTGCAGGGAGAAATGCTGCATCCACAGAGTATCTGTGGATGCCTATTGTTATTGTAGGGTTTAGGTATTATTATTTGTACTTTGAAGTGCCTATATCTCAGCCTGCAACTGGGTGTCTGATTCAAATTTAGAAGGGATTTCTGATTGCATAAAAAAATGGCATAGTTAAGCCAAAATCGAAATATGGTTCGTAGCAAACATTATTCCATCAATCACAAGTTTGCTTCAGAAGGTGCCAGGAACTGGAAACTTGCCATGCACATAGAGGTCATCTCCCTTAGGTTTTGTTTTGATAGCGTAATTGATGACGTTGCAGCGTTGATTGCAAAAAGTGCTCAGCTAAGCACTAGGCCCCACGCTGCAGGGGGCACAAAATCACTTTTTATCTTAGTAACTGTAATGTATGCATTTTTCTATTACCTTTTGCTGGCTGTCTCCTCCAATGATGGTTCTCTCCCTCTGGGGCAGGCTGGACGTTGACCTCTCCACATCGGTAGCAGAGGCTTGATCCTGGCCATTGCCAGTCTGTCTGCCCCCACGCTGACCCAGACACTTGTGGAGCTCCTGCCCAGAGAGTGAGAAACGCAAGTCCTCACAAAGACAGCTAAAGCAAGGGGGGGGATCACCCATGTAGAGAGAGGGAAAAGCTGCTAATCCAAAGCTGGTATGCGTCTGACAGGAGTTTGACTTCCTGAATGGGGGTTGACTTACGGCGATGATCTGATCCTTGGTCTCCAGAGTGCTGGTGAGGGACTCTACGTTTGCTTCGTGGCCCTTAACGTGGGCCTCCAGCTCAGCCAATGTTGACTGGAGCTCTGCCAGTGAAATCTAGAAAAATGTAAATGTTGGGAATATAACAATATTACATCTCTGCAAGACAGTATGATCTATGTGGAGCTTAAAGGTGCTGTAGGTAAGATTCAAGAGTTGTCAAGCGAGAGAGCAGAAAAGAGCTACTATTTTGAAACTAAACAACCAAAACAAATTTCCTCCATCAATGCTCTCTCCCTCCCCATGTTTCTCCACAATTGAGAAATGTTGCATTTCCCGCTCCTGTGTTTGACAGGCAAGACGAATTCCCTGAACCAATCACGGAAGAGATGCCCTGATTGGCCAGAGCGGTCTCATATATAAATTGGCTCAAACAGAGGCAGGTGCAGTCAACTCGAAACAGATATTCTCACAGCACATTTCACTCACTAATAGTTGACAGATGGCTATGCCCGTTCTAAAAAATTACTCAAAAACTGTAATTTTTACTTAAACTCTAACCTAAAGCACCTTTAATGGTCATCATGATTCACTGACCTTCAGTTCATTCTCCTTCGTCAAGGCCTTGTTCAGTGCCTCCGTCTTCTGTGCCAGCTCCTTCTTCAGGATGACCATGGTTTTCCTGGTGACCGTGATGTTCTCTATATTATCTTCACCATTCATCTTGGACAACTCAGCTGCAGGTCCACAACAAAATATGGATTTAGAACAGACCGAAAAGGATGTGTGACATCACAAACATGCTCCTCCAGAGACAAACAGGGAGTCTTTGTGAGACTTTGACGTCTTACCTTCTCTTTCGATCAGCCTTCCCTTCAGGATGTGTACAGTGTGTTTGAGTTCCAGCACATGATCCGACTCCTCCTTGATCCTTGGCTCAGCCAGGAACCCATCTGTGTTCTGACCATGCTCCATCAGCTTCTGCAAAATTACAATTACACCATCTTTAACATTTGGAATAACTACAAAAGGTGCTGCACGACCAAGTGTTTCCATGTTCAACATGAGAGCCAAAAACAACCTGTATTTACAATTCCACGACTGACTTAGCTCATAGTAAAAGCCTAATGTAAATGCACAGATATATTCGTATCCAGTAGTACACTTGACTAGCTACCGTCGCCGCAGAGAGGAACTCACTTTGATCAGGCCGTCCTTCTCTACCAACAGCAACTTGAGCTCAGCAGTCTCCAGGTAGCCATCCTGGGTGGCCGCAGAGCTGAGCCTCTCGGCGGCGTTGAGCTGCTGCTGCCCGTCCACCAGCTGTCTCTTCAGTTCCTGGATCTCCCGTGTGTACTCAGATAGCATGCGGTTGTAGTGCTCAGAGGACTCCTGGGGGACACAACAACACATGGAGTAGAGGGGTGGGGGAGTGAGAGTCAGACAAGACTAGAGACTGACAAAAGAAAACAACTTACCTTGTATTACTTAATCATTTAGCTACTCAGCTCTCTGTCCAGTAATGTTTTTTAAACTAGGTTCTGCAGCACTATAACCTTTTTGTAGCAACTAAAATTTGAATTGCATGCTTTGATAATTCTCAGCCTCACTTTGGATAAGAGGGTCTGCTAAATTACTAAACGTAATGTCAATGCAAGACCAGAAGAGGGAACTGAATTTGAATGAAGACCAACAGAATCAGTTGGTGGTGGGGCCGACCTTCAACAGTTTGTCCTTGCTGCTGATGGTGGCCAACAATCCTTCCACGGCGGACTCGTTGTCGGTCACCAGGTTCTCCCTGGCCTTAGTTGCCTCTGCCAACATGGCCTCCGTCACCTTTAACCTCTGACCCATTTGTTCGGCCAGGTCGCGGGCCTGGCTTTGGGACTGGCTGAGCATTGCTTGGGCCATTTCCTGAAGGCAGAAGAAGAAAGGTTTAGAAACTACTCAGCAAAGAAACACTTACTTCAAGAGATATTTGGTATGTGGAGGTAAATCAATGTCCAATCTAACCTCCATGTCTTTCGTCTTGCCCTGCAGCGAGAGCTGTAGCTGGCTAATTATGGAGTCCTTCTCCCTCAGAGCTCTGTTCAGGTTGTCCTCCACGTCCTGCTTGGCTCTCTGCAGGTTCTTCAGCGTGTTGACAAGGTGCTGCAGCTCCACATCCTTCTCCTTGATCACACTGTCAAAACTCTGCAGAGAAGGAAGAACACAACTTTAATATCTACATGCATTTGAAAGACTTTGAATCTTTTGGGGACAAATATTTTTTCCAGGCATATTTTTTAAGATTTAAGGTACTCACATTAATGGTTTCATTGTTGTGAGTCAGCAAGTTGTTGAGTCTCTCGAGGTCTCTCTCCTTTTCTCTTAAAGCCAACTGCTGTTGGTGTATTTCATTGTCTTTCTCTTCAATGGCAGCAAACTTCTCGTCCAATGCCTTCTGCAAGGTGACAAATAAGAGAGTCAAAATGAAAATAGAGTAAACACAGCAAATTACGACTTCTAGATCGAAACACACCCATACCTCAAGGGCCTTCTCCTTCTCTTTGAGTCGGTCTCGAAGCTTAGAAAGCATGACATCGCTTCCTCCGGGGCTTCTGCTCTGCTCAAAATCTCTAACCATGTTCATATACTCCTGAAAAACACAGAAAACAACTAAATATCCATCTATCTATCCACCCACCCATCATCATCATTACAGCTTAGTGAGGGATTTTGTCACCTGCAGCTGCTGCTCCTTGTCTGCCAGACTGGAGGTGAGGCGCTGAATGGTGACCTCATGGGCCTGCAGTTTCCTGGTGGTCTGATCTAGAAGACCCTGGTACTGTTGCTCCAGAGCACTCTCTCTGTCCCCCATCTCCCCACTGAGCTTCTTCAGCTGGTTCTGCAAGTCCTGCGGGAAAATAGTTAACAGTTAGTCGATTTGTAGTTTCAAGTATAAATATGTGAAATGTACTTATCAGATCAAATGGTTTGTATCTGCCTTACATTCAGAGCTTTATCGCCTTTCTTCTTCTGCTGTTGGAAGTCCTCCAGCTCAAACTCCAGTTGCTCCTTCGCCTGTTGCATGTCTGCCAGCTCCTGCTCCCTTCTGGCCAGGGAACGCTGCAGTTTTTGGGCTTCCAGCACCTTGGTGTGGTGCTCTCCTTGGAGGTGAGCAAGCTCTGCCTGCTTCTCCATTAGCAGACTCTGGTGCTCCTCTGCACCCTGAGGAGGAAAGTCAAGACAAGTCAAGACATGTCAGGCTTTCTTTTGTGCATTAATTCCCAAATAGACATATATATATACACACACACATTAATACGGTGGTATTATAAATGAAAAATGCAGATTAAAAGATATGTAATTCCAGGGACTGCATCATTGTAACATCAGGCCAAAGAGAGTATGTTGGAGACTTACCTGGTATTTTTGAAGTTGTGCTTTGTGTGCAGTCTCTCTTGCCTTGGCCAAAGCCTCGTCCCGGTCCTCGATCTCATGACACAGCTCTGAGGTCTGTGCAACACAAGGTAAAACGTTTCAACATGATCCTTATTCCTCATTGTTCCTTGTTGTATTGCTGATGATGTTAAATCTGTTCAATCTAAAGTATTGGACAGTGACGAATCTACCTCCTTTTCTTTTTCTTTGAGGACCTGAGAGAGACCCTGGATGGTTTTGTCTCGTTTCAGAGAGTTTTTCTTCTCAGAGCAAAGATCATTCTCCTTCTCATCCAACTTTCCAGAAAGTGTCTGTAGAAAATAGAAAGAAATACAGTTATACATGAGAAAATGTAATCCAGTACAATTAACAAAAAAAGTAGAAAAATATCTTCCAACTCCCAAATACCTTGTTTTGATTCTGGGCCTCTGCCAGTGTTTTTGTCAAGTGCTCATTGCTGCTTTTCATCTGAGTAAGCTCATTATTCAGCAGCTTATTGGTGGACTCCAACTGGCTGACATCATGCTCTCTCTTTGCAAATCCCTTAGTTCAAAACAGAAATACAAATTTGATAAGCATCTGTCAATAATAATAGAGACATGACATCCCTATCAGCTAAAACCCACTAATGGCAAATGGTGGACTGTCCAATTGCAGAGAGCCAAGGACTACCTTTTCACTAACGGGAGTGTATTCATCATTAAATTCCTCTGTAAGGTCACGTAGAGACTTCCACTGTGCCTCCCTGCTTCTTTGTTTTGTCCTGAGGAGGTTTGGAGGTATATGACCCGAATGTGGCTTCTGCAGCACAGGGATGCGGCTGTCTGGCGGGGCAAGGATTTGCCGTCTGGAGATGCAATGCAACAACTGGATGAGGTCAGAGATCAGGGACGACTGAACCGTGGAGCTACGGGGCAGGGTTCTAGCCTGGTCCTTTCCTTTCGACCCATCGGTAATGCTTTTTCTGGCAATGGGCTCTCTGAGGTGTCGCTTAGGCCGATGGTCTGTAAAGGTTTTGTCTTGATTGAGGGACTGCAGGGACGTAGAGCGACCTTTGAACCCAGGGCTAGGCAGGGAGCCCTTACGGCTGACCAGGTCCAGATACATGCTCTGGGAACGGTGGTGTGCAGCTTGGAGACCACCGGAAGAACATTCCGGTATCAACCCGGATCCGGGCCTGGGCGGGAGCCTCCTGAGGCCCAAGCGAGCTGGCGTGGCCACTTTGCCTCCGAGTCTATCAAGACTCACGCTCCTTCTCATCCCGTTCTTCACCTGGCCCACCTCCGCATCTCTGTGGGGCCGAGACTCGGAGGCCAGCTGACCCACCACCTCATCATCTTCAATGGGCCTGCCGCATCCAGAGGACCTAACGCGAGTCTTGGATCTGGAACTTGCACCATCACCCTTAGCTTGGGATGAATTGTTCTTACTGTAGACATGGTTAAGGCACTGGATGACATGTTCCTTCTCTGCCTGGAGCTTCTGCACCTGAGCACTATGTTCCTCCTGGAGCCGGTTGATGGCGATATCGCAGTGAATCACCTTCTCCAGCTGGAACACGCACTTCCCACACAGGAACTCTCCATGACCATCTCCTCGAGTCACTCCCAAGCCCAGCACATGGGACAGAATAACCTGGAGCTGCCTCTGTCCTGTGGCACTAAAGATCCAACGGCATTGGCTTCCCACCAAGCGAACTCCACACACACGACACGGGTCCTTCATGGTGCCTTAGCTCTTGAAGAGGCAGCCTGAAGACGATCAAGAACCTCCAAAACCCTCTTGCACACCAGCAGTCCGATGTTGCTCATTGTCAGCCTGCCAGCCGAGGAATGTCTACCGTTATGCTCCCTACATTACCGAGAGAGCGGACAGAGAATGACTGTCCCTGGTAAGTGCGAAGTGCTGTAAGCCCTAAGCCCTAAATAATCCCTGCTCCCGCCTCCATTTGACTCTGCCATGGGCATTCAATCAGATAAAATCCCCTACGACTACTGGTAGTCGTAGGGGATGGTATGGCTGATGCCATCCGCAATAATCCCCATAGACCCACCTTCCTATAAATGCCCTGATCATGACATCAGGTATTTGGCTACAGCATTATGCAGGTACCACTGAATAGGGCTGCTGCAACATAGTGGCGACAGTATCCATTCAACTGTGTAGAGCGCAATCTATTTTGCACGCTATTCTCAAAGTTATAGCTCAATTTGCTCAGGTATGTTATAGATGTTGCCGTCATTCGTCATTCTGTTTTGATACACACAGTTGCCATGAATAGTACTTGGAGGAGCCATCTCCTTTCAGTTTAGTAATCCAGTCTTAACACTGTGACCTCAGCCCAGATGCCGGACTTAGAAGAGAAACGTTGGTCGCTGTCCAGATAACAGCTCTTGGCTCATCTGCAAATTAAACCTTCTAGAAAGATTCTTGGCCAAAGCTTAGGAAAAACTGTGAAAACTGTCCTGAATTTGCATTATGAAAGAGCAGTTTGAAGTGTATTGAAATGTTTTGTTTCCTTTACAGAACTACAGCTAAAGGATTTGGCCTGTTTGTTGAGACCCCAGGTTAGTATTTGACACCGTCTTTATCGAGATTTAAAACACCCATGATTTTTGTTCTATTCCCCTCCTCTCACGGTGTCAACACGTTCCAAAATTGGGTAGTTGGCCATCAATTTACATCCATTATATCCCAAACGGGTCCCACAGCTTTATCTTTCCTTTGTCCAACCCAGGTAAGCTCATACAAACTGCCCTGGCTATGTATTTCTCCAATAGTGCACACAAACGAAAAAATCCAAGTTTGGATTCTGTGTTCACACTCTGCATGCTGGCAGAGAGCCTGAGGTGTGCAATACGAATACTGGGCAGACCGGCCGTGTTTTAGGCAGTGTCATGATTCTGAATTCTGAATGTGGAGAAACATTTCTTAAGTCTTACACTTGGTAAAGTGTAGGAGGGATTTTTAATTGATTGGAACGCAAATCAAGTGCTTCCCTGGGTTGGACAAAACAAAGATACAGCTATCGGAGCAGCCAAGACTTGATTGAGATATAATGGATGTAAATCGATGGCCAACTGCCCAATTTCTTAATGCGTCTACACCGCGAGAGGCGAGTTGAACAAAAATACTGTCTGATTTACATCTGGATATAGGCAAGGTCAACAATTAACCTGGGGGCTTAACAAACCAGCAACATCTTCTAAAGAGCAACTTAACCCAAAACATTTATTTATTTATTTTTACGTCTTACATGATCGTCAACATAATAATCTATGCCATTGTATCTCTGTTACTGATATAAGACCCTAGTTTAGAGAAAACAGGAGTGAATTCCTATGCTTTTGACAGTCTCCCCAAAACACTATGTGACCGTTCCACTTGGCTGCGAACACAGGTGGCGTTCTTACGGGGCTACCCGGACACCTTTGGCACAACGCTACGGTGTGTGGCGCATTTCACATACATCAAAACATCGCTCATTATGACACATATACACAACAACGGTACTAAAAAGGTAAAGTTGCCATTTGTCGTAACCATGGCACCACCAACCTTATACACAAATCAATTTTTTTTTAATGTCATACTGTTCGAATTCCAGCTGAAACTGAGGGTTCGCTTGCTCTTTAAGAGTAATTGGGCGTTTTGTGCCATCCATTATCCAATGGATAATAAAATAAATAATCACTTCAACCTGCTAGTGTCCTACAATAGTTTTTTGGCTGGAGTCAGTATGAAGTCTGTGAATTATGATGCTCACTGTGTCTAAACACATATCAAAACAGAGCCACGCCAGCAGGAATGCTTTAAGGAAAAATGTAATGATAATACATACTGACGTGCATTTATCAAGACTGACCGCATGACATATCCCAAGCATTAATACATAGTGTGCTTTGTGCTGCACAACAATGAGAGCCGTCTGTTCTGTCAGACTGGTGCAGTGGTGGTGATGATAGCCCTGATACATAGCTGTAGGACATGGCTAAATTGCGTAGCTCATGATTTGTGGCACACAAAAAAAAAAGAGCAGGAAGAGAGCTCTCTAAACGATGCTCATGTTAAGTGAAGGAGCCTCCGGCTTGTTTTGACGCTGTGTGTACGACCAAGAGCCTCCAAACAGGACTGACCTTGTAATCTCTTGGGGCCTTGTCCCTTTCTCCTCCCAACTGTTCCCTCAGCTCCTGTGGGGAAGATGCGCATTGCCAAACAGTAAATGGGATTGAAGAAGATTTGCTTTGGTTTTTTGTGCCGGTTCCTCATTTGGATGCGCTGAATCTGATCTCGGTTTTTAAGTCAGAATATATCAAGACTATATCTTAAATTGCCCCAATCCTGATTTTTTAATTAAATACATATTTTTCACCGAAAGCTTAAAGAAAAGAAAACAACATCAGTATTATAGTATGGATGGTGATTTTAAAAGGTTTAACATACCTGCAACTGATGGTCTTTCTCACTGATGAGGATGGTAAGTTGTGCGATGTGGTCGTGTGCTGGTGTATCTGTTCCCTGGTCCTCGTTAGTCTTCTGTTTTATCAAACCTTCCTTTTCCCTCAAAGAAATCGTGAGCTGCTCTATGATGCTGGAATCAGAAGTTAACAAATCAATATAATTTATTTATATTATTTATTTATTTTATAATTTATCATTTCAAACCCTGAATATTTGTTTGTTTTTCCGATTGAATATTCAAATATAAAGACAAAGAAAAAGAAAGAAAGTCAATTCATCTCTCCCTGTCCTTATCGGAGACGGTAGAGACCACTGCTGCACAATCGTGTTTTTATCAACTGAACATGTTTTCCTTTTCATTTCTAAAGCGATTTCATTTGCTTAAACAAATGTGTTATTTTAATAAGGCAAAAAGTTCTATTCATGTTTTTCAATTACCAACCCATGGTTATTGGTAGATAGAGCTTTTGGGTGTCTTTTGGCCTTGTTGAAGCATTGAAATAGCTGTTAAAATACATTCAATATTAAAACCCTTTTAAAACCATTGACACCGGCTTATCCCAACCGCTTATTTCTATGGACGCAACTAGTGGGAGCTATAGGAGTAGCATGAGTAAATATCAATATTACAACCAATTAGTTTGATGTCTGGCTGTCGGTCTTGCCAATTCTCACACTGGACTGCAGGTGTCAAAGTGCAACCAAGTATTTGAACAGTGTTCTCATATCAGAATACAAACCTAACAAAGGATCATTCAGTCATCCCATGTTTGGCCATTCTGATAATGCTACCGTTACATCAAATGAACCAAATGATCATCTCACTTTATTGCAAGTGAGATAAGCTTATCGTATTGGCTGCATGGACATCAAGTTAGGGCTAGCTGACATGGACATCTTCCCAGTAACAATGGGGAATTTCACACCCCTGTGTTCCTACCCATCTTTCTCCTGCAAGGCTTGCTGCAGGTCATTGTTAGGCTCAGGGACAGGGTTGAAGGCCTCAGAAAGACCCAGGGCCACTAGCTGCTTCTCCATCTCAATATTCTTAAGCTTCTCCTTCTCAGCAATGGCAGCCATCTTCTCCACCTCTTCCTCTGCTGCATGCAGATCCTGCCATGACAGCAACGAATAATGTGTGAGGATACACTTTAAAACTGGGATAATAAGCCACTTTTAATCGTGAGAAGCTACTTAGGTTAGGATTCATTCGTATTAAGCCATGTGGGTAAGAATTTTAAGCGACAAACATACTGCTCACTTCCTCTATCTGAGTAAGGTTCACCTGTTTTGTCTATTTTTATGCATGTCTATTTTATGAGCCCTACACAACACACATGGGGGTGCATGTTATAGTAGATAATCAAATATACTTTTTTTTCATTCATAGATATATACTTTTTATTTTGTTTACTTTTAATTACTACATATCAGTGATATTTATCTTAGAAAATACATTACCACTGTATAAAAGCTTTAGCCAACTTCTGTTTGTGGCAAGTTTTTACAGAGCCCTACATATATCATAAATGTATACTCCAAATATTCACCTGCTGAAGGTCAGTGATCTTCTTGTTGAGAGCTTGTTGCAGAGCGTCCATGTCTCTGCGAGCCTGCTCTCCAACACGCTGGCCATCCCCCGCGTCTCGAATGGCCAGACTCTCCAGCGCTTTCCTAATAACACACACCCCTGACAGGTGAAGTAGCCTCCTGGACAGTGACTCGTAATGACATAAATCACTAAGGTTCTTCACAAACCCGCTCATAGCTTTGACCACTAAAGGGACAGCCATGATTGAACTCCAGGTTGCATTAATTAAGTTAATAAATGATCAAATATATGATAAGTGAGATTTTTCCATCTGGACCTTATTTTCCTATAATGTTTGGTCTACATGACTGAAGCGGACACAATGTTTTGACATTGGTCCAGTATTGAGCGCTAACAAAGTTGTGTTGTGTTAGAAGCATCTGACAACATTATGAAAGGGATCCTTACAGGGAAACATAACTTTTTCTTTACCTTTCACTTGATCTGGTCTGTTAGTTATAAAGTATGTATAGTTATATAGTCCTGCAACAACGCAACAAGATTTATGAGCGGGACTTGGTTAGACACAATAACAAAGAGACCGGATCAAGCGGCACTGGCAAAAACAAGCACTTTTAGAGGACACACTTAAACCCAAAATGATGGGAAATGGGGTCCAGGTTGAAAAATCCCTACGTTATCCCAAAATCGTGGTGATATGTCTTATATGATCTGAACTGCGGTTATATGGTCTGAGCAGTGGTTGATTTTGCTGTTTGCGGAGAGAGGGTTAAGCTACTCAGACACTTGTAGTATAACGCCACGGTGTGAGGGGCATTTCATATACAACAGCCCACGTTATACTGCACATACACACGGACAGTACTAAAAAAGTTGCCATGGGTTGTAACTATGGGGATAGCACAAGGTTCAGGAGGTTAATGAAGCAAGAGTCACCAATACAGATGCCTTCACTAATTGACATCAACATCCGTTGTATCCATTATATCAGGTTGAAAATATGATATACTTTAGGATCAATCCAAGTAGAGCATATACTTTCGAATGAACAATGCCCAGTGTTTCCCCTATAATTGTACCCGCCAGGCCAAACAAATGATAAAAAAATAAATAAATGCAATAAATAATAATAATAATAAAAAGATGAATGCAATAAACATAATGCAGCGCTATCTTGCCGCGATGCGAGTGCCATTGCTAACAGAGTCCCTTTAAATTACTGTAGAGCGAGAGCGTCAGCAGCAATGCAAATATGCAGCATATTCCTGTATAATCGTGCCGGTGAAAAGACGGATGGATAACCAACCTATACAGCCTGGTGAAGACGAGCTTATGCTCCGTCCCTCCACCAAAATATCATGTATTCAGAGGACTCAACTATACTGGAGTTTTACTTTTTAATCCAAGTGTTAAATAGTGTAGTGAATGGCTGTTCGTGGATAAGGGGGTTATGATAAGTGGGTGTGTTTAGGAGATGTTAGTTTCCCTGTTCAATAACTAAAATAGGCTATCACCCTTTTCATAGAAAGTCGGTATTCAAAACGAAATCTGTTGCGATTCAACTGCACACCTTCATGTCATCAGATCAGAAAGCGATAATTATAGGTCTACGATTGCAGTTTGCCACTATGGATGCTGTAAGAACAGTGTTGCGAAACATAAATAGGCAGTTAAGTTGCCACCGCCATGTCCTACAACTTGTACAGTGGCCATGGGGACTATGACAAACATACCCCAATGTGATTGGTTAAACGGATATATTCGCTGGCGAGAGCCGTAAGAAATCTACCTTGGTGCGAATAAAAATGTATGTTGCCTGTTCCCAAAACAGAAACCGTGTTTTATGTATACAGTCCAATTAAACTCAATGATTTGTTATTTTATTGTCGTGTGAAAAAAATCGCAACCAACAATCGTGTTCAATGTAAAAGGACCTTACAACGTGAGTCGTGAGTCAGTTCTCTTTATCACCACGGACAACGCAACTAATTATATTAACCCCGTCGAGGCAGCATTAATATAATAACCTTTTGTGCGTAATATTTACTTGGCAAAAAAGAAATGTTTATTGGTAAAATGCCCTCTAGTGGACAGAACGTTTAATAGTGGCATTGGCAATGTATAAGCCTGTGTATACAGTGTATACATAGTAAGGATTAATAATAATAATATAATA
>JAOPJO010000078.1:1076128-1088747 GCA_027123675.1 Molva macrophthalma | reverse complement strand
ACACACACACACACACACACACACACACACACACACACACACACACACACACACACACACACACACACACAATTACATTTGAAAGGATAACTCTTGTGCTTTTCTAACCTAAACCTTCTTGCATTATGATTCATTCAAGATAACAGCTCAATTCCAGTTTAGCCATGACTTCATTTACAATTTAAACTGGCCATGTGGCTCATCAGGTCCAAGTTCAAAATTCATTATAACATTCCTCCTTTTGATAATCTTTAGCATAATTTTGTAAACTCTCATTACAGATCCGATGCTTTCATCACAATTATTATTGTTAAAATAAAACTAAATGTATACAGCTATTATGTATGCAAGTTTAAAAGTGGGGTTACACTCAAATATTAAGCCCACATGATGACAATATCTTTGTTATCAAAGATTAAACACAAGAGCAGGATAAACAACTAAGGTAAAAAAAAGCCTTTTGCTTGCAGTACACATAAAGCCAAAGCCAATTTGAGGACATTAAATCCATATTTTGACCAACAAATCGTATTCATATATATATTTTCATGTTCACGTTTAAAATATAACTTCCCTTCCTAGTCGTAGGGAACTGAGTATGTAAACAGTCACTTCCTCTAGTGTTCAACTTCTAAAATAAATAATGCGAAAGGTATGGTTGGATATTATTATGGTTTGAATGTGTAGTTAATAGTCTTTTAGAATTATTGAATAAGTCATTAACAAGACAGGTGTCACTTACATATTGGATTACTATAGTACGTTTACCATCTGGGTGACTAGCTAATTGGTGTACCATTCACACATGCACATAAGGACGGGGATACTAACTATGTGTGGTTATATTCTCAATATTATAGCAATCCTAATAGTAAAGCAACCATTCGGTCATTGTTACCTACCCCAAATCACAACTCTCTTTCGGAAAGCATCACGGAAACAGAATCCCGTTAACTCGAACTGTTATAAACCTCACCGCTATTATCCGTACAACGCACTGAAACGTTAGACTGCGTCGTATTATTTCCGCTTAGATGCACGTACAATCATCATCTTCGTCATCCTTGATAACGATTACTTAATGGAAGGTATTTTGTGAAATAAGAGAAGAGATGGCGTGTGTTGTTTACATCGTTGGAAAATTGCATCAAATGTATTGCCCAACAGTATGACAATGTTTACCCAAAACCCAAAATCAACAATATTTGCATTAAAACCGACTTTGGAACCTATTTTCAAACCCTTCGAACACCTGCTTTAACTTAATTTATGGAAAAACTGAACATTGTTGCAGGAAAAAAAACAAGGAGATAGTTAAACAGTGATTTTAGGAGTATTTTGGACACTCTTCAAGTCAGACATTACAAACAACGACATACAAATAACGTTACATTAGCCAATTCCAAAACAACTCGTCGACAACATTGAAAGGCATGTTTAATATAAGCTATCGGGGTTTAAGGTTGGCTCGCTGTAAAGCTGTTCCAGTAAATAGTCTTAGCCAACATATTCCCAATAATAGACTAGTGGACAGCTAAGGCTAGGTCACATTAACCCATTAGCAATGTTCAGTGCTAGCATGCTAGCTCAAGTAATGATACTTTACCTTCCGTTAATGTCAACGGGAAGCGTCTGGTCGCTTTCTAACATCGTATCCATGATACAAGGTTAATATTATCGGTGGCTAAATTCCTTGCACTTTTCCCATTTTAAAATCAAGTCCAAACGCAGATTTGAAAAAAAAACGTAACCCACGATTCAAAATAATCCACACTACCGCCACCATGGCATGGTAAACGTCACCACTGTGGTGTCGCTTGAAAACCGAAACTGGTTTGCAGTGACGTGAGGGCGGGATTCCGACAACATGATTGGTTAAAACAAATATACCGGGGAGGTCTGCGTTGACTCTCAAAGTCAAAATATAACGACTCCCTCCCAAACTTCCGATAAACCTGTACCCATGTGACTACGAACAAAAACACAGTGCCTTGTAAGAATCGGGAATGTAATGTATATTACATACAAATACAAGAATGGTATGGGTGGCTGGCAAACTGTTATTACGCATGAAAGTAAAACATCACCTGGTAGCTCATGTAAGCCTATATAATAACAGTCAGGATCCTACTTGTAAGCGCGGTTCATTGAGGCCGACATTTCTCCAGTGCAGATGCTATTCAAATACTTTTTTTTTATTTTCGATTAAGTAATGTTGGGATTGCTTATGGTAATCACTTGATAGGCCTACTGTCTGTTTTATTTGGGTTTTATATAGAACAACTTATTCAACTGCCCCTTCTATGCTAGGCCGCTGTTTTAAAGCTGTTCATAATTCTAACTTTATAGTACATATAGAATATATACATATAACTTTATTCATTTCAATACCTGCATCAAAGGTACCAGTAGCTAGGCAAACGTAGGCCTATTGGCCAAAGTATGCACTCATCTAATGATGAGTCAGGTTTGTTGATTTCTTGTGGACGCATATCATATGGTCGATAGATCATCAGAAGGCTACCAGTTACACATTGGCACTTGGATTGGATAGGCTTCATGGTTAACAGCTTCTCATTGGCAAGCTTTTACTTTTACCATCAAGTTTAAAGAAGGTAGCCTCGGCTATCGATATCTCTAAATTGAGTATAAGCACCCGTTCATTTGATACCTTGCAGGATGGGACGGAAAGGGTCCGTACTGCACTAGCTACAAAAGCATTATTGTGGCCTAAATAGTACGATTCTGCCATCTAGTGGCGTTATTCTGAAGCGTTACTATTGGGTTGCAGGCCTACAACGTTGTGATTTTTAAAGTAATGGTCCTGACACATATTCATTGTATTTATTAAACAACTGAACATTGAACAGAGAAAGGATAACAGATACACGACAGATAAAAGCACCAGAGTTGTTCGTGTTCTAGAGTTGTATGATGTTTTGATATTTCCCTAACAGCTTTCTAATATCAGGAAAGGTTTGTACCAAGTCATAAGGAATAATGTGAGGTATTCTTAGCTCATTTTAATGTCTACAACGGATTTACAAATAGTAAAGAACTTTCACAATTTCCATTAAAGACAAGTTATAGAGTCGAACAAGGTCCTTGTACAGTACATGTTTGATTATTATAGAGGAAAAAAAAGCAAACCAACAAAATAAAAAAATAAAACACAATAAACATTGCAATATTTTTTTCCTCTGGAGCCTAACATTTACACATAAAAAACATCTATAACTCCAAGACCAGTTGGGCAAACTGTTATATAAAATAGTCAGAAATACTACTATTGTTAAATCAGCACCTAGCTCTATCAGAAACCACGTTTACAACATTAAATAACATTAAATTAGCAAGAGGGGATTCACTGTATACAGCAAGACTTGCACAATTATACACACTTTTTAACTACAGCACAGAACATAAATTTAATTAAACTATTTCCACTAAATGTGTTGCAAGAGATAGTACGTACAACTCAGTGTGTGTGTGTGTATGTGTGTGTGTGTGTGTGTGTGTGTGTGTGTGTGTGTGTTTGCACACACTTTGTGTGGCAGTGATCGTGGAAGTGCACTATTTATACACTGTATATTATTATCCATGAAAAGATTTTTCTTAAAATATATATCTCTGAATATTGCAGTACAACAGAAACATGAATAAAAAAGGCAAACAATGTTTGAAATCATCAAGCAACTATGCATTGTGTTTGTTTATGGATGGGGTATAACAATAAGAGAATGGGGAAGTTGAATAAGCTATGGCAATATACTATGCCTACATGTTTGTTTGTTTATTTGTTTTTAAATCTGAGCATGCATGCATTTATATTTATCAGAAATATTGTATATTTATTATTCAATAGTCAATTTTGCAAAGTGGTGTAATTAGAGCACTAGGTGAGCACCTCGGTCCAGATACTACTTGGCGCCATGCAGGAGAGAGAGAGAGAGAGAGAGAGAGAGAGAGCCAGAGAAGCTTGTGGAGGTCAGTTTAACCAAAGTAATATGGGTGGATTTATTTTAGATTAACGGCTTCACATTTGCCACCACAGCTACTCCCAACTCCAGGAACCGGCTTTGCATAGAGTGAGAGCGAGAGTGAGAGAAGGACTTTATTTGGTCTCTGGCTCAGTTTTCCCTCCAGGGATTACCTGTAGCTATAGCCTAAGGTCTAATAGACCTACCTGGACCAGAAGATAATATCCTTTACCTTTGGGATGAGTATTTATATTTGACTTCACATTCCACAGAATTGATACTACATATTTGAAAGAATATATATCTAGGCCAGATCTGTTATCCCAAATGACTTCCAGTCAATATGTTTGTAACAAGTCTTGGGTGTTTTTAACATTATGTACACAAATAATATATATATTTATATTATTTGTATTCATCTAAAATATTGTGGGTGGTGAATCCTCTGGCTCTCGGAATATGTGGCTTCATAATAACTTTTAATGAAATCTAATTGGATGCCAACAAAAAAAATCTTACATTTTAGCTTACATTTGTAGGGGAACAAGAAGCAATTTGTTTTGCGGTTCATTATAATTGTGTAACAATTCACATATACTTGATTGACAGGAGATGAGCACCAAAGGCTAATAGAACAGCACCCCTGAAAGGCCTTCAATATCATTCAACATGTTTAGAATATAAAATTATCTTCTCATTTTCTATTGCACTTGAAGATTATTTCTTTACATAAGATATACATGTATAAACGTTAAGCAATAAGCATATATATATGTACATTTAAGTACTCCTACTGACCTAATGATTCTCTTTTAACAGAATTGTGTTTGTGTTTTTCTTCGAGTATTTCCAAAAAGTAAAAACAGTACACGCAGTAGGTATACAGTACAGTATACCATAACAGACAATAAGTTACTACAAGGTCCAACGGTTGGTGAAGTTAACACAAAGTGGACTAGGCCGTGTCTCTCCTCACTTTAGCATTGTTCCAGAGAGACTGGGTGGCATGAAACTTAATTTCTGCATTGGGGGGCCCATGCTGGCACCCATACAAGGGGGGGACCATCCCCCCTACCGCCCTCTCAAGGAGCTGTTAGTGCAAGAGCCCCTCCACCCCCCACCACCTCTTCAGCCCCTCCTCCTCCTCCCCCTCCTCCTGCTTCTCTTCTGTCTCTGTAAACACCCCCGCTCCCACGTGATGTTGGCCGGCCAGGCTAGATGTGAGGGGGGATGTGGGGGGCAGAGCGGGAGGTTCCCTGAAGGACAGTACTCGGGGGGGGTAAGCTGGTGGGGTACGGTGGAGGATGTGCTGTACCTTCCTGGCCACCTTGGTGCAGCAGGCCACCCAGAGAGAGAGAGAGGGTTCACGCTGCAGCCCAGCGATGGGACCAGGGGTTGGCTGGTGCTACAGAAAGCACACAGGGCCCACCTCCAGGTGGTAGTGTGAGCCAGGGCTGGTTCTGGGCAGGTGAAGGATATCCACCACGGGGAGGAGCGTCGGGTCGGCCGAATGGAAGACGAAGTGAGTCTGGTGCCAGCGACCGTCTTTCATCTGAAACGGAGGAATACGTTGTTTGATATACTATAAAAACACATGCATTGTGTATATGTAATATCACATCGCTGTCACACTATCAAATGGTCTTGGATGTTGACAGGGTGTTGCTTTGATATACGTCTTTAAGGAACAGGCAGGAGTAAGGGCATCCCATCCGGGTAGAACGGCCAGGTAGTGGCCGTTGGGGAGATACAAACCCAGAACCTTTCGGCTGGGAGTCATAACACCCTAACCACTGGACAGCACAATGAAACAATAGTTTCTTACAGTTATATCCAAATTAAACAGACCATTGGATTATGAGGTATGAACGAACATTGGGATACAAACGGCTGGGACTCAAACACCCTAACCACTGGACAGTCCGTACACCCTGCAGAGCCTGATGACAACTCACCCAGCAGGAGTCCTCTGTTACGTGTGGCGCCAGCTCCCCTGCAGCATGGATCATCTCCCCACTCCAGGACTTGAAGGTGACGGCGCTGGGGCCGGGGGGGCGGCCCTCCTCCTCCCTCCACACAGGAGCGTTCAGGCAGTGGACGGTGATGTGCTGCACCGCCTCGAAGCTCAGCAGGTGCAGGAAGTTCATCTGCACACGGCCAACGCTAATTTCCGGCTGTTTCGGAAAAAAAAGTCAGGAAAAGTTGTTGGTTAGGTCACAGGTTGTTATCATTGCTATGTTTCAATTGATATTTGTGCAAATTTGAGTTTCATTGTTGTGAGGATTTCATGAATTCACTTGTGTGAATAATAGTGTTTCCATTATGTCTGCATTACCTTGGATACTGTGATTGGCTTGAGGCAGGTCTGCCCTCCTCCAGTAAAATTGCAGAAGACTTCTACAGTATCTGAGGAGCAGCCCAGGTTGGGGTCAATCCAATAAGTGCCTGACAAAAAGAACACAAGTTTATCATCATTAAATACGAACAAAGCATACACGCTCTACACACACACACACACACACACACTCACACTCACACTCACACTCACACTCACACTCACACTCACACTCACACTCACACTCACACACTCACACACTCACACACTCACACACTCACACACACTCACACACACACACACACACACACACACTACACACCATCTTTCCCTTTGTGTTCACAGCTGTGGAGGTCCTTGCAGATGCGGGCCGGGTTGTCCCTGTTGCCCAGCGGGTTCTTTAGGCTCTGGATCAGGTTACTGAGGTAGTGGATGGTCTTGAAGATCTCTGTGCCCTGGTCCAGCATGGGCAGGTCCATTGCCGGCCTATGAGTATGCTGATGATTGAGGAGAGTAAACAAAGTTGTATGAGGTACAGGGAAAATATTAGTTTCTAATTTGTTTATATTAGTCTGAAAGACGCACACACACATGGACACAAGCACACACTCTCTCTCACACACACACACACACACACACACACGGACACAAGCACACACTCTCACACACACACACACACACACACACACATACACACACACACACACACCAATTTTGCTCTGCTCACCTCAGTCCTGAGTGGGGTGAGTGGATCCACAAACAGGTGGAGCCCATCCTCCATCTGCAAATAACAACACACATATTGATGCAATTTTCTCTATAAAATACAAAAACGTAAGGTAATGACTTGTTTATAAATGTAATAATTAAAATTGTAATGACTTACAAATGAGGCGGGAACACTTGGCAGGCCCTAGAGCAGGAATAGAATAATCAGTAGAAGGCAGATTATAACATTATGATATTATTACAATATGGAATTTGTTATATTGTTTTTCTTGAAACATATATTTGAATGGGCTTTTTGTGCCTTTATGGCCGGACAGTGAAAGAGACAGGAAAGTGGGTTAAAGAAGAGAGGGAATAACATGTAGAATACAACCAGAGGTGGAAGTCCAAGCTGGGTCTCTACCAGGCATACTGCCTGCATGGTTATTTGTTGAGCTATAACTTACAGGTGGTCCCGGGGGCCCTCGAGGTCCAGGAGATCCCTGATAAAAACATCATGTACATCATGAATGTTTAATGTGTTACAGTAGACTAGATCTAATGTCTGTACTTTTATTCCCTAAAGCAACACAACAAATTCACACATACCATTGGTCCTTGCAATCCCTGTTCAGAAAAAACAAAAATACTTTTTTTAAGCCTGGACATCAAACTATTTTAGTGTTGATGTAACACTCTTAAAGTAATGTAAATGTAATGTATAGATTGAGATAAAGGTCTAATTAAAAAAACAAGTGTACTCACAGTCTCTCCACGGTGGCCCTTCTCTCCTCTAGGACCCTGAAATGTAAAGCTCACTGTTAGCTTCCAATCAAATCAAAAGAACATAAAGTCCAGAGAACAGTTAGTGTGTATGTTTAGAGCTCTGCCATACGTACAGCACTTCCATTTGGACCGATGATTCCCATAAGACCAGCTGACCCTCCTACACCCTGAGGAGAGAATCAAAGAAATATGTTAGGAATATAACAGCACATTGAATTTAATGGATTTGTTTACATTTTAATTGCTATAACTTCCTCTAAGACAGCCAGGATTGTTGACTACATCACCAATTCCAAGTGGGTAGTTATCAGGTGACATCTCATGATAACACACTGCCTGATCTACATTGAAATAAGCCACAGGCACTAGACATCCCACAAGTATCTCCTCACCAATCAAAACCTTAAGCATCCAATCAGATCCTTCCTAAATCTTGTCCCGCCCTCATTTTCAGTTTTACTTTGAAATAAATCACAGTATTCAAGTGTTCACACATCTGTTTGGTCTGGTTTTTAGATCATGTTGCTTACCATCATACCCTGGGGCCCCTTTGGTCCCTGAATGCCCTTTGGTCCATAGTCTCCGGGGGCCCCCTAGAACAAACACAATCACATGTTACCTGAAGCAGCATGTGCAAGGAAGACTGCTTCTTAAACCTCCGTCTTCAACTACCATTTAGTCAATTCTTTTTTCCTTTATTTTTTCGTAAAATCACACAAATGCTTTCTCTGTTGATATTCAAGCTAAAAAGAACCAACATCTGGCATTAGGCAATGCAAAAATGATTAGGGCAATACCAAACAATCCATCAATCAAGGAGCAATGTGACATTACAAACAGTATAGTATCACAACCTTGTACTAGGTGGGCCTTACATTAACAGCTGGTTACAGGTCATTCGAGAGGTTTAATAGGTGATTTCATCCTTCCTTCGTCACTACATTTTCTTTGGTGCCCTTTATTGCAATAGGTCACAATGAGTTGTTAAATAAAACCCCACCAGTATCTGAGTTCATATTTTTGCAGAACTTGAAGAAGTGAGATGGATGTGATTGCTTGAGCAAAATGTATGTTGTGCTATGTTCCACCAAGGGTAATTTAGTTTAACATTTCAGAAGATAACTCAAGGTGGCATAGAATGTTTTCAGAGAGCAGGTTTTAAACATACCGTTGGTCCAAGTAGTCCCAGAAAGCCAGGAAAACCTGGTTCCCCTGAGTCTCCCTAGTTATCATCAAAACACAGAATAGTTATATAGTGTATGACTTAGAAAACAAGTTAACCTACAAAGTGCACAGGGGTCTAGTCTTCTAGTCTGAAATATACCAACGGAACCATCATTTGCTTAAGGGTAACGTACAGGTTTTCCTTTAGGTCCCTGGTCTCCTTGGGTCCCAGGAAGTCCCATCCCGCCCCTGAAACCCCTCTTCCCCCGGGGGCCGACTTGTCCTGGAAGACCCCGCTCACCCTGGAGGAAGAAATAATGAGCGCTTGAGAAAAAAACACGATTTCACTACAAACATTGCTCACTTACAAAATCCACCAAAACTTACACACTGAGCCCAATTCTAAGGACCATATTTTAATGTTTAGGTAATACTTTTGTTTTTGTTTGGCATCCATTACAGAATATTTCTCTTCACCTTCAGCCCATACGTCCCCTGGTCGCCAGGAAGTCCTGGAACCCCGGCTTTACCACGTGAACCAGCGTTACCAATAACACCAAACTCCCCATCGTCGCCGTGCTGTCCCTGGAGACAGGGTAGAAGTTGGCATCATGACTGGGCACAGCTAAAAAAGAAAACACTAGTGCAGTTGATCCTGTCGTTAGTGATATATAGAGTGTCTCTGGTCAGTCTCACCGGCATGCCTTTATTGCCATCCTTCCCTGGAAGTCCATCCATGCCAGGCAGCCCCTCCTGCCCCTCCCGGCCCACAACCCCCCTTGGACCCATGGGGCCGGCCACACCCTGGAGTGGAGAGGGATGGGTGAGAGAAAGACAGATTTTGTGGATTTTTGAAACTCATAACTAAAATCACATTTTCCCTGTAACACAATAAATAAAACTCTTTTAAACTGATTGTTTACAGAGAGCGCAAGAGAGAGAGAGAGAGAGAGAGAGAGAGAGAGAGAGAGAGAGAGAGAGAGAGAGAGGGAGAGGGAGAGGGAGAGAGAGAGAGAGAGAGAAAGCAAGAGAGGAGGGAGAGAGAGGGAGAGAGAGAGAGAGAGAGAAAGCAAGAGAGGAGGGAGAGAGAGGGAGAGAGGGAGAGAAAGATTGCGTCTGAAAACGGAAATATGTATATCATATTGAATGTATTATATAGGATTTTCCATAAATAATATAATATTCAAACAGGTCATGACCAGTGTGAACTCGGGTCATGACGCACCTGTAATGCTCGTGATCCCTTTGGTCCTTTGTGACCCTGCTTGCCTTTTTGACCCTAAAATAAAGAAGAAGGTAAAACATAAGGAAGACAGAACAGCCCCCAATGAATTGCTCTCTCTTTTGCTTTGCTTTTCCTGGAACACCTGAATGAGCACACTGCATAAGAGACGACGAAGCAAACTGTATATAAACAATAAGGTTCTGAGTTAATTTGAGATCTAGAATAAATCACACGCAACCACGCTATCTAGCAGCATTCATGACGGAAATGTATCCATCGGACTGAATCTAATGCAGACAATATTAAGCACCGCTACATCACACTACATTGTGGCTCAAAATTCAGTCTGAAACACATAGTTCACATCCTAAGCATGACTTGATATTCTTACTTGATCTCCTTTGGATCCTTTGGGTCCTTGCCTCCCACGCAGTCCTGGGTGTCCCTGTGATTAATCAATGATTTGAGAAGGTCATCAGTGTGTACAGTCATCCCTGTGTAATAGCCATCAGTATATAAGGGGGGCCACACTCACAGGTAGTCCAGGGGCCCCGGACTTCCCTCTCTCGCCATCAAAACCAATTTGACCCTGAAACATTAAAGGATGACAGAGTACAGTATATATGGAGTACAGGATCATCATAATAGATCACGTGCTGATGTAAACGTTTCTGAGGAGCAGTACTCACAATATACCCCGGATCTCCCGATTCTCCCCTCTCTCCCCGATCACCGGGGGTTCCCTGTTCAAAAAGCAGACACATGCAGTTGAATAAAAGCCATGCTGTATAGGTTAAAGAATAGAGATTCACACGCAGGCCGTAAGAGGAAGCTATAGCCACATATGAAGTGGAGCACAAGACCACTAGACATGAAGGTCTGAAGGAGGCGCGCTACTCACAATTTCGCCCGGAGGTCCAGGAGGCCCTTCCACCTTCCCGTCGTCTCCCTGCTCACCCTGAATACGGAGAAGAAGACATTATTCACGTCAGGATGTTATATTAGTATTATGGTGAATGAAGTCGATCATACAACACAATGGAGAGCTGAAAATGTGGTCATTTGGTAGAAAAAATGTATCCTAACAATACCACAAGGGTAAGATTATATTCTTACTTAAAGTCATGAAAATTTGTTTTTAATATATTTGTTATATATACTGTATATATACATTCTTTTTTTCTGTCTGTGTGTGCAGGAGTTTTGATCAGGTGATTAGCATGTAAAGCTACATGAGGAGCTAAAAGTTATGATAATGAAAAAAACTACAAGAAGCTCAGCGATGTTTGTTTCCATGTTGCGGGTATAGTTTTCTTTTTACTTTTAAGCTGCCAATGCAGACAGAAACTCACATGTTAATCTACACAAGGATTGGTGGCAATAGATAGAAGAGCAGATATAGAAAGTGAGACATCCAATTAATAGAATATAAAATGAATCATTCCGTACCTTTTCACCTTTGGGTCCCGGAGCCCCAATGGGGCCTGATGGTCCCTGATGGCCCTGTAGTGATGCAAAAAACAACTGAAATCAAATCATATTCAACCGAAATAATAAAAACTAAGTGTAAACAAGTGAGTATTAGAGCCGGTAACTGTGGTTCTGACTCACCTCATAACCTCCCAGACCAACCTCCCCTTGCTGACCCATCCGACCGGGAGCACCCTAGAGACACAGCATCCAATACTCACTATCAATGAATGGCGTTGTCTACTGGAAGAGTATCTCTAGTTTCTGCCTTCTCTAATGGCGTTGGTCTAACTCACCACGTGTCCTATGGTTCCCCTGGAGCCCTTCTGACCAACGAACCCCGGGGGCCCAAGCTTCCCCATGGGCCCCGTCTCCCCAAGGTGACCGATTGGACCTTTGGCACCCTAAAGTAAATTAGAAGATGCCATTTCAATGCTTCATTACAGAGCAGAAACCCGTCCTGAATCAATAAAGTTGTATGGTATTTTAGCTTCCATTGATTTATAAAACATTGATTGATTGATTAATTCATTTGTGGATTAATGATTGACTGGTTGCTTGATTGATCTCTTACCTTGAGTCCAAGTTTGCCTCTCTCTCCCATCTTGCCAGATTTACCCTCTTGACCCTAAGTCAAACATTAAAACATTAAACATATTAGTGAATAATCATCAGGCAAGTGTGACTCTGACGTATGTGGTAAGGATACCTACGGGTTCTACTACCTACCCTGACGCCGGTGAGTCCAGGAAAGCCAGGTGTGCCTTCTTTACCCTTCAGTCCCATCTCTCCCTTGTCACCGTTGTCTCCCTCCTGGCCCATGTCACCCTTTTCACCCTACACACATGGGGGGGGGGGGGGGGGCCGGGTGTTTAACCCGGCCCGGGTGTGCAGGGGCAAGGTGGGTGGGGGGTTGTGTTGGCGCCGGAGAAAGGTGTATCACCGGTGTGT
>JAOPJO010000078.1:930073-944697 GCA_027123675.1 Molva macrophthalma | reverse complement strand
CAGTTCTGAAGGCAAAAGGGGGTCCAACCCGGTACTAGCAAGGTGTACCTAATAAAGTGGCCGGTGAGTGTATATTGATATGTATGTTATACATACACATAGTTACATAAATTTATCTATCACAATATCAAAAAATAAATAAAATAACACAAGCCTAACATTTGTGGTATTTACCTTGTTGATCCATGAGACCAGGGCATTCTCCAGGTCCAGGGGACCCTGGCTGAAGGCACCAGGGTTGGAAAAACGACCACAGCCGGACACCACCCTATCAGTGCTGACCCTCTCCGACGCGTAGGCAGTCATCAGGGCATCGATCAGCGTGATGTGAGCACTCTGAGAAAAAACTCAATGTCTACTTAAAACAGCACACTATACAACATTCTGCTAAAACAAAGAGGGAACACCCACAGGCAATCTTACCTGAGATGATTATATATGCAGACAACCAGCCATATATCTCTCAGATACCTATAAGTCTTAGGGTCAGCCACTGTTCCAGAAATGTATGGATACTATGGCTATGCATTCCTGAAACGAGGGCCATTTTACTACATTACATCATTAGAGTATAAGAAACTCAAAGGGGCTTTGGGGCCTTCTCGTGCACCGGGGACTACAGCCAATGAGACACAGCTCAAATCAGATCACACTCATTTTCTCAGACATATTTTCTCTGAGCGCCATTGATCTGGTTGAAACCCAAAACTCTGCAGCTCAATAATTGGCACTATGAATATGGCATTTCAATGCTCTGTATTGTTTGGTCATATGTTTGTTCACCAATTTGAAACAAAACGTTGCTTTTATAGGCCCCTGCCATGTGGATTTCATTAATATTGTCAACTTAAATGTGTCACACTTTTCCCAGGGTTTTTGGGAAACAGAAAACAAACTTAATTTTACAAATATGTTTACCATGTCACGCAGCCTATAGACATACAAACTTTTTTTTGTTTTTTAATCATGAAGGACAAGATCCTGAATCATTCTACACACACACACACACATCTACCTACCTAGCAAAGTTATCCAGAACAAACATTTAGAAAGGACATGGATGGTGGTTATCAATATTTATCAATGCTTCCAATGGATTCATCATTTATTTTTGTCAGGCATCTTGCTTGCAAGGGCACCTGTAGGCAAAACTGTACATTGTGGCATTCAACCTTTTGTTTCGTCCTCAAACACCCAACTAACCCTCCACCAGGCCTCCCCCTCCCCACCTACCATCTTGATGGGCGCCGAGCTGAGGTCGTGGTCAGACACGTACTCGTCCGCCTCCACCACGTGGACGCCCCTCCTCAGCAGGGCCTTGATGACGGCCTGGTGGCTGTGGAGGGAGACGGCGGAGGACTGCGGGGTCTTGAAGCCCTTCAGGATAAGACTGCACACACTGCAGTACAGCTCCCCCGACAGCAGCAGCTGCAGCACCAAAGGCTTGATGTGCTCCTGCTCATACTGGTCCACGTAGAACAGCTCCCTCAAATCCTCTGGGCTGTCTGAGGGTGAGGGAGGAGAACAGAAGAGGAGAGAGAGGTCAATTGTTGAGTGGCGACGTATACTTCACAATAGTTTGAGCCAGGTAAGAGTCACACTTAGTTGTCACTGCATTACATGGTAGGGATGATGAAGAGAGATTGGAGACAGAGAGAGTGGGAGTGGGAGGGAGAGAGAGACAGAGAGAGTGGGAGGAGGAGGGAGAGGGAGAGAGACAGAGAGAGTGGGAGGGGGAGGGAGAGGGAGATAGAGAGGTCAACTGAGTGCTAATCTATATTTTCACATATACAACACATCTATATTAGATGAATAAAGGTTATAGTAGTTTGTAGTGACTTTGTCATAGTTGTATCATACTATAGCTTATTACACCCGCCATACAGATTGCGTGTATGAAGATAAAAAAAAACATGCATTCTCTCCACGTTACAAAAGCGACTCCAATGATTTAGTCTCCTCTGTATGTTGAATGTTTTTCTGTTGTCCGTGCATGACTCATAAAATAGTCTAAAGCTTAACAGTCACGAGTCACGACCAGGGTCAGTTTGGATCAGTAATGATATTCTTAAGTTATATTCAGTTACACTTTAGGAAGGGACACTCACAGAAAGAATATAATGTCCTGTTTGTTAGTTAATCAATCCAAGTCAATTTCCTATATATTCTTCATATATGGAGCGCAGTTGTTTTTATTCTCTGCTAATGCAACGAGGCTGTACTGTATGCTATAGTATCTATTACTATAATAACAGTAAAGAGGGGATGGTGCTGGGTACAGTTCACATCACAATCTCACAGCATTGTTAGGCTAATTTAGATGAAATGAAGATATCCTACACGGTTAACAGGTCAGAAATCAGTCTATACCCCAATAGCTTTCATGGCCTCAAGATAAGGGCTTAGCCAATGGCTAGACATGCTATAACACAAAAGGAGGCCAAAATCTTGAAGTCCGACTGGATTGGCAACAAGAAAGGTACTGCTAATTGGCCACAAAAAAAAAAAACCCTTACCAATCATCATTCAACATTACACCTCCAGACATAATGTGTACAGACCAGAGGCCTGTAGTCTGGGATCTAGATGCATTGGGCCATGTTTGAGAATGCCTCGGCTCAACCTTCCAGAAAGTGATTGTGCTTTACGTTATCCGGCGTCACTTCTAATCCCTGGTTAAGCCCTGAGAACACTAACACAGGCTGACAGGGCTCTGTGATGTAAGAATAGTTGGTCAACAGAGATGGTGGCTTGTATTGTATTCACCACAGTTTCAGGCAGAGCCAGTCAGCCTATAAAATGAGGATGTTTCAAATGGGTTTAGAATCAACCATACTATTATAGATTAAGATACAACTACACATAACTAAAAAGGAAAATGTTTTTGGTTGTGTTTAGACTTGAACAACCACTTCAAATAAAATGAAGCTATTACATCAGCATTAAATTGTACGATGTTTCAGATAAAAAACAGTCAATGAATTCTCCATCTCTCTTGACAACATAGTTTCCATGTTATATTTCCATCCAGGGTTCTGCCTTGTGGATGCGGGTCTCCATCCTAAGGATCCTGGAGACACGTGCTCTCCTAATGTGTGCTCCTAGTGTACTATGTGTTGGTGTGTTTCCTCAAACCCTGTCTGTGTGTGTGTGTACAGAGAGAAGCTGAAGAGAGACAGTGGCAGTCTGTTGTTGCCTCACCCTGGTCAGAGTGCGTGTTGTTGCTTGGTGTGTGTGTGTACGGATATAGTCGCTAATCATAGTTTCTAATATTACGTCACCTAACCCCCCCCCCCTCCCCTCCTACCATGTGAGAGGGAGTGGGAGTTAGAGGGCGCATGACAAGTCAAGGAAAAGGCTTGCTCTTCTTCCACGGAAAACTTCAGGTTGATCTACAGAGATCACAGCACTAAGGCTAACGATGCTATGGTAATGCATTGGTTATTGTCGTTTAATTGGTGATGTTACATTAGAGCAGAATTCGCCAACAATTGTTCGGTAGGAGTGTTCAAAAGAAATCCATGAAGGGTGATGAGATAATGCCATGTTTACACAACATGGCAATAAGCACTTCATGCGCACATTAAGCCTCAAAAAGGTATAATATATATTTGTATAATGTCAATAACATCACAAGACCAAGCAGGGCTGGTGTATGTAAGTGGTGTGAAGCTCTAATCCCATAAGAAGGTCTCCCACTACTGTGACCTGCTAGCAGGACATCATCTTCAGTGTATTGTGCCATCTGGTTAGTCAAATTGGTTTTGACTAACCAGTAACCTTCTCGAAGTAGGATTTAAGAGCTTTTCAAGCCACTGTTGCCAGTCTGATCTTGTTCCATGGAAAGAGAGAGAATTGCTTAACTTAATGAGTTATATTGAACATTAGCTCTAGCAGGCAAGCATGTACACAAACTCCTTTATAAAACATTATAACATTAATTTAAGATCTTAAAAAACAGAATGTATCTCACATGTTTTTGAACCCTGCTATTAGAGATCAGAAAATAATGCAACCAGCATAATATAATATAAATAACCTGGAATGCTTTTTTTGAGTTTCAACAACGTCTGATTTAACAGCTAAACTTTTGGTCTGAAAGGGTCTCTCCAGAAAACAATGTCTTTACTGATGCTACACCGATTTCTGATGAGTTCCTCTTTGATCTAGCCTTAGTTAATGGTAAACACTGTCACTTTTGGAATACCTTTGTCTGAGTAAGTTAGCTTTGGCTGTATATGTTGGGAGAATGAATTGAGCGAAAACAGTATCAAGACTAGTTATACTTTAGATGGTACATCGAGATCAACAATGTTAAGCAATACGAACACACACAGGCCAGACACTCTCGACTCACACATAAAGAGACAGTTCAACCTTATCTCAGTAGATTCGATGAAGGCCTATAAATGGTTTGTTGTCAATAGTGCTTCCAATGTTGAATTGAACTGTATCTGTATTAATGCTGTGCCAAACTAACTTGCCATTCATTTGAACAACAGTGTCTATCTTCTATCTAGAGCTGCTGCCTCGAAATGCCAAGTCACTACCTTTTGCCCAAACAACATCAGCTTCAGGTCTAGATAGATGGACCTACTTTCACTTTCACTGCATCTTATTTCAACAACATAGTGATGTGGTTTAATATAAGATTCAAACAAATAGTTATTATGGCTATAAAAAAAAGATTACATTTGGGGGAGCATTTGGGGTTGTTTCCCTGGATTGACAGGTAACTCTGGCCTATAGCTTTCTATCTAATTGTCAGCTCCGGAACTTAGCCAAAACATTATCATGTCAACATTTTTATATTATTTCCCCCATTCAGTTTCAATAATGGTTGTGACTGTAAGGCAACACATTTGGCCTCAAAGCATTCGTTCAGAAAACAATGTGTCCCTTTATAGATGATACGGCCATGTTTCGGTGAGTTTCTCCCTCATGTCGTCAAAGGTAAACACTTTGACTTTTCGCATGGCTTTTTTGTTTAACCTCCACATAATGATATTGGCCATTTATATTTTCACGTCGTAAGAAAACATGCAGTGTATGCTTCTTACCTAATTGGGGTATTAAAACATAGGCCTAATGGCCACTGCAATAAATATTTCAATAGGAACTGTTGTTGGCTTTATTGATATGCATTAAACATGGCAATATGGTTGAAAACACCTAGAAAAGTTCCTTTAACGTCCTTAGAAGACTGGTCATTTTTGTAACGTTGTCACTTAGGATACTGTCAGAAATATTCCAGTTTCAGAGGAACTCAAAAGCTTGACAAGCAACAGAGGACGAAAACTCACCGGTACCGTAGGCTTTGGCAAATAACCATCGTAGGTTTGCATATATCTTCGCTTTAGCCGGATCGTAGAATTTATTTGGTACGATGTCTATATCCATTATGCCTGCCACACCTGCAGTCCTCCAGGTGCTGTCCCTGCCAGCACAAACATCCATACGAATTATACACCAAACAAAGAAATATAAACAATATCAGAGATGAAACTGTCTCTGCATGCCGTCCAGACATAGGCACCTGCCTTACATCAGCAGAAGATGCTATTGCTAATAAACAATACAACATTTAGGAAGTACTTCCACAACATTAAGCGTAATTAATTTACCTACATTTCAACTGGCTAAGGACAAGGGGATAACGTTAGCTCACGAATGAATGAACAACCTAAGCAGCATCATGAGCTTTTTAGTGCTTTAGCAAGGCTAACATGTACATAAACAGGGCGTTCAACGGATGACATTTTAAACGATATGATCAGCGAGGAATACTCTGAACGAAAATTACCTTTGTATGTTGCTACATCCGACCCTGTATCCAAATATTATCACACAAAGGTGTTGTTACAGCCACGAAATATCTGCCTACGGTCTGCTAACACGGATGACTCCTCCTTGCTTTACGGTAGCGATGGAGAAAGAAGACAGGGATCCTACTGGTTCATCCAATTAACATCCAACATAGCCTACTACTAAAAAAAGCATATTGAATAACCTTTTTATTCGTATTTAATACGTGATTCCTTGTATATTCGTTAACATGTTGTTATAATTGGTTAATTTCCCACTTTTATACATAACATTTTCTAAGTAAAATATATTTACATTATTATTTGGGTGTATTCCATTTGAATTATCAGAGCACTACTATGTTGTTTTAAGTGTTTGTACGTGAATGATACAATATTCAGCCTATACAATATGTATATTATAGGTTTCTTTTATAATATAAAATTGCCAATACAATTTCATAGAAGGATATAATAATTGTATCTAAATTCATAATTTCGTGTATAATTTCCCTTCTGCATATTCTTTGTAAAATGAATTTTGCTCAGTCATCATGTCTGTTGCTTAGAAATAAATTCCATTCAAGTAGGCCATCTAGTGTGAAGACAGGAGAAAGCAGATAATAGCTGTATGAGTTCCAGACGTACCAGTTCAGTTTACAACGTAGGCCAACGTAGGCCATGGGAGAATCAATACCAAAATATAAAGTAACACAAAAAAATATATAGGCAATAGGCCTATAATTAAAATTAATACATGAATAATTCCAATAATCATATTTGTGGGCTACCACACTTAAAGGGGGATATTACGCCACCAGGTGTGAATGTGATTAGCCATTAGACAAGCCGTTTGAAAATCTGCCTTTTCCTGTGCCTTAGTGACATCACAAGATGGATAGCTCAGCCTATCAGCCTACCCAGTGGACTGTAGCAAATGTTGCTGATCTATCCATCATACATCTAGGTGGACACGCCCACTTATGATGTCACTAAAACACAGGAAAAGGCAGATTTTCAAACGACTTTTAATGGCTAATCACACTCACACCTGGTGGCGTAATATCCCCCCTTTAAATAGGCCTACAGTTATCTACAGTAGTTTAATAGTTAACAATTATCCAGCTCAACACAATATTGAAATATAGGCCTTCTAATAAACTAAAATCGTGAAGTAATAGTAGTAGTAGTAGTAGAAATATTGTAGAACCTGAAAGCAGTACATAACATGGCCAGTTATGACTGTAGCATATTCTAATATATATAACTTAAATTTAACTTAGAACTAATGCATTTGGTTCAGAGACCAGTTTCTCTCCTTGAATCAAATAATTGAATAGCTTATTTATGAAAAGAAGCACCAATATTCTTTAATCTTTATCATCATACCATACCAGATCATACCAGAGGATCATAATAGCCTGTGCGCAAATGATTTATGATTTATTTAAATTGTATTTTCTAACAATTCAGTAGACGTTCTTTGATAACGCCACATACTGGTTGACATTGTGTTGTTTATAAGGAAAAATTGGTTCTTCTATGGTTTGCTTAGACTATTTGAAAACCAAAAAGAGACTATTGTTGAAAATTAAAGCTTAACAGTGTTCTTTATTGAAATATTGATGTTTTTTACAAGGCATTTTGAAACAGGAAATATGTTTTGCAAACTACAGATTTGCAAGGACATCCAACAATAAATTACATCTTCAAACATTTTGTGATGTCTGTATCAGTGGTGCCTCCAGTGGCAAATGGGGGCCAGTTACAATCTTGGGCTGGCACACCAAAAAGCTTATAGCATAACTGAAGTCTAAGGCATAGGTCATATGTTTTGCTTATGTTTGTGTGTGTGTGTGTGTGTGTGTGTGTGTGTGTGTGTGTGCCTGTGCGTACGTGTGTGCGTGTTTGTGTGTGGCTGCATTACACCCCTCTCCCCCTGCACTCCTAACGAAGTGCAGGTGATGTCATTTACATTTGAACGTCCATTTCTTTGACAAACGTACAGCATGTCCTCTGTTTAGGGAGGGGCTTTTATAGGAAAATCTCAATACATTGTCTTAGGTTCTCAAATGTAGCATATTTGTAAACTGCCATACACATTACATATGAAATCTCTTGACCATAGTCACATTTTCGTTAATACTACGTTTTGCAATGCTACCTGTGATCAGTCATTTCGGACATAATACGTGAGAAAGAGATGCACATCCATGGTTCATTAAATAAGCAAATTGCCATTGCTGAGGTCGGTTGAGGTTAATTTGCTATGTAATAACAATGTAACTTTTAAACTTGAGAGGCACATTATATATATTTGTGGTTTAAAAAAAAAAAAATTTAATTGGTATGATCCTTTTTTTATCTGGTCCCAAATCTCTAATGTAATGAAGTACAACCTGGTTAGATCTGCTTCTTGCTATATTTTCTACCAGCAAACTAGGCAGATATGCTTATTAGTGGTGTTACCAGGAATGCCATATATATTTCTTCAACATATTTTGTCGTCTTACAAAAACTCAGTGATAAGACTTAGTGAGCGGTAGTTCATGAACAAAATTTGTTTGGGTTTTAAAAGAACATGGTTTAAAACTTATCAATTAATACTGACATTTGAACAAAAATCTATAAAAGTTTAAAGAAAGAAAAAACTTTGTACAAACAAACTCTGACAATGCAACATTTAACAATTGTCAAGATCTTTGCGTTAACGAAAAAAATACATGAAAAGTAAATCCAGTGAATATAACAACCAACAAAAGACACCAATAAATACCCAGTGTTTAAACATCTAGGAGTCCCTATTTGACACTCCCGTCAGTCATTTCCCAGTTTTTGCACACAACAAAAATAACAAAAGCATAAATATAAAACCATCTTCTTTATAATCCATTTGAAAAAAAAGTAGAAATAAATACAAAATTACTTAAACCGTTATTGCTGTTAGTATAAAAATGTATAGAAAACGAGAATCTTCAGTCTTTCATCAGGTTTATCACTATTCCTCTGTAAATGTTCTTTCCCTTAGAAAAAGTTGTATCAATTTCAAACAAAAGTCTTCAATTAAACTGGTCTGGGATGAGATTCATCTGAGAATGAATGCTTGTGGGAGGGCTAGAGATGCCCTCTGACCAATCAGACATGTTGGAATGCGGTGAGGAGCTTGACCATTGGTCGGGGGAGCCGGGGGATGGAGTTAGAAAGGGGTGATCAGGCACCTGTAGCTGGTGATTGGGTGTATTGTCCATTGGGCCAGAGTAACTGTGCTGGGAGGGGGGTGTGAGGAACTGGTTTCCCATGATCTGGGTCTCCTGGGGTATGATGGTGTGGATGGGCATTGAGTGAGCCGACACATTGTTTTGCTGCATATCTGACGCATTCAACTCCATGCTGAGGAAACTCTGGTTCATCGGCTGGCCGCCATTGGAGGTGGAGTTGGAGTTCTGGTGCTGGAGCTGCCGAGAATGAGCTTGCTGCATCATATGTGATTGGCCGAGATGGCTGGTCTGAAGACCCTGGTAGCCCATAATCTGGGACAGCGTGGCAGTGGGAACACTGTGTAGAGGACCGATGATGCTGTGGGATATAGATGGACCCTGGCTCATGCTTCCCTGCTGTCCGACACCCATGTGCATCCTGGACATCCAATCGCATTGGCCTCCTCGGGCGCCGCCTATAGATGCTTGGTTGTTGGGGCTTGACACCGACAGGTGAGAGAGACGGGGAGGATTGGGATCGAAAGACAGGCCGTTCATATCCTGGCCTTTTCCCATGTTCATCTGGCCCATCAGAGAGTCTCCGTTGCCCTGCAGATGATTGAGAGTCATGGGTGGCGACTGATGGAAGGGAGAGGTCATGGGAGGGGAGGCCACGTCCGACAGGTAACCATGGGGGGACTCCAGCGAATCGACTGGGGAGAGCACCGCGGATGAGTCCAGCAGGTTCCCCTTCCCTTCCAGAGACTTCTTCTTCTTTGATTTCATCTCTTTGCCTCCGTCTTTGCCACCTTTTCCAACTGAGCTGATCTTTCGGACCTTCTTGACTTGGTGGGAGGGCTTGAGGTTGCCCATGTAGTTGTTGGGGGAGCAGAGAGGAGGGGACAGACTGGATGTGCTCATGGGGCCACTTTGAAGACCCGGACTCCTCACCAGGTTGTACTCATCTAAAAGGCGGACTATGTCGTGGTGCATCCGCTCTTGGGCAATGTCTCTGGGCAGCTGGTCGAGATGGTCGGTAATCTCACGGTTAGCAAAGTGCTCCAACAGGACCTTGGCTGTCTCAAAACTGCCTTCTCTGGCTGCCAGGAACAGAGGTGTCTCTTCCTACAAAACAAACATCACAAATGTTAATGTAAAGGCTTGCAACTCCATAACAATGTAAACACAATGTTAATACTTCTAGGAAGATTTGGGTGACTTGGAATTTTTGCTTACCTTGTTGTTCTGCATGTCCTTGTTGGAACCATTTTTCAGCAGCATAATGGCAGCCTCCACGTTGTTCACAGCTGCTGCCCAGTGAAGAGCAGATTTACCTAATAACAGAAAAAAGAGAGAAAGGTGGAATTAAAACACCTTTGTTTACTAACAATAATAGGTGTAATACTACAGTCTGGGACAAATATAAGTGTAAAAAGTATTCGGAAAAGACTGCAAAGTACCAGAGTCGTCAATGGCATTGGCGTCAGCGTGGCAGTTGATCAGCTCATCCACCATGCCTTCCACAGCCAGCCGCGCCGCCAGGATCAGCGGGGTGGTTCCATCATGCATGCGGGCGTCAAGGTCCGTGGCGCGGTTTCTAATCAAAATCTACCACACAAAACAGCAGTTATTTAGCCTGTAACACACTGACCCAATAACTGACCCATAGTCCACCATTGAGTACTATATTTCCAGTTAAAGGACGAAGCACGTCACACTTTAAAAGGCCGCAGCTTCCCGGCAGGTCGTACCTGGAACACGCCCTGTGCGTCCGCGGCCACGGCGGCGTGCAGCGGCGTGCGTCCCATGTTGTCCTGGACGTTGGCGTCGGCGCTGGAGTCCAGGAGGCGCTTGGCTGCGTCCGAGCGGGCGTAGCGCGCGGCCAGGTGGAGGGCGGTCTCCCCGGTGCGGTCCGTCTGGTTGTGCAGGTTGGCCCCCTGGTAGATGAAGTCTGATATTATTTCGGCGGAGGGGTCCTCTTCTTCCTCGCTGTTGCCCGTCTCCAGGCCTCCGCCGCTGCAGGAGGCGATCATCAGGGGAGTGAAGCCATCTTGGTGAGGAGAGAGATGCATACCCACTGGTTAGTTGGCCTTCATACAGTATATATACACATATATGACAATATCATCGTGATAATAATGAAGAGATCTGCTCTTCTGTTGAGCTGCTGTGTCTTAATATTCCACATTGTTGTATTTGAACATACCAGGTCCTCTAACGTTGACATCCATGCAGTCATTTTCTATCTCTCCTTGAGGAGGAGTCGGGGCAATGGAGGCAATGCGCAGGTCTGCGGCGTCCAGGTGTTGCTGGGTCCACTTCCTATGGTCAGTGTGGTCACTGAGATCCAACATGGCCTGCTCTTCAAACTGGATGATTACAAACACAAAGGTGTTTCATTACATTTCCATCACAGAATCACCATGGTTCAACACAGAAGTTGTAAAACATAGTTATGTTAAGTTTCATCACAACGTGTGTCTTACTCTAAAGCGGTTGCAGTCTGGGTCCTCATCGCCCCATTCGTTCTGATTGTCATCCATAAGGTTGATATCAGATATCTTCATTGGCCTGATTGAAAAAGAGAACCTTAGAATGACTAAATGCAAAAGAAAAAAGTGAATAAAGTAAGATAAAATCACTGATTCATCTACGTACTTAAGTCCAACTGAGTCCTCCCCGACGGGTTCCCTGCGTTTCTTCTTGATCGGTTCGGACACCTTGAAGCCCTCCGGCAGCCACAGCTGACCGTGCTCCCGGCTTCGCTTGCGTGACACCAGCACGCCGAGGCATACGAAGCCCAGCGCCGCCAAGCCCAGGAAGACCACGTACATTGGATAGAGCTCGGAAGAGGGGGGAGCGGGTCTCACGCCTGAAGAAAAAGGAACACAGCAAAGTTACGATGCTGCCAAGAACACGGTCAACTGGTTGAGATGTACAACAGAGAGCATCACCGTTACTTACTGGTGACGGCTTCAATGTATGGCACGTTGAGATTGCCACTGGAGGCCAGCGCACCAAGGAAGGCCGCCACGTCTGTTGCACTCTGGAAACACTCGGTGGACTGCTGGTAGCACTGACGGTTGTCAATCTCCAGGTATACCACAGACCTGCCAGAGGAACGACCATGTTAACATGAAGACCGTGGTAGAAACGTTTATACTTATTCAGTGTTTCCAAATGAAATGGATTACCTACCCTTTAATCTGCATGGGGTCCAGTTCTCTGCGTCTCCGTGAGCCAATCATGGCCGACATGCTGTCCTTCACGTGACCCATGACGTTTGTCGGCATGGCCGCCCACTCGGGCCAGCCCTCGGTGGAGCGCTTCACATTGTGCTTAGCCAGTTCCTGCTCACTGCCGTAGTACGGGAAGATCATCGGCTCTCCTTTGGCATCGCGCCGGAATACCACGTTAGTATGGAGCACGCTGCTGAGCTCTCGGAGGAAGGAGGTGGAGCCGTTCTTGAGCTGCTCCGGAGGGATGTGGACCACCAGGACCAGATGCCCATCGGCAAGTTTCTCAGGCATGTTGTTTGCGCAGTCCAGGCCGTCCCATTCGCACTCTGCGTTATTACAGCCCTGGTCGCAGTGGCCGTCGGCATAGTGGTCCTTGCAGTACTGGTCATAAAGAGGGCTGAAAGAAGCAAGGAGATGATGTGAATACATTGATTGATATTTATGTACAAAGAACAGGATAATAACCAAAAAGATATACTAAATGAAAAAGATGACGTTTCTATTAATCTAATTAGTCTAAAGATAAAATAATGACAGCAAATGACACTCACTTGCACTGTCCCTCCTGCCCTTGACAGTCGAAGCCGTCGTAGAGACACCCAGGGCTGTTGCACTGCTCGTCGCACTTGCCGTCGTTGAAGTAGCGCCAGCACTGCAGCGCGGCAGAGCAGTTCTGCCAAGGGTCGTCAAAGTTCAACGAGCAGTCGCCACCGTCCCAGCCGCAGGCGTGGTTGTTGCACAGCGTGTCGCAGATGTGGTTCCCGGCCCACTCGTCACACTGGGGGATCTCGCAGCTCACCTCCACCTCCGGGGGCGGGGTGATGTCACGGCCAAACCCACCGTAGAACGAGTAGTCCAGGATGTGGCAGAGCAGGCCGTTGAAGTTGCTGGGGCAACCACAGTGGAAGAAGGGAGCCTCTGAGGTGACCTGGCAGGTGCCCCCGTTGTAGCAGGGGTTGGAGTTGCAGGGGCTGTTGGTGGGGACCTGGCACTCTGACCCCGTGAAGGCAGCAGTGCACAGGCAGCGGGGGCTGAGGTGGCCGGACACGCAGGTACCCCCGTTTTTGCAGTTGAGGCTGCCGCAGGAGTGAGAGTCGTACTCGCAGGACGATCCGGTAAAGCCCTGATTGAATCAAAGGATGCAGTGGTTGGAATATGCTTCTATTGCAGATGAATGAAAAGTTTCCCCGGTAGACTCTAAGTGAAGCATGATTTACACCGTTTCTAATTTTGTTACTCACTTGAGGGCACTTGCAGATGAAGCCATGCGGGGTGTTGCTGGCGACAGCACATGTCCCTCCGTTTTTACACGGCCTGCTCTTGCAACCGTCAAAAACTTTGTCACAACGTTGACCTGGAATGTATAAGAAAAACTAAGTTAACACGGAAGTGGGATTTCTGTCCGATCCACCTGAAAATCATCATGGTGGAGTTTTGCCATTCTGCTTCTTGCTGAAAGTACCTGTGTATCCAGTGCGACACTCGCAGCGGTAGCTGTTGGTGAGCTGAATGCAGTTGTAGGACCCCCGGGGGTCGCAGGGGTCCGAAAGACACTCGTTGACGTCGCCCTCGCAGCGCTCCCCTACGTAGCCGGCCGGGCAAATGCACTGGTAGCCCCCGACGCGGTCCAAGCATCGGCCGTTATTGAAGCACTTGGGCTCGTTGGTGAGGGGGTCCGTGGAGGGGTTGCAGTCGTCCAGGTTGATCTCGCAGTGAACACCTTTGGAGAGAAGATATGGTGAAAATCCAGATAACACAAAACAGCGTGGTTGTGTGTACGTGTGTGTGTATATGTGTGTGTCCGTTGTTTATGTATGCACATACCTTGGGTTCCTCGGGGGCAGGAGCACTTGTAGGTGTTTATCAGATCAATGCAGGTGCCCCCGTTCTGGCAGGGCTGGGACTGACATTCATTGATTTCCTTGGAGCAGTTAACCCCATGGTAGCCCGGCAAACACTACAATACAAAAACATAGACCTTTATTAGTAACTAAAACATTTTTTTTAAGAAAACTAAGATCAACAAAGATCTGAATTGTAACAAAATCTTAAGCGTCAGCTCCCACACCTCACAGCTGTAGCCTCCTAAGTAGTCGGTGCAGCTGGCGCCATTCTGGCAAGGGTTTGGGGAACATTCGTCCACTTGCTCCTGGCAGTAGCTGCCTGTGTAGCCCGCCTGGCAGCGGCAGTAGTGTGTGTTCCCCGCATCCAAGCACAGGCCCGAGTTCCTGCACAGCAGAGCCACTTCCACACCTGAGAGAGAGAGGGAGAGAGAGAGAGGGAGGGAGAGAGAGAGAGGGAGAGAGAGAGAGAGAGAGGGAGAGAGAGAGAGAGAGAGAGGGACTGAGAGAGGGGGAGAGAGAGTGGGAGTGAAATAGAGAGAT
>JAOPJO010000078.1:890167-905903 GCA_027123675.1 Molva macrophthalma | reverse complement strand
TCAAATTTGACATCACTTCTTTCACCCACTGTAGGAAAGATGGAGGCCGTACTGACTTCCAACCAAAAAGAATGAGACAACGAGCTAAAAGTGAGGCAAAAGCAATAAAAAAGAGCAGTATTTGCTTGATGGGTGGTAACATTAGTTTCTAAAGAAGATACACCAAAAATAGCTGTAATTGGATTTGGATCAATATCGTCTCAATCTTTAGGGAGAGGAATTGAAAACTGATGAATTGAGGTCATAATGGTTATTGGTTACTGTTCATGACTGTGGCTACTTGTGTGTGTGTTTCTCTTTGTGGTCACCGAAACACACAGAGACACACACACACACACACACACACACACACACACACACACAAGTGTGTGTTTCCTCCACCACAAAGAGGGAAATATTTGTTCAGCCGTGCGATTTACTGATGTGATTAGGCATCCAGACTCTGGTGATAGGTCAATGGGGTGAGGGGACGTGGGGTCTGGGGTGAGGGGACGTGGGGTCTGGGGTGGAACAAGAGACAAACCAAGAGCAATACGGAGCACAGGCCACAGAGACTTTCAGCCGCCCTCCCATATATCTCATATCAGACGTGTTCTATGTTCTATTGCAGCTGGCGTGAGAAACTAGTTAGCATGTGTATAAATACATACAGTTAGGATGAATCATGAAAGTTCACAACCCAAAGGTTAAACTTCTACCTTTTCTTGCCATGTGAACATTGGGATACGCTTCTTAAAATATGAATTGAAGAAAAAAAATCAGGGCAGTCAACCTAGAACAACCAAGCAACTACAATGCCATGTACATTTGTACATTGTAATCATTACATATGGTTTTTCAGTAAAAAAACACATATGAAACTACGGTTATGAAACTCTTGAGCACTGTACCGCACTTGTCCTTTTACACAAAACACACAGAGGGATTGCCGTTCTAACTGAAAAACAGACTGTGGCCTTCCCACACTTTAGAGCTATTAGACATGACAGTGAATAATGTTTCTCTTTCAAATGTCTAAATTCACAGGGCTGTTGATACTAGTGGATGCTAATGGTCTCAATCTTCTTTTCTTTTGGTTCTCCACAGCCTCTCTCCTAGTCCTAGTTACAGTTCATACACGGGAATGATGGAAACAGGAATGTATTTATGTAGTTTGAGTTGTAGAGTTTCATAACTCTTGTTAAACCATTAAATTCAATCCATTGTTTATGAGAAAGTAGTGTAATTTGTTTCTGATATTGATTCAACCTTTGATGAGTTAATATACTTGTACACCTTTTTTTATTGCATGTGTAAAACATTATGCCATTTTTTTACATGCAAAACATTTTGAATCCCAATTATAAAAAATAAAACTGGAACACATAATAATACAAGGTTATGTTATGGTTATGGTTATGAACTCAGTCATCACCAAGAGGGCGTCCTTCATCATCACACTCGGACCCTCTGCACAGCACAGGCGCCACACACACTCCAACAGAAAACTATGCACTCTGAGTTCTTTATCCATTAGCACTCAGATGGGCCTCTCCATCCCCCAGCGGCTCTACCACCATCCAGGTCCCGTACCCCCCGTGTGCCAGGCGGCCGCGGCGTGCCTGGAATGCCACACAGTTCCATCAGGATATCTGGTGTCCGGAGAGGTTTTGAGATTCACTTCGTGTTACTGTGGCTGGAAACGGGGCCGGTGAGATGATGTCAGCTGTTGCTATGGTAACCAATAAAAGCAAAGATTTCCGGGGGGTCAACAATCAATGATCAACAATCATGGACCTGGTCTACTTATTTGGTCTTATTATTTGGTAAAAAATTAACAACTTTAACTCAAATATTTTGAAGTCGTTACCCGTTTCTATTTTTGTCGCATGGATGTGTGTGTGTTTGTTAAAACTGTACTTGTGTGAAGTACACACATACACAGTACACACATACACAGTACACACATACACAGTACACACATACACAGTACACACGGGTTTATCTGGTTAAGCACGCGCATGTGTGTTTATGAGAGTGGGAGAGAGAGAGAGAGAGAGAGTGAGAGAGGGGCAGAGAGAGAGAGAGAGAGAGAGAGAGAGTGAGAGAGAGTAAGAGAGGGGCAGAGAGAGAGTGAGAGTGAGAGAGAGAGAGTGAGAGTGAGAGAGGGGCAGAGAGAGAGAGAGAGAGAGTGAGTGAGTGAGAGTGAGAGAGGGGCAGAGAGAGAGAGAGAGTGAGAGAGAGTGAGTGAGAGTGAGAGAGAGAGAGAGAGTGAGTGAGAGAGGGGCAGAGAGAGAGAGAGAGAGAGTGAGAGTGAGAGAGGGGCAGAGAGAGAGAGAGAGAGTGAGTGAGAGTGAGAGTGAGAGAGGGGCAGAACAGGGACATTGACGATGAGATTTAAATTCCCCCTTGGGTTCCACGCTCATTATGGATCCTCCGCAGCAAAGTCAATGTTAAGACGCGTCCAAATGAACCCAGAGAGCGCCAGGGGCGGTATCAGCTGTCCTCTCACTTTCCATCCACACGGTGTGAGGAGGGGAGGGGGGCTGACAACTGTCACCCTGACCTTGCTTCGGCAGACAACCGCCGCTCTTCAGTCCATGTCCACCCTGCACCCCTCCCTCCAAGACCAGAACACATCTCCAGGATGGGGTTAGGGACCAGACAACAACCTCTCTCTCCCTCTAGCTCTCTCCCAAAAACACACCACGGTCGATCACAGAGAGGGATGCTGGGGAAGGATCTGACGGGATTATGCAGATGGCTTCAGAAGACGTTAGCATGCTAACCTTTCAAAGTATGTCTTTGCCAGGGCCTCTGAGAATGTGTGTATATGTGTATGTATGTGTAGACGATGCGGATGTGTGTGTGTGTGTGTGTGTGTGTGTTTATGCCATTCTGTGTGGGTGTGTGTGGTTTACGCAAGACTGTAAGAGACTGCCGTGTTCATCAACCTTGAACGATAGTGAAAGGTTGCTGATTAGTGAACCGTGCCTGAATCTCTGCCATCCTGTGAATGTCACAGAGCTAACAACATGCTTTCCCCTTAACTTCTCTCTCTCTGCTTCTTCCATCTGAAAGATGACATAATGCACCGCCTCCACTTTATCTTTCTGATGGCCCCCCCCCATTATACTCATATTACACAATTCCTTCCATTGCTTTGCCCCAGTATCTGCATTGCAACCATATCCTTTTTCCATTTAAACATAGAAACAACAGCAGCAGCAGTCTGCATGAATATGAGGTTTCATGTAAGTGCTGCCCCCTGACAGCCCCGTTAGTTGTGTTACAAGTTGTAAGGCCCAATCAATTGAGTGAGAATCTGGGGAGCTGTTGCAGACAGGTCCTCCTAATCTTCCTAATGACAGGCGTGACGATAGTGTGTCAGAATACACCCTCCCAGCTGTCTCAGTTGATTTGATTTAACTCTGTTACAAACTATTTGATGAAAGATCCCGCAGAGACGAGAAAATGTGTTATTTACTTATTTCACACAAACTGGTTAGAAAGCTTAGAGCTACACACTCTCCACGCAAGTCACAGCAGTGGCCCTTAATTGAAGACAGTGCCATGTTGTCACCCTGAAACACACTTGATCCTTAAGAGGGGTTACTATGGGTTTCTCTCCGGTGGGGCGAGTTAGGGGATGCGCGGGGGAGGGTCTCCGGGGGGGATGCCGGAGGGTCTGCAGGGCCGAGCCTCGCGTGCTGTCCGCCAGCCGCCCGAGGGGAAGGCACATGGTGCCAACAGCTGCCGATGTGAAACGCTAACCCCACTAAATGCTCAATCCTAGTAAACAACGCTGGGTTGAACACATGCCAACCGGGGGTGGAGGGGGTGTGGGGGAGTCAAAGTTGGGAAGGAGGGTGAGCAGGGCGACGCGGTGCTCCAGCTGACACTGTGGAGAAAGGGAATCGACCTCTGTGAAATGGCCCTATTAAAATGTGGTGGTCGTCTTTCTGGGGGGCCCGAGAAGTGGTTGCCTGAGCGTGCCTGGAGAAATCCGACACCCTCTTTTACAAACGGGGGTATTGAGCAGACCACAAACTGCAAATGGGCAACTCTAAATACAGGAGATCTGCTTATGGACTTGTATTTCTAAAAATTAGGGGGTTGTTTCCATCACACTGGCCAATCAAAAACCACCTTTGACGTGATGATTTAATCATGGATGTACGAGAAACAAATCACAAGACACCTGATCTTATATACACTATATTTGACATGTCAAGCGATCACTTCTTTTTCAAATGGACCGGCCCCTTTAATTGACCTCTCCCATCGAAACTCCAGGTTTCTTTTCCCTCTTTTTCTCCACAACCGAGGAGCGTGTTGAGGAGCCTGTTGAAACTTATCTTAGTTCTCTCAGGGTTCCCAAGCTTCCACAGACCCAGAGGGGGCGTGGTGGGAACAGATCTTACAGTGTCCTCAGTCCATGCTTGATTCCTATCCCTTTGTTTTCCTAACACTTGAACAACTCAATCATGTTTATTATTTTGTTTGTTATTTTACTGTACAACATAATCCACTGACTTCTTGTTGTCAGCTGTCTTGAATGTTTTTTCAACAGTATTTACTGCAAGGGAAAAGCATTTCTTTTTTACCGACAAGACGTGATGGTAATCATGCAGAACATGAAGACCCCCATTATTTCTCATGATAGATGTGGAGATAGGAGGTAACCTGAACACAGGAACGACATGACAACACCACACACATACAGAGAAGCCTTGTGAACTCTGCCCCCAGACCCAGCTGTTGCCGTGTGAACCCGTTTCAACCACTTTGCCAACCTTAATATCAAATTAGATAAACGTACAACGGTTTCCAAGTCAATGGATGACATCGTTAAACATCTGTAATTTAATAAAAACGGTGAAATGAATGCAGATGCAAGATGATATGGTGTCATCACATGATGTTGGGAGTTTGGATTCTGACAGCCAATCCAATGTGCCATCTCACAGCCAGCAAGCTTCTACTTTGCACTCTGGCAATTGGTGCTAACAAGTTCTAACACCAGATAAACATGCTTTTATCAACACTCTCATGCCCAGTCACTGGGAAATCCAAGCACGGCCCAATACAGCCAGTGCTACATCTGACAAGCTGTCCAAACATATAATACTTTCTATATTTCTATATCTGATGTTTAACCAATCCTTCCAGGTTAGAAAAAAACAACATACATAACTTTTTAATACTTAATACTACTTGACATATTTGTAAAACTATGCTATGCTATGCTATGCTATGTTATGCTATGCTATGCTATGCTATGTTGAAACTGCTCTGTGTTGAAACGGTGATCCTGAACCATGACAGGAGGTATTCAACAGGAGAGTGTGTCCGTGCCAGGAGGACGAAACTCTCCCAAGCCGAGAAGCGTAGGTGTGAACCTGGAAGTGTGTCCCAACCTGCCCATGGCCCCTAGTGTCAAGACACAATCCACCGGGATGGAGAGTTTCGGTGAACAAGCCCCAGCAAGGCTCGAGGAGAGGAGGTGTGCGAACGAGACCTGGTCCCATGTCTCACCCAGGCTGTTTGTGTGTGTTTGTGGGTGTGTGTTTGTGGGTGTGTGTGCACGTGTGTGTGTGTGTGCAGATTCTTACTGACTTCTTGACTTTTTGGTATAAAGTCCTTACTGGAGGACTAATCTAAAAGAAAATGCTGCACAATGTGAAAGTTCAAGTAAGTTCACACCACGCACCACGCGCCGCACCACACCACGCGCCGCACCACGCGCCGCACCACGCGCCACACCACGTGCCACGCGCCACGCGCCGCACCACAACCCCTCCCCCGCGCGACAACACGTCCAATACAAAGTGAATGGGAGGCGTTGCCAAACGCGAAGCCACGCGTTTGGTGGGGCCGGCCGGTCACACGAGGGGCCCGGCGGCGAACTTCCATAACTCCAACACCTTAGCAGCTTGAACTTCCATAACTCCAAAACCTTAGCAGCTGGTGATGGAACACCAATCGTGGGAGAGCTCCCTTGGCAGAGCTCAGTACCTAAAACAGTAAACAGTGTGGCTGCCAGGAACCACGCCCTCAATGTTGTAAATCATGGCAGAAGGTTGACGGCAGAGACCAATGGCCAATCAGGAGGCAGTCTGCGATGTAGTGATCTCTATGACACAGATTCCGCGTTTGGATGCCCCCAAGATCAACAGTGGTAGAAGTTGATGAGATAAACCAGAACCAGAACCGAGGTTAGATCATGACATGACCAGGCCCAGCAGGACTAACACTAGACCGGCGTTGCCATTGAGATGTTTATCTTTAGAATGTTGGTTCACAGGGACGTGTTGTCATGATCTGACTGTTGTTTAATGTTCGCTCTCCGCCTGTCCACCAGATGTCCTTTGACTTTTCCAATCACTTCATTCCCCTCACCTGTGCCCCTTTGCTAATCTTCCCACCTGCACCTCATCCCCTCATCAGTCTCTCCCCATATAGACTGGTTCACTTCATTTGTTCCCTTGTCGGTTCGTTGTTTTCTGTCATGTCCCTTATTCCTCGTGGTCCCCCAAGTGTTGTCGTTTTTTCTGCCTGTTCACGGAACAGAGATATTTAGTTGTTTTATTAATCATCGTTTGTTTCAACCTGAGTCGTCTGTGTTTGGATCTATCCCTCCTTGTTCCTGCTGCCCGCCAGCACCCTACCTTGACACGTGGAAGAGTGTGGAAAATACTCCAACAACCATACAGATATGAGTCAATAAAACATTCTGCCAAAATCAACAAGGGGAGAAGAGAATGGGACCATGCTTGTAACAGGAAAGACTAGCAGCAAGTTGAGTTAACGGTGAAAAGGTCTTGATTGTGATTCTTGATTGACCAGTTTCCCCTCATTCACTGATGAGTGACATGGAGCTATCTCTGATCCCAACACTAAAGTAGCCCAAGGAAATCCAGCTTGAACAACCAAGTTACTGTTAAAAGCCCTATGCTGGGGCTAAAGCCCTGTTGGAATGGGCCTTTAAGATAGGGAGATATAAACAGTTGCTTGCAATTAGTGATTAACCCAGTTTGACAGCTGATCTTTTCTCCAGAACCCTGCTTAACTGTCTAGTCCGTTAAGCAGTTCACATGCATACAATTCCTGACAGTGTCTATAAGTGCCTCAGACACTTATATGCAACTATCTTAGACACAAAGGTTAGCAGGTTAGAATGCAGACACGCCTCACTGAGCCCTGCGGCAACATTAATAAAAGGCTAATAGAGTTTCTTCCTGTAAATCACCCTCATGATTTCCAATAACATAACCATAGGTATGGAGGTCAGACTGGGGGCTATCAGACATAAAATCAGATGGAAACTAACAACGCTTCCTTGTTGTGGACACTAATAATGGAACCACAACAACTTTTTGTGGTCCTGCAAATTAAACAATAACCCCATATGGACCAGAGTTCGATTGAGGGTTCACACCACCTCAAACAAATCTTTTCCAAGGGAAACCCTGATTGGTGATGACTTCAACAACCTTACTACCTAACCTAACCTTCCTGTTACCCATTTCAGAGTTATACTCAATTGACAATTGACTTGATTGAAGTGATTATAAAGCAATAACTAATGACACTGAAGTCATTAGGTCCCGTTAACTCTTCTAAAGTGAGAGTGTTGTCTGGTTTTACGGACATGTTTTTGCCTAGCAGTAATTGTTTACTTCTTGAAAGATTGAAGTCATGAAAGCATAATCGACCGTCATATAACCTTTTGAGTTTTTTTTGTCCCTTCCAATCAATGGTAAAATTGATTTGGCAAAATCAAGTTTTTTGTGGTACTGCCGGTCAGGTTGTTTCCAGTCAAAACAAACGCAACAACGAAAAAATGTAAGCGAAAGGCCTGGAGACCATTCTGATCACGTGACTTCACATTCTGTTTCACTACAAGGATCAGTTTGGTTATCTAGCCGCCCATATTATTTCAGGGAGCAGGAGTACTTGCCTTGAAAGACAAACTCCTTCAGCCAATCGTAACCAAACATGTGACGCCATCATGGTGTGCTTTTCAGTGGATACACGGGATAAGGAACAGCGAAAAATTACTCTTGTTCTTGTAAAATAGTTGTTATTCAGTCTATTTCTGCAATAACTGCAGTTATGGCTGTGTTTACTCTACTAATGTTAACGTGACCGCTCGTTGCTTCGGGAGATGCCATTACTGTTTTTCCATTGGGGGCCTATATTTCAATCATCAACTACGATGCAGTGCCTGATTGGCCCCTTCACGTCATCAACTACGACAGTCCCCGATTGGGCCTGATTACATTGTAATTTCTGAAATCGATGTGGGCGGCTAGATGTCAAAACTGATCCGTGTAGTGTAACAGAATGTGAGGTCACATGATCAGGATGGTCTCCAGGCTACGTGAAACGGCCTGTGTAACGTCAAACTGGTGACTATACAACTCAATAAAGTGTAAGCCAATGCCGTTTCAGCTGGAAATCAAACTCTATGTGCTGATTTGTGTTTCCACTACCAGCACACCCTACATACAGTAAGTTGTAAAAAAACAGTTTTGATTGTAATACCAACAGAAAAACATACAAATAATTTATATAATTATTGTCACATGTAACATATGTACATGGAACTAAGAAAAGTACTATAACACAAAGTGACTAATAGAGTGTCTGATGAGGTGTTTGAGGACCCATTGCCATTTGTTGAAGAGTTGAAGAAGATCCCCATCCCCGCCGACCGGTCCTCCCAGTATGAGGGACCCCCAAAGGAGGAAGGTGTTGCCCGCCATGTCTCCCGCTTCAGTCAAGGGGCGGCCGGAACCCTACATACTGTCCAGCCGGATCAGGAAACTCCTGGTGTATCCGGAGCACAACACACGACGGGATGACCACCCTGACATTCCGTCCCAAGTAGCCCCAGCTGACAAAGCTGCAATAGGAGAGATACCTGTAGCGCCTGTATGGAGAGGATATATTACCAATCCTGTTGTGAGGGCAGTCTTCCCTGGCACAAGGAGGAGCTCAGTTTTGTCAAGGTTAAGCTTCAGGTGATGGGCAGTCGTCCAAGTGCTGATGTCTGCCAGACATTCTGAGATGGGTGTTGCAAACAGGGTGCTGTTAGAGGAGGGGAAAGAGAGGAATAGTTGAGCAGTGATAGGAGAAACCATGTGATGTGATTACAGAGCCCAAGGATCTAGTATATAGGGAGAACAGAAGGGGTCCCAGTACTGAGCCTTAAGGGACACCGGTGTCAAGTGTGCAGGGTTTGGACAAGGAGCCATTCCATGTGACCTGATGGTGGTGATTTGTGAGGTAGGGTCAAGCAGGTTGTTTTGTGAGAGGTAGGACGACAGTTGGTTAGAGATGGCACGTTCCAGTGTTTTAGAAAGGACTGAAAGAAGACATACCAGTCTGTAGTTCCGGATGTCAGCGGTGTCAAGGGTCAGTTTCTTAAGAAGTGGCTTGATTCTAGCAGTCTTGAAGGACGCTGGAATAAGGCCTGAAGTGAGGGAGGAGTTGATGAGGGTGGTGAGGAAGGGCAGGATGTCGCTCGAGATGGCCTGGAGGAGGGAAGAGGGGATCGGGTCAAGGGGGCAGGTGGTTGCGTGGTTAGACGTTACTATTCTGAGGACATCTTCAGAGGAGAGAGGGATAAAGTGGGTTAAAACAGAGGGGGAGAGAGAATGGCAGCAGGGTTGAAAGAGGAGCTGATGTCCTTCACCTTCTTGGTAAAGTAGGTTACAAAGTCATCAGCTGTGAGGGAGGGAAGAAGGTGAGGGGGGAGGGGTGAGGAGGGAAGAGAACATGGAAAACAGTTTCCTGGGGTTGGAGGCAGTGGAGTTGATTTTGGTCCGGTAGAAGGCAGATTTGGCTGTTAACACAATGGAGGTGAAGTCTGAGAGGAGTTGAAGGTAGTGAGAGAGATCTTCAGGACAGTCTGATCTCTTCCATTTCCTCTCAGCTGCCCGTTACTCTGCTCTACAAGCCTGCAGAGATTCGGACAGCCAAGGGGGGGGGGGGAGGATTGCGCTGGTCTGGAGTAGAAGGGGAAGAGGGAGTCCAAAGAGGAGGAGGAGGAGAGGGAGGATGGCAGAGTTTTGGAGGCTCGGCAGTCATCCAGACGCAGTTCCTGGAGAAGACTCTTAAATTCACAGAGTGAAATGGCGCTATGAATCTAGACACCACGACATTGGGTTCTCCGATGTCTCTGGTACTTCCACAACAAGTAAAGAGTCACAATGGTGGTTATCTCGGCCATGGTTGATAAGAATAAATTGCCGGAAATAAACGTTTGCGTTCACAAGAGGTAAGCCCCTCCTCTAGAGAAGGGTGAATATTCGCGGGTTGTGACGGTTTTTACTTGCATGAGTAAACTTAGCATTTTGCATGGTCAAACTCACTGGCAGCAGACCAGCAGGTGCAGTAGAGCCTGGAATCCCCCGGCCCAGCAACAGAAGCTGGGCTTCACTGATCGTGATGGCAAGGAAAAAGGACCAGACGCACAGACTCCAACATGGTGGATTATAGACCTTAGAGTGAAGTGACTGTTGAGGATGCATATCCACTGCCACACATCCAGGAAACTCTGGACATGCTGTCCTCAGCCAAGTACTTTAGCACGTTGGATCTACCTTCGGGGTACTGGCAGGTGGAGCTGACCCCCATGGCACGCAGGGATTCTGCATTCTGCATCCGGAAGGGTCTTTTTGTTTGGAACGTGATGCCTTTTGAATTATGTAACGTGCCTGCTATGTTCCATTGGCTTATGGGCAGTGTCTTGGTGGGAATGCATTGGTACGATGACATCATCGTCCTGGGCAGTGATTTGCGGCAGATGTTGGAGCGTCAAGCCCATATTTTTGCCCCCGGCTGTGTGGGGCCAATCTAAATGTCACCTTTTCCGCAAACAGGTTACCTACCCGGGGCACATTGTGCCAGCCCAAGGTGTTGTACAGACCCCAAGAAGGTTCACAAAGTCCAGGAGTGGCCCACACCACAGAGTGTTTCTGAGGTGCGCCAGTTTGTTGTCTTGGCTTCTTACTGCCGATTTGTGAAGGACTTGTGCGACCGTGACCAAGCCCCTCCATGCACTCTCCCAGAAGTACGCCCGTTTCCATTGGTCTGCAGAGTGCCAGGAGGCATTCAATGAACTTAAGAGACTCCTAAGTACTGCGCCCATTTTAGGGCATCCTTTGGACAGTGGTGACCTAATACTTGACACAGACGCCAGTGACCTTGGACTGGGGGCTGTTTCAGTGCAGATGCAGGGAGGGAACGCGAGGGTCTTAGCATCGGAGTAGGAGGTTGTCTCCTGCTGAGCAAAATTACTGCACCACTCGGAGGGAGCTCTTAGCAGTAGTGGAGTTTACCACTCATTTTAGGCAGTATTTATTGTGGAGACATTTTACTGTACGCACCGACTACAGTTCCCTGAGGTGGCTGACTAGGCTGAGGGAGCCGGAGGGACAGCTGGCCCGCTGACTCGAAAAACTTGCAGAGTATGACTTTGACATTATCCATCACCCAGGTACCCAGCATTCAAATGGAGACGCCTTGTCTCGGAGGCCCTGCCATCAGTCCTGCCCCTGTTTACTAGCAGAATCAGATAGCCATGATGTCGAGTGCTTTCAGGACCTGGGGGTTCAGTGTGACCTTAAGCAGTCTGGGGAATGGCATGCTATAGAAAACCCTGGGAGGGCTGTCTCTAGTGGGGGTAGATGAAGCGTCGGTCACTGTAGAGCTTACTCCAGTGGAGGTAGATGGGGCAAGTGACTCTGTATAGCTTGTTCTAGTGGGGGTGTTTGACATTCCTAGCCAGGATAAAGTAGATCCTCAACTAGCTCATACCACTATTGTTGGGGTCACAAGTAGTTTAAAGCCATGCCAGGGTTGGACAGTGGACCAACTTAAGCACCCGTGTCCGAACCATTTGAACATTGAACCATTTGGGCAGAGATAGAACCTTGCAGCCCTGCCACCAAGGCCTACTGGGCACACTGGAAGAGACTGTAGCTGAAAGGTCTTAATGCGACGATTCTACAGATGAGAAGGAATTCTACCCACAGATCATATTGTCCCGTTGCTACCGCACTCCTGTAATGGAGCAAATGCACAATGGCCCTGTCGGGGGTCACCTGGGGGTTGAGCAAACTCTTCAGAGCCATCTATTTATTGAGAGCCAGATACCACTGGTACAACATGCAGGAGGCTGTGACGTTTTGGTGCCATACATGCATCAGATGTGCGGCTAAAGCACATCTAGAGAAAACCCCCAAGGCCACAATGAGTACAGTGTGCGTGGGAGCTCCAATGGAGAGGATGGCACTGGATTTGATGGGCTCCCATCAAATCCAGGACAGACAGGACGCCATTTTTGTCGTAGAAGACTATTTCAGTAAATGGGTCGAAGCCTATCCCCTCCAGGACAAGCAGGCAACAACATTAGCAGGTACTTGCTTCAGAGTGGGTGGGCTCCACACAGCCTACACAGTGATCAGGGCAGCAATTCTGAGTCTGAGGTTTTCCAGGGGATGTGCAAGGTTTTGGGGATCAAAAAACCTGCACCCGCCCTTTCCGACTACAATCCGATGGCCAGGTGGAGTGCGTCAATGCCACCCTGCAGAAGATGCTAGCCACTACAATTGGGATTGGGACTTAATGATGCCTTATGCTGTAACGGGTAACAAAGCATAGCTCCACAGGTCTGACACCCAACATGATGTTGTTCAGTCGAGAGATCACGGAGCCCATTGATCTGGTGGCTGGCTTTCCACCAGAGGACCTTTCCCATGAAATCACCGTGCAGGGTGCAGTACAAGGTCAGCCACAGTGTGGCACCTGGTGAAAGGGCACTAAAAGAGTGAGAAACAAGCTTCAGAAATTCTTCCCTGCTTATTAGGGCCCATATTTTATGGTCAGCCACCTGGATGATTTGGTCCACCGTATCCAGAGAGGCACGAGAGTGAAAGCGAAGGTGGTTCACCATGACAAGCTGAAGATGCTAAGGAAGGGCAGTAGATGACATGTGAATGCAGGGAGACGCATGTGGATAGAAGTGAAGAGTGGGGTGATTGTCAGAAAAAGGGTTGAAGTTGGCAGTTCTGTTGCATCAACGAAAATACTGGAATAAATAATTTTTCCTTTTCATCGGGAGTCTGTATCATCCGTGTGCTTAAAGGAATAGTTAGTTAAAGTTGTGGTTACCAGCATGAGTGAAATCCAGGGATCCTGACTACAGTTCGGATTTAGATGCTGGAAGGTAACAACATGGTGTAAAATCATTATATCCACATGATGAAGACATGATGAAGTTGCAAAACCATTCAAATGCACTGTCAAAAAGCGGTAGGTGTATCGGAACCGACTGGAAATAGTGTTTTGATTTTGCCGGCCGCATTCATTTATTTTTGTGTCTTGCTGTTCTTGCCGCAAACTCACGCAGAAAAGGGCAATGTGTTGCTAAGCTCTGCGCGTCTTTGCATGCAGTCCTTTTGTCAAGGTCATCTCTTGACAAAAAGGGGCACGTACAGTCTCTGAGTGGTGATGCAGATCTTCGCATTCGTGCTCGATGAAGAAGTGTGATTTGGGTTTCAGAGACACAACATGGATCTTTGCAGAGCTGCATGCATTTATTCTTCCACGTCACATTAACACGTACACAAGGGGGCAGTATAGCATTTACGACCCCAAATGTAGGTCATCGACTGGCAAAGGTGGCCATGTACCGTCTCGGGATTTAGCCTCGACACAACTCCTGCACCTTTTCAACGTGAAACTTAGAAAGATACCGTGTTCAAAACAACACGGAACTCTAAAGTTTAATCTCAGAGATTTCCGACTTCACTGCAAGAAAAGAAGAAAATAAAACATTGATGCCGGAAGGAAGTTTGACATATTGCTCATTGCTAACCACGAAAAAGATATGCAGCAGCAATTTATGCTTCTTTTGGAGAAGAACATAAGGAGAACAGAGACAAACTGGCTATGTAATTTAATCAGTAAAATAGCTGTTGAGGTTGCAATGTGTAACCTTTCAACTACCTCGTAGCTTAAAATAACCTTGACATATCTGTAGTCAATGCTGATCGATAGTGGCCAAAAGTGCTAATGGAAAAAAGCCAATTAGAGTTAGAGTGGACAGAACACCAATTCATTTTTTAATTATCATAGTCTCTTGCCTAGTAGCTGGGAGGGGCGCAATCTTACACATTTAAACTCCACATATTGCTATAGTCAGCTAAATATAGACGATACAAACACATATTGCATAATCACTCTTCTCCTTCTTCTTCTTCTTCTTCCTATAAATATAAAGGCAGTCTAGAACGCTTTTAGGCTTACTGCTGCTACCCACTGGTTTGGAGGCAAGTACTATGGAAATTCATAAACCACCCCTATACCCTGTGTAGGAATTCTAAAACTCAAGCCTGGACCTCTGATATGTCGACAGCAGGACCCACCAGTGTGTGCAGTGAGAGAGTAGTCACACCAATGTCTGCCAAAGAGCAAAACAATATCCCCCTCTCCTTATATATCTTGCAGTACAGTTGTACATTTGGCATCGTCTCAAGCATCCCACACTCGTCACATAACCCATCTCGGTGCTTAGCCACCAGCATCAGCCCTGCCCCCAAACCACAATGACCCAACCTCATTCTGGCCATTACGACCCCCGCTCTCCTATTCATCCCACTTGGCATAACCCTCCTCCCAACAGACTGTTGTATTGCTTACAAATGCCTTCCTGTAACCCCAGAATCCCAGACCCTCTGCCATTCATTGCACATCCCCTCTCAAATCCTACTCTTCATCTCTGTCCAGCCAAAAGTAATGGAGCGCCCAACCTGCTCTGACTCCTTTACCTCCCTATCTGCCAAAGCATTGCCTCCAACCCCTAAATGTGCAGAGACCCACAAGAAACCCACTCAGCAAGTCTGGATATATCAGGACACCGATCGCCTGTTACGCACCGCCACCAGAGCTTCCGTAGAATCAGAATATATCACAACCTCTAGGGGACAAACCCCCTCTACCCATTCCAGCACCCAATATACGATGCTCCTGCCACATTCCTTTACTGGGATAGTTGTTGAAAACCGGTTTATTGCAGAGTTGAAATCTTGGTTACATGCAGAGCAGGTGTTCAATGAGGACATGTCCAAATGTCTCTCTCTCTCTCTCTCTCTCTCTCTCTCTCTCTCTCTCTCTCTCTCTCTCTCTCTCTCTCTCTCTCCCAGCCCAAGAGTCAAATCCACTTGAGTCTGGTCAGGTGAGGCTGCTTAAACAAGCCATCAAGCACACACACTCCACAATCGTCGTCCACTCTGTAGTGAAGACGGACATGCCATCATTCAGCAAAATATTCCATTACCGGGACAAAATGACCAGTCCAGTATCAGGTTCCCTATCAGTATACACCTGAAGACAGGAAGACCACTCAGTCCTCTGTGTCCCTGGACCTCAACATCTCCATCACACCAAAATCCAACATCATATCAGGCATCAACCAATATGGTACAGGGAACCAAAGTGTATCCAGCTCCCTTATCTCCCCCTAAAGGCGTCCCCCCTAAATAGCACCACAGCCTTCTTCCTACTTGGAAATGAATCTCGTCTTTCGGCATACGCAGAGACGCCTCCCCAACCCTCAACAATACAGCTGCAAGACCCCCCAGCCCGACTAACCCAACCGACTGCTTAAGACCCCCCAGCCCGACTAACCCAACCGACTGCTTAAGACCCCCCAGCCCGACTAACCCAACCGACTGCTTAAGAC
>JAOPJO010000078.1:873730-890067 GCA_027123675.1 Molva macrophthalma | reverse complement strand
AGCCCGACTTCTTAACCCAACCGACTGCTTAAGACCCCCCAGCCCGACTTCTTAACCCAACCGACTGCTTAAGACCCCCCAGCCCGACTTCTTAACCCAACCGACTGCTTAAGACCCCCCAGCCCGACTTCTTAACCCAACCGACTGCTTAAGACCCAGCTTAATACGCCTTAGCTCCAGAGGAGCCTCCCCAGGCTCCACTAGGAGTGCATGAACTGGGGTCTTGCAAAAAGCACCACAACAGATATGCAAAGCTGAAGCCTGAAAAAAATCTGCTTTCTCAAAGGGTTTTGCCTGCCGACCCAAAAGCCAAACACCCATAGTCCGGCACAGTCTAATCAAGGCCCTGTAAACGATCAGTAGAATTTCGCTCTCTGCTACCCAGGCACATTAAGCGAGACACCTAATGTGGTCCACAACTTTCCTAAATTTATGTAGGAAAAGTCATCCAAGTCATCTTTTCTTCAAACAGAATTCCCAACAATTGAAAAAATCCTGAATCCAATTATACATCTGACCATTAACCCCATTTATCTGAGGCATCAGCAACAGGCCATCACTCCACAACATGTCATTTGCCTTCTCAATATCAAGAAACACAGCCACAAGAACCTCCCTATTCGCCAATTCCCCCCTGATATCAGAGTCCAACAGAAGGACATTATCAATAGTGCACCCACCCATATGGAACCCACTCTGGTACTCAGACAACAACCCCCTCCCCTAAACTAAAAGAGGGAACAGTAACCACCAATAGAGGCATAGATGCTTCTTTAACAGTCCTTCCAATAGGGGCTACCACGACATGCTCCCACCTCTGTACTCTACCTCCCTCTGCTGTCGGTCAGGTACAGTGCTGGGACTGAGAAATACTTAATATTCATTCATCTATTTATTTTGTGTTTCTTTATTGCTATCACAGCAAGTACCTCCAGATGATTTTGTATAAAATAAATACATCATTTTCTAATTATTCGAAATGTAACTGTATGATTTTCAATTACAATGTGTTAAATTATCTTAAACAAAATCCTGAATCCCGTTGGCTGTTTTACCTGAAATGTTTTAGAAATGAATGTTCTTCACAGCAGCGGGAGGCTGCTGTGATTCTTCCCAACTAAACTTTCAGAGATTAGAACTCAATGTCAGTTCACTGCATTCACTGCCCATTACATTTACTATCTTCTTACAGCACAGTTGGAGGTCATACTTTAGTCATATACATAGTAATTAAAATGTAGGGATTAATTCTAAACAAAGCGAATGTAATATGAGGACAATTTGCCTATATGTACGTACATAATGCCGGGCCTAATCAGTATAGTCAATAATATAAGTAAGGCAATATGCCTATTGCCTTACTTAAATAAATGCAGTATCGCAATGTAAAGGCCTACATAAGACATTTTAGGACCAACCCCACGATGACGAAACCGGTGTTTGGAACTGTGACGTCGGTTGTACACGTAGCCCAGTCGGATGTGTTCATTAAAGATGGTGGCTGTCTGTCAGTCTCACTGTCCTGCACATTTGTAAGGATTTCTCAATTATATCTTCTACAATTACATATTTCCTACGGCGGTGAGGGTAAATATACTTAACTAATAGCGGCGGGTAGCTGAACGCGCCGATTGGCTAAATGTTATGGATTCTAAACTGTTGTTAATCTAGTTAGCGTTTGGTAGCCACCGTCGGTAACTCTGTATGTTACGTTAGCTCAAATTGCCTATCCGTTTAAATGCTTCGTGAGATGTCAGCGTTCAGAATCACTTAATGCTCACTCGTGTTAGAGTCGATCCTCTATGTTAAAATGTGTCATCGATTAGCCGATACAAGTTGTAGTGTTGACATTTCAGCTACTGCAATGACTTCGGAGAACAGCGTATTATTTGCTAACGCGTTAAATACATGTAATGTTAACGCTAGGTAAGTTACCGTTAGCCACTGAGCACCAAACAATCTAGACCTTTCCTTATAGTTGGCTGGGACATTGTACTTGGTCAAGGAGACTCAACACTAGTTTGAGACCTAATAATAAGCGAATCGATTAGCAATACTCGATGACTGAGTGCGACTCGTGTTATTGTTGCTTGTCTCAAACTACTGGCAAGTTGGCAAAGCTGCGATGCAAGCTAACAAGGTTGCACAGACGGCTAGCTCACAGTCTATGCATCGTTACACTCGGCGTTATTAAGTGCTGGGGTTATTTATTGGTGCGTGTAGAGCAAAGAGGAATCTGTTTGTCTGATAATCTTATACGGAAATGCATCTACTTAGCCCACAACGGTTAAATCACCCTTCTTGCTCCATGGCAAATAACCGATGTTTGAAAGACAATCACCAGAAGAACCTAGCAGGGCACTTAAATGTGTGATGCTTAACACTAGTCAGAGCTGTCGCGCGTTCTTAATCTATTAATTCAACCACCCGAAAAATGCGATTTAACAAAGGGCTTTCTACCAAATATGCGGTGTAACCTTTTGAATACAAACATGCATGCGTGGGTTTGTTTCAAACGATTGCGATATATATTTTGGCCCATCATTTGTTTCAATCATTATTGTAGGCCCTTCATTTAAAATGTAATATGATGATATAATTATTTGCATCCACCATACACTGTAGAATATTTTTTTTATTCTTGGTCATTGAACAGAATTAGACAAAATATCCCATAGTGTAGCATTTCTCTTTCATCACAATATTGATTGCTTTATTTCCCTGCTACTAACTTATAAAAGTGCAGATGGGACTAGTGCTATAGTTTGTATATTAAGAGCCTATCATTTGTATAATGTGTTATTTTACTGGCCATTCAACAATATATTCAAATTAATTTCCTTTTCAAAGGTATCTTTTTTTAATTTTACCATATTAAGTGTAGCTCTGGGTTAGGGAAAAATGGCCACGTTTAACTGTTTGTTTAATGGCAAACAAAAGCTAAATGAGGGTGTGGTGAAGTCTAACAAGGTAACATCCTGGTATTTGCTTTACCCTCTTCTCTGGTTCCTTCTTTTTCTGCACTCATTCTTACTCAGTGTTTTTATTTCATCTCTAGCTACACCTGAGTTCAATATTCTCAGCAACATAACCAGTGGCTTGGTCTGTGCATTGGTTACACTAGCAACCATGCAGCCCCCTCCTCGGAATGGACCTCCTGGGGCTTCAGGCCCTCCCTCTGCAGGGCCCAATGCCTTCCGCAGGACAAGACCCCTCAAGCACACATCCACAGCACCAGCTGCAATGATGGGACCCCCATCTACTAACCACCCCATGACAGACCCTTTTGCTTTTGGGATGCAAGCCCCAGCACCTGTGGCTGCTGCTGCAGGTCCTCCTATTGTACCCAATAGCAACACTCTCTTCCCACAGTTTGCTCCCAATAGCATGTATTCCCAGGCTGGCCCAGACATGCATCCACAACCAGTGGATCACCAACAAGCTGCTGCTTCCGGTCCGCACTCATCCTATCCGGCCGGAGTGAACCTTTTTACCCCTCAAGGTGTAGCTCCTCCTACTCAACAGCACCCAGGACAGCTACCACCGCATGTCACACAAGGATATTCACAGCCAAATTCAGAACAGGGCTATTTTAATTCAATAGCACAGCCACCACCAACGACCCAGAATGTCTCGTCCATGGCCTCAAACTCAATGCCTAGCCAGCCGTATTTCCATCAGGACCACCAGGGAGAGTGTGCTCCTCAAGCCATGCCCTTCCAGCCAGTGCCTCCCACAACATCATCCTCTCATTGGTCCCCTGATCATGGAAGTCGTCCTCCATCATTGCAAAACTATTTCCAGCCGACTACTGACCCCCCATTGCAGCCCTTTAACATCCCTCACCAGCCTCAAGCATACCCTTCCCACACACCATCCCCTCATCATAACGCCCCCACCACTCCAACACAGCCCGAACCTCCCCAAGTCCAGGCACCTCTTCCTCAGGACCCGGAGATGGTTCCTACTAGCTCACAATGGCCAGATCCGAATGTACCTCAGCAGCATATTTCCCACTTCCAGGTTCAGAGCTACTTCAGTCAAGGCGCAGGCACACAAGATACCTGGTTTAACCAGCCGCCACAGGATCCAGTCTATCACCAAATGGGCATTGGCATGAGCCCCACCCCAACCCGGCCCACCTCAGTTGGACCTCAACGCAGCACCCCAACTACTGATCCTTTGCCTGGTGCGGCCCAACTTCCATATGCACAGGACTCTGGTTCTGTCTCAATGTTCTTCAGGGGAAGTGATGTGGAGAACGAAGAGACGCTGGCTGGAGAGGGGAAGAAAGCTGTGAATGGTATGCAGGGATCTGGGCAGCTTCACAGCCATCCACAACTGCCTCCACTGCCCCACGTTAGTCAGGAAGAGCCTCCACCAGTGGATTACCATGGAGCCTCTTTCAACAGCAATCCACACGTACCATACATGAATGAGGGCCATTACGCAAGCCCAGTCAACAGCCAAAAGCCTTCTGAAACTCAGTTTGACCATGTGGAGAATCTTGAGTGTGTACCCAACCAGGAAGTGTTGCCCAGTAAACCCATCGGTAGCCCCTCTGGTGAGGCAGGCCACGGAGAAGACCATTATGAAGCAGGTCCCAACCTTGAGACCCCAGATACTATTCCACGACCAATGAGATCTGCTAGTGTGTCATCAAGCTACAGTAATGTGAGCCACGGCAGTGGAACTGGGTCTCGCCGACATCAGGGGGTCATGGGCACTTTTATTCAGCAAGAGAGCCCACGCCTCGTGGAAGATCCTAACATTGCTGCGGTTGCTGGGGGATACTTTGAGCAGATTGACACTTCTCCGGCTACTGATGTAGGTGCGCACCATAGCTCCCAAGAGCATATGTACAACAGTCAGCCCCCTACACCCAGCCCCCCTAAACCTACTGGTGTGTTCCAGGCCAGTGCAAACAGCTCTTTTGAACCTGTACGCTCGCATGGAGTTGGGGTACGCCCCGTTGAAGTTGACAGGGCTAAAATGGTAGCTGAAGGGGGTGGCGATGCAGTACCTGGTAACCTGGAGCAGCCCCCAGATAATATTGAAAACATTTATGGAACAGGTCATCCTCTAACAACTGGACCTGGAATTCCTCACCTTGTACACCCTGTGGTTCTATCTCACTCCCGGCCGTCTTCCCGTGCGTTTGGCACTAATCGGCCCTGTGAAAGCCCTGCCACTACTCTTTGGGCTCAAAATGACCCTTCCACCTTAGGAGCCAACATCCTTCTGGCCCCTGCTGCTCCCCCAGTTCTTGCCCCGCTACGGGAACCTAGTAACGATGTCATCCAGCCCCCAGAAGATGGTGCTTTGGACCATCAACCACCCCAGAGAACCAATGCCACTTCCCAGCAGCACTCAGAGAACCTAGAGAACCCGCCGAAGGTGAGTGTGGGGGATCTGTCCGACTCCCAAGGTCACCTGGGATATGCATCTCTCTTGGTGTCCGACACGCTTCACCAGCCTGTGTTGATTGCCCCTCCGGTGTCCAATTATAGCGTGATTCCTCCCACTGCTCAAGCTACTGGTCAGAGGCAGGAGACGAGTCCACCCATGAGACCCCCCTCACAGGGGCACGGTGCCAGTATCTCCCAACCACCTCTGTTAACGTCCAATCAGAACCAATCCTTCATGGCGTTACCAATGATCAACCCCTATGCTGCTCCTAGTCCGGGCCCACTTAACCTGGCTCGAGACCAGACGGAATGCGGAAAATCAGACACCGCAGCTTTGCCGTTATCACAGGCAGCGTGCCTTCCTCTGTCCAGGGCTCAATCAGTGGGTAGCGAGAGCCACTCTGCTCTCCCTATAAATCCACAACTATCAAATTATGAACTGCTTGATTTTTCTATGCACCAATCACAGACCCAAATCCAGGCCCCTGGCCACCCTTCCCCTCTACAAGGGTCTCCACAGGCTAGTAACGCTCCCGGATTCTACCTGCAGGTCACCAAAGATGCTCAGCAGGGGTTAAGGGTCGAAGGTGACCGCATTGCTCAGGCCCCTGTGTCTAATGCTGCCCTACATGCACCTGAAGCTGCCCCCACACCAGAAGCCCCCGCACGGGCAGCTCCAAACACCCAGCAGCCACTCGCAGAGCATCCCAAGATGCCAGATTTCCAACCTACTGCACAGGGTCCTGCAGTGAGTAGGCCTCCTTCAGCCCATGGTTTCACTGGAGGGAATGGTCCCGCCTCAGCTGCTGCTCCTTCTGCTGTTCCTCCTCCTGCTGCTGCTGCTGCTTACCCCCCTGGGCTCCAGGGACCATTACCTCCAGGGGCTCCCCAGCCAAACCCTGTAGCACCCCCACGTCCACCTTCCTCTGTGGGTAGCCAGGGTTATGGCCCTGCTATAGGCGCACCAGTGCAGGGGTATGGAGGCTTCCATGCAGGTGCCTATGGAGAATACCCTGATGGTAGAGCTCCCCATCTTCCTGGCCAGTACCCACCTCCGCCTGGGGATCCGAGAGCACAGCCTTACTACCATGTATGTAATGATTACTTCATTAAGTTATTCATTAGTTAAATCATTTGTGTGCTAGTTTTTTTTACTGAAATACAACTGAGCCATGCCAAGTTTAATTCATAACAAATGAACAAATGGTGAGATGTAAATACTTAACTGACGCTGTATCCCAGGAGGACCCATACAGGAGATTGGATCCTTGGTATGGAAGATATGAAGGACAGAACCCGCCCTACCGAGATCCAAACTATCAGTACCGAGAGCCTCCGCCAGAGCGGCCGAGCTCCCGGTCCAGTCAGTACTCGGACAGGTCATCATCCAGGTGAGACCACAACAACAGCAACGCCATACAGTTTATGCTAGCAAGAATCCAAAGCCAAAGGAGCAATGGTTACCACTGATTACAATTTTCTTCCAGAGATCTCCCTAACGTTTCTCGAGCTAATTTTGTGATCGTAAAAAATCCTACCGCCAACGATTTGGTATTGCCCAAATTTCCCCTTGAGAAATTTGGGCAGATCCTCCAACTCCAATCGATCGAATATAATAGGAAGTCCTCACTTGTGTTAATGATACATGCTTCACTGTTATAACCATCCATCCAAAGGCAAGGCTACACGGAAGACTACCAGAGAGCTAACCGAAGTGCCTACGAGGAATATTATGCAGACTATTACAAGAAACCGTACGACTACTCTGGTAAGAACCAATGCTATATTATCTTCCTTGATACTACAGATTCTTTACATCCAAAATCTTGTTATGATTTCAAACTTTGGACACTGTCACTTATGCAGATCAAGATCTGACTGACCAATTCCATGTATGTAAAAGATTACCTGGCAATTTAAAACAAAATCTCTTAGGCTACAATGCTGGCGCCTACGATCCCCGGTACAGAGGCTACTACGACCAGTCCTACTGGTATAACTATGATGAGTCCTACAGAGGGAGAGACTCTTACTACAACCCCCAACTACAACAACAACAACAACAACAACCCCCACCACATCCACAACAACAACAACCTTTTCCTTCTAGGTAAGCAGTATATAGAAACTCTAACTGCCAAAGGGCAGCAAGTTCTTCGTAGTACTAAAAAAATTTACTTTTAATGGTAAACCTTTTTTATTGAAGAAGCTATTTAGTGTTAAATGAGTTAATTCAAAATCTGATCCCTATCTAATACATTGTGTTTTGAAATAATGACACCCTGCTATCCCTCCGTTTGTTGGCTGGAGCTTTTTGAGCGTTTGAAGAACCATGGTTGGGGGATGCTTCGTGACTGCCAGTTTACCAATTTTTCTTTATGTGGCCCCTTCTGTTCTTTTCCCTTTCAGGCCAGAGGGCTACGACGACCAATGGCGCTACTACCCGGGCTATGACCCCAGCTTCGACGACGACTACCGCCGGCGAGATGAGTCCTGCTTGGATGACTTTGACCGGCGCAGCGTCCACAGCGAGATGTCCGCCCACAGCCTGCACAGCAACCACACCCAGCACAGCCGACACAGCGCCTCCAGTGGCAGGTCCCAGCAGGTGCGTGTCTGTTCCACGGAATACATCAAGCATCATGAAATCACATTGTTACATTCAGTGAGCTGGATGGCAATTATTTATTGATTTATTTGTTTGAAAGGGACAGATTTATTTTATTTATTTTTTATTACTGTCTGAGTGCTAGTTACAACACTCTGAGATATTTGATAGCCCGGATGGATTTGGTAAGATCACAGCCGGTAACGTATTCGTGAAAGCAAAACACCAAACTCATTGATTTCAACGAGGCACATTTAGTTGATCAAAGTCATTATTTTATCCTCTACATATTACCAGTTAAATGCTGTCAAACCTGTAGCCTCATGGACCAATTATTCACTTATTCAGTCATTTTCACCAACCCAGATAACATAGCTTTTAAACAAGCGCATCGGCACATATACAAGAGATTTGGTAACCAGAAAATAGCTTACCCCATTCTATTCACTCAAAACACCAAAAGAGCATTCATCTAAAGCGCCAGGAGCAGTTTAAACACACTACGTAGGTATACACATATCTATTAACGTTGATAGAAAAACATATTTGTGGTTCACAAATGTTGAGATTCAATATATTTGTGGTTTGCAAAAACGTGCAAATAGCCACGTCTTCTTCTTTCAACTTGGTTGAATGAAACACACATTTAGTAGTAACCTAGCTACAGAAAAGTAGACATCAGTACAAGTTGTTGCTTGTACTGATGTGCTCCTTCACAGAAAAAGCTGTCTGAGCAAAATATGTTTTGCAGAAGGAAACTAGAGTTTCCACTGGAAGCTGCTTTGGTAGATCTGCTGCAGCTCTGCTGGCTCTTGATGTAGTTACAGAGAGGCTGAGGAGCAAGTCCATTCAAACATTTAACCCCAAGCTTCATATAATGATAACCAATACAATGTGCAAAACGTCAAATATTGTATGTACTTGAAATGCGGCAATGATGCTAACATATTTTCTTTTTGGCTAAAATGTTAAATTGACTGGTTGGCCTGCGACCAGGTAGTTAAACCATAGGACAGATCTGACAATATTGAATTTAAGAATAGTAAGGCTAAGTCAAAAGTCTTCTTGTTATCTTGATACAGCTGTTAGCCGTTTGACAAATATTTTTAAATCTCTCCCTCTGCGTTTGTCTGTCCGTCTGTCTGTCCGGAATCTCCATTCCTATCTGTCTATCTGCATCTCTTTCTTTCTGTCTGTCCGTCAGTTTTTATCTCCATTCCCATCTCTTTTTCCATCTATCTTTTCTATTATCTGTGTATGTCCATCTATCTATCTGTCTTGTCTCCGTCAGTGTGAGATTGAAATTTTATGAGCATAATGACCAATTTAACTATTTCCTAATCTCACTTGTAGTTCAACTATGCTTCTCTCTTGTATTATTTGTGCATTGTCCACAACTGTCATTGACTGCATCTGAGTTGTTTTCTATCTGTAGCTTTTACTTTTAGATGAACCACTTACCTTCAGAAATTATATTTATGTCAAATAGATTATATAAATATTCGATTTATTCGATTTTTCCTTAAAATGTATTAATGAACAGGACTGACTTCTGCAAACTATCCAGTGTTTCTAACTTTTTTCTCATGACATGAATTGTATTCCTCCCATGGTCTGAATGTGAGAATCACAGGATTCTCATAATGTTTGTGTTTGTGAATAATGTAGGAGCTTATCCAACAGTGCTCTGTGCTTCACCGATAGAGCTACAGATAGTTGTAAACGTGACCTATACCATCACCTACTGTATTATCAGTAGGTAGAAAGACCTTTGCAACCATCTCAGGGGACTGTAGGTAAGATTGGGGCACTATAATTGGAGTGTTAGACTCTGTGAGTCTAAGTGCTTCAACTTGACTGCGCCTGCAGTTACTGTGGAAGTTTCTTACTAATCAGGGCACCTCTTCCTCAATTCGGGGAATCCTTCTTACCTGTCAATCACAGGTGCGTGAATTCAACACTAGTCAATGTCGGAGAAATATAGCTTTCTTTCTGCCCTCTACTTACAACCCTGAAATTGTACCTACAGCAGATTTAAATGTCCTCGCTGCCGTCCTCCCATCCGTTCTGCAGCTTAATGAAGGTGTTGTTTATGTTCATGCTCTTATATACCACCTCTCTCTCCATGTGTGGCCGTGCAGAGTCAGGTGTACCGGAGCCAGCCTGACCTGGTGTCCGCGGTGTACGACGCCTCCACTACAATCCGCAATGACCCCTACAGAGAGTACCAGGACCAGACTGACGCTAGCCAGAGCTATACCCAGTACCCCTACTCCGCCGACTACAATGCAGACTCCACCTGGATCGCACCTGAGCAACGTAAAGACCGACAGAGATTATCCTCAAAACTAATGCCTAACATTTTTATTTTGCATTTTTTATTATAACAGTAAACAACATAATAAAACACAAAATAGTAATTTTAACACAACTTCAACAAATGATTGCATAGATCAGCAGCAGATTGCAAAAGGCCCATAGCATTGCCTTAAACGAATAGGACCAATTATTTTAGAGATTAGTCTATCAAGATGAAATCAAAGTGTGACTGGGCTTTTTATTTCAAAGTCTGCTGTGATGAACAGTAAGTTTGATTTGTTACTCTTTACGTTCAAGTGTCTGTAGTTAACGCAAGAGAATGCTTTTCTGATATGTCCATGTCAAGTAGTTATTTTGTTTTGTTGTATAAGGCAGGGATTACGTGTGTGTAAATAAAGTTTTTCTTTTGTCTCTCCTTCTGTCCTACTTCCATCTCTTGTCCAGCGCCTCCCCGCCCAGCTACCCCAGAGAAGTTTACCATCCCACACCGCTGTGCCCGCTTTGGGCCGGGCGGTCACCTGGTCCAGGTGCTGGCCAATCTGCCGTCGGCCGGGCAACCAGCCCTGGTAGACATCTACAACATGGAGGTCAGTGGGACTTGTTGTCGTGTTCATTGGTGAAGAGTGAATGTTAATGAATCCACCGCTTTGCATTTGGCCGATTTGTAGTTGGTTCCAAATGCCCTTTCTGCAGCATAATTGGGATGTTTGGCTCAGTGTTTTGGTGTTGTTGGTGTTTGTAAAGTCTGAATAAACCAACTAATCCCAGAAATGTCTACCGTTTAAACGGTGAATATCTCATTATAATGTAATGTAATAATATCACTGCTGTCTCTTTGACTGCAGACCATGCTCCAGGACACCAATGAGCAAGCAGAGCTACGATCCTTCCCTGGCCCCCTGGTCAAGTAAGGACTCCTGTTACAAACACACGCCATTCAAATCACTTCCAGTGCCCTGGTCAAACTAGCAACTTTAAATATGTTTAAAGCGTTTCCCTGGACTGTCTTGATTTTTCTGAGCCCAAATATTCAAATATTTGTACATTCATTTGTTAGGTAGGTACTCAAATCTCAATTCAATATGCGAATGCTTAGTTTATTTATTAATTATTTTATGAAAATGAATAAAATAAAATGAATTATTAATTTGCTTATGCATATCAGTGAACCGTAGGTAGAAGGTAAGGTTACATTTCATCAGAATATCCCAGGGCTAAAAAAAGAGAAATGCATGTAGAAGCACGACATCCTTTGAGGAAATAGTAGCCGTCGTCAGAATGGCCAAACATGGGAAGACCGAACGGTCCTTCTTTAGTTCTGTATTCGGGTTTGAGGACATTATTCGAATGTTCGGTAGCAGTTTGACATCTGCTGTCCACAGTGAGAATCGGCAAGATGGACAGAGAAATACTTTTAACTAACTAGTTTTAATAATGATATGTATTAAATGTTCTAGGGTTATCCCCAGCATTTTGTTTTCCATGTTAGCACTCCCACTGGTCAATTGCGTCCATAGAAAAAAGTGTTTGCGGCAAGCAGAGATTAATAATAATATAGGGTTTTATATAACTTATTAAGCAGCTACTTCATTTCCTTTTTTGCGTACCTATAATAACACTGCAGAAATGAAAAGGAAAAAGCGATCAGTTGATAGAAATGTGATTTTGCAGCAGCGGTTTGCCGGCTGGTGATTCAGGCAGGAAGAGATCCGCTCTATGAATTGTCATTTATTATTTATTCTAATATTTGTTCGGAAAACCTAAAGAGTTTCGAAGCTTGAATTTATTTATTCGGGCCAGCCCTAATTTCAATCTTGAATGAATTCACTCAATCTAGGATAGGTTGAACCTGAAAATGAGCATTGATGACGGGCTTCAGAAGCCATCATCTATCTAATTTGTTTTACAAAACATTGTTAATTAGGTGTATACATCTTTTTTGGTGTGATCTCTGGTGGATCCGTCGCGGATCGCAGCGTGAAATAGACCCCTGGCTGAACACCAAACAGCACTCGACTCTGCTGTAGGCCTTCCGCTCGTCCCGCAGCTTGGCAGGTGGTAGGCGAGGAACAATCTGCACTCCGATGTCCATCGCATGTCCGACAAATGGACTAGCATTATGTCCTCCTTTTAGAAGTGTCACATAAATCACTTTTACTGAGTGTGTAAGGATACAAATTGTCTATTACTTCACTGAAGATAGGCTACGTCACGTTAAGTTAATTGTTAACGTAGAATACTAACAAGGAAGACAAAAAATACGCCTTGGAATTAGGGGTGGGCAATATGGTAAAAATATATCACGATTCTTTTCAGGCAGGATCACGATCCATGATCTTATCACAGTTCTTTTTTATGTTTTGCAAGTTACAGTATAACCAAACTAATTTCATTATTTAAATAAATATGGCCGTAGATATATGTGATTGATTGATGGATTCACCGAAACAATCAGAGAAGAGAAGCCCTGATTGGTCAGAATTAGGCGGGGCGGTCTAAAAGCTAAATTGTCTCATACAGCACACGTATGAGAGCAGTCAAATACAAACATATTCTTTCATTCGTGCTATGGATATTGCATACAACATTCTAATAGGCCTACATCCATTGCATTAGGCTTACATAGGCTATTAACCATGGGTAAGAGAAAATTATAATAATTTTCAGTAATAAAGAAGAATAAAATAAAGCCTCTAACACGGGCTGTGAATGTTTACTCTATACGCATGCTCAGTGATTAGTGATCAGGGAGCAGGGAACCAATGGGACAATACGCAGTCCAAGTCTCGCAGTGATAACAGTGAATGGTGTTAAAGCGGGGCATAAAGAGAGTCGTCAGGTTCCAGCAGACCTCCACGGTCTGTAGTACGCTGAAACGCACCGGCAACTGTTTGATTTCATAGATGTTTTGTATTTATTACTGTGCCTTGCCTTATAGACGGTAATCAAAAGATGACCTATATAACATTAAAGTGCAGGTGAACCCGCTGTTTCAGCTAGAATTCAAACACAGAGATTAAAAAGCGGTTTGGGCTGAGAGTTCTAGGAAGGAAGGGGGCGTGTTCCGACCCACGGCAACCGTGTGGTCCTTCTTAGTGCCATCGTTCTACAAGAGGATTATAATGAGCGATGTATATGAAATGCGCCACACACCGTGCGGTTATACTACAGGTGTCCAAGAAGCTTAACCTTGGATGCAGATACCAAAAATAAGCCGCTGCTCAGACGGAGCTTCACCATCCACACACACCGTCGTGTTATACTAGAGGTGCCGGGGAGCCTAACCCTTATTGAAGGTAATAACCCTTATGGAAGAAAGTGTGATTTAAGATTTGGCTGAGAAAACAACTCTGGATGCGTGTATGAGCCATAGAACTGCAACCGATAGAATAGATGGAATAGCACTACGATCTCTCTGTAAAGGCAGATCGCACACCCCTACTTGGAATACAATAGAAGGTATTGGATATTGGATGTCATAAGGTTTTTCGTTGCCATTATCTACCATGTACCAGGTTTGCTCTAGGGTAGGCTCACAGCATGAGTCGCTATGGTAACTAAACTGAGAGTAGTCTGATCACTCCAGCATGGAGTGATCCTATCTGATCCCTGTATGTTGACCTTTTGTCAGGGAAGAGACCCACAAGGGCGACGTGATCAAGTTCTCCCAGAACAAGGCCCTGGAATGCGTGCGAAACAACGACCTGCTGGACCGTGATTCGGCCTGCCTCTTGTGGGACTTCATCATGCTCCTCTGCCGACAGAACGGGGTAGGCCTCGAGCAGATGGGAGAGGGAGAGGACATTTTGCATACTTAATACAAAAATATGGTCCATGACAACTTTTACATGCACACCTTGATACAATTAAGGCTGAATAATCAGATTAAGACCAAACACCGACTAAGGTTTTGGCTTATGTAGTCGGAGTAGTCAGAATGGTGGTTGGTTCATCCCATGTGACTTTGGCCTCTGGACGAACCTCTAAATATTTAGATCATCCTCGTAACGTGGCTCTATTGACCCTGGGGGAAGCACAGGATCAATACATTTGAATTGAAGCTGTTTATTTGACAAGGTTCATCAAATGGTGATCGAGTTATCTCAGTGTCAACTGCAATATGCCCTGGGAATAAATGAAGTACTTGCCTTATCAAACCGAGGTGGTTCCATGATGAGTAATGACGCCCTGCTCTTGTGACTGTAGACGGTGGTGGGGACGGACCTCGCCGACCTGCTGCTGAAGGAGCACCGCTCCGTGTGGCTGCCCGGCAAGAGTCCCAACGAGGCCAACCTGATCGACTTCAACAACGAGCCGCTGGAGCGGGCCGAGGAGGAGCCTGGGGCGGGGCCCCTGTCCCTCCTGTCGGACACCTTCATGACCGTGCCGGAGAACGTCGGCAAGGAAACCGAGCGCTTCCGGGAGCTTCTACTCTTTGGCCGCAAGAAGGCAGGGAACAAGTCCCCCACTGTGTTGTGAATAGTGCTTGATGGGGTTTTACTGGTGCCTCCTACATCATAGTGCAATGAGAACTGTGGAAACCTTTGTTTTAATAGGATGCGCTAGAGGCGGCCATGAAGGGAGGTCTGTGGGGACACGCGCTGCTCCTGGCCAGTAAGATGGACAACCGCACACACGCGCGCGTCATGACCAGGTACACGGGGGCCGCACGCATGTGGTTTAATGTTTCCTCACATACAAACACGGTAAAGTTTCATCTCTACTGATGCCACGTGCCAAAACAATACAATAAGAGCGCTTAATATATAATATAAATGTCCTGGAAAGAGAAATGAACAACACGGTAGTACAGAGGACTGAACTATAAGCAATATGTCTCGGGTGCTCAGGTTTGCCAACAGTCTGCCCATCAACGACCCTCTGCAGACGGTCTACCAGCTGATGTCTGGAAGGATGCCAGCCTCAGCCATCGTATGTGACTCTGCCTTTCCCGTCTTCTCAGGCAAAATGACTGGTAAAGCAGTCCGTCTCATCCTCTCTTGTCCTTCGGTCTCATTCTGACTGGATCTTCTGTTATCTTTAGTCTTGTGGAGAAGAGAAGTGGGGCGACTGGCGCCCTCATCTGGCCATGGTGTTGTCAAACCTTACCCACACCCTGGATCTGGACACCCGCACCATCACCACCATGGGAGACACTCTGGGTAGGACCTCCATACGCTTCCTCAGTGGACAGAACTATATTGTTAATGGTCATCATAATATTAAGTTGTTCTTCTGGTCCTTTCTGGCAGCTTCCAAGGGTCTCATCGATGCTGCTCACTTCTGCTACCTGATGGCCCAGGTGGGTTTTGGGGTTTACACCAAGAAGAGCACCAAGATGGTTCTAGTTGGCTCCAACCACAGGTTAGACACTCTAAAACACACTCACTCACACACATTTATTTGTAACAACTATAATTTTGTAACGGCTGGATTTTGTAATCCAGATTGCATAAAGTAAATTGCCTATGTCGTACATCTACAGCATCAAGTTACGTGTATTTCAAGTTTTTGCATTCTTCCCCTCCACATCACTCAACAATTCAAGAACAAATGTGAAACACAGCTCCCCGTTATTACTTCCTCATCTTTTTGTTTATCTTTTACAGTTTAACGTTCTGCCAGTTTGCGACCAACGAGGCGATCCAGAGGACGGAGGCCTACGAGTACGCCCAGTCCCTGGGCTCTCAGCCCTGCTCCCTGCCCAACTTCCAGGTACGCTCCCAAGCACGGACACACAACATACAGTGGTATTTAAAGGAGAGAAGGATATAGGCTGGTATTTCAATACAAATAAAAATGAACATGGATTACTATTCTCTCCTAATGGAAAAAGGAATATGTCACGATGCCATTTTGGCCTGGGGGAAGAAACTGCAAGCTGTCTGCTGAATACTGACCGTGGGACTATTCCTGCATGAAAATGCCAGTCCATTAATTGCACAATACCTCTTGTAAATACTTATACAGTGTCTCCGCATTGTGTGTGTATGTATATATAT
>JAOPJO010000078.1:849640-864027 GCA_027123675.1 Molva macrophthalma | reverse complement strand
ATCGTCTTGACCAAGTCTACATGCCTAAATGCATTGAGTTGCTGCCATGTGATTGGCTGATTAGAAATTTGCGTTAAGGAGCAGTTGGACAGGTGTACCTAATAAAGTGGCCGGTGAGTGTATGTTAGGGCTCTGCCGAAAAGAGTCCTTGTGTAGTCCATTTTTATGGTTGATGATCTACTACGGCTTGCCCGAGTAGATCATTTCAAGCTTCTGATAATCGTTTGGTTTTCCGAACGATTACTCGAAAATCTGGAGAGAAAAGGATTAAAAGAACCTTCATAGTGCGTAACTTTCCTTGCCGGCAGAGACCACTGCTGCAATCTACCAATTTATCAACTGATTGTATTTCCTTTTCATTTATACAGTGTTATATTGTGAACAAAAAGCAAAACTACAATATCACATAGGTTTGCTGGGTGGATGCCAGTGGCTGTCAAATCCACTCACAGGTCCAAGTCTGACTCAGCTACTGCAGAGCTTCAATGTAGCCTCAAGGTTTCCGTAGACACACACATTCCACAGTATGAGAGTAGGCCAACGTAGCAGTGGTCATGCTACACGCCACGTAGGTGGCTTTTACTGGGCTCCTCCAGAACCAGAGGGAGATGATGTTGAAAACCGTCGTAGCATGTACAATGGTACATGCAGAAGGTGATCCATGTAGCCATGTAGGAGTTATCTCTGCGCGTGTGTGGAGATGGCTGGTTTAACCTATGCGCGTTGATTACTCCGTGCACAACAGGAGTGCAGCCTCCCCCGGCCCCAGAGTCCATCAGTCTGACTCGGTGCCAGGTGAGGCTGCTTCAACCAGCCATCGACCACACACTCCAGTCTACTTCCTATTATCACAAAGCAAATAGGTGATTTGAACATTGTGCAAAGTTTTGATGAGATTGCAGGGCAGGACTAGCGCTATTCACCAGAAGAGAGATCACACACGTTCGCCGTACGAGGAACAGTTACACCCGCTGACACGATTGTTTATCATGATGATCAATCGCTATCAAAATGAACTGAACGGCACACCCCTAATGTAGTGGATGGACGGACGGATGGTACGGTACATACTAAAGCAGACTTGTGAGAAAATGGTTATTACAGAGAATACAAAATTATGTTTTATCTAAATTCTCTAGATGTTCAACCCAACCTTGATGCCTCCAGGTGGAGACGGCCTGCCCATGCCAGAGTCTGGGGAGGTAAGAAAACATCCACGGGTCTCCTCTGCTCCCTCTCTAACCATAGCAGCTGTCAAGATGCTGCCATCCACGTGAGGCGCTACTTCCATCAGCCAGTGCTGATGCTCTGCAGCTAGCCTTCGTTGGGTTGGGTATGCGGGTGTGAACATTACTATATATTGCATGCGTTGGAAGTAAAATTGACAAATGAGCTAATTCCATTGTCTGTTCATTAATTTGCTTTGTGTATGCTTTAACTTTGCAGTTATAATAATTGGTATTTGTATACTTCCAATACTTTCTTTCTAAATGGGTTTAAAGGAGGTGATCTAATGGGAGAAGGGTTAATCTGGCTTTGTGGTTTGTGTTGTCTGTTCTGTGTTGACCTCTTTCCTTACCGTCTGTAGCTGTCACGTTCTAGCTCAATGAGTTCTTTATCACGTGAAGTGAGTCAGCATTTAAACCAGGTACCTATAGCTGGGTCTTAACCAGCACCGCCACCACCTCCACACCCCACCACCCCCACCCAACCTCCCCCCTCACCCCACCACCCTGCCCCGCACCACCCTGCCCATCACATCCCCCGCTTGCTTGCATCTGGCTCCGTTAGCTCCGCTGCTTCCTGCGCTCCAGGTGCCTGCCGGCTTCCCCTGCTGCGGTCTCCAGCATAGATCACTCGTTTAGTTTGACCTAATCCACCACCGCTGACTTAAAGTCATCAAGCATGACTATTGTCAGCTGGCCTGTGGTTCAGACATAGGGAGATCCAAAACATGATCTGCTATCATCAGTTTCCCTCCGAATCTGAATGGAAACCAGGGTGTTTTCATACTTTTTAGTTGTAAACCTACAAGATGTGTACAGTTACGACACTGAAGTATTTTTTTTTCGTCCATGTTATACCGTTCAGTCAATGCCTCACCATTCATGGCTCATGGAGTGAATTCTGCTGGAGATGTGTGTTTAAAGACCAGCCCATTGTTTTCATGGCATCACTCTAACACTAACCAGCGCCACAATGCTTTGCATGCTTCACTACATGTGTTGTATTCTAATGGTGCTGGACTGGGGGTCCCAGATTCTTGTCATCACATCTGGAGTGTTCAGTGCTTGGCTGTATTGGGAAAAGAGAAAATACATTAAACAATACACACACAAAGGCACAAAAGCAAATGGTAGGGTTTAATGGCACAACCTCACTCCAGTGTTCGGTGTTGTTTTGTACTCTAGTAATGTGTTTCTTAGGCATAGTTTCTGTGGAGGTCACCACTCTGTCTGGCATAAAAGATGAGAGCTGTCCTGCCTTTTGGTGAACTGCGATGTATAGGCTGTAACATCTAACATTCTCCTTTCAGGGACAGCAAGCCCCATCCGCTGGAGGTGTGACCTTTTATAACCCCGCCCAGTTTGCACAGGTGAGGAGACTGCAGGAAAGCGACAATGAAAAACATATTGGTCATAAAGAATCCGGTGGTGTAACTATGTATGACATTAAACTATAATGTAATTAAGTGTAACCTATACAGACTAGTGTTGTTCTTCATCAACAGATGTCATTCGTATCCTTGTTTTAATGTCATTTCTTCTGCAGCCAAGTGCACAATCAGGAGGGCCGCGGGCCGGCCGGTTCGGTGGCCAGAGGCAGTACCCGGTGGTTAAATAACCCAGCAGAGAGAGACCTCTCCACAGACTCATTACAGCTGATGGTAATCCTGCCTGGAAGTAACTGAAGCACATGGACAGATTGCTTTTACTCTGAAGGACCCTCTCGGTTAATCATCATCACCAATACCGTCTTCATCCTACTCCAACATTGTACCCACTCTTGTTTTCTCTGGTTTATTTTTCCTACTGGAAGTCCATTGCTTTTTTTTAATTTTGTGTATATATATAGGCAAGATGCTGTCCTGGATAGGGCTTATTCCTCCCAATCTATTTTTATAGAGGGCTTTCTTAATGCATCGGATTTTAATATGGATGCATTTACATACAAACCATATGCTTAAAATAAACAACCAATTATATAAGATTAAACTCTGAACCGGACCGGTCCTGTATCATGTCTATGGTCCTTTGTCCGTGTGTGTGTGTGTGTGCGTGTGTGTGCAGAGACTGGACTGAAGAGAGAGTGGAACTGTACATGTAAAGTGTGCATATTGTGGTTTCCTGTGCACTGGACATGTAGAATCAATTTGAAATGGAGCAGACTGCATCTTCCACTGTGACGATGTCAGACACCCAGGATGGACAGGACATCACATCCTTAACTTCTTCACGTTTATGTCGATTGTTATTCCAACTTTCGAGATGTTTACTCAGAGATCTAGACCTATCACACACCCCCTCCCTGAGTTGTGGTACAGCTTAGAGAACCAATGATTGGTGTTCAGTAACCCCAGGATTCAGAATACAAGAAGTCCCTCTTTAAATGTGGTACAACAAATCCATCCAAACGTGTAAATCTGATTGATTGTATTTATCGAGTCGTTGTCCTGAATGTGTTTTGAGAGCAACTAATTTTCTTTTCTGATGTGCTTGAATGAACTGCATTTATTAGTCATAATCTAGTGGTTGAATCACATCCGATTGTTTGTTCATCTGCAGCTTATGCATATTAATTTGAAGTGCAAAATGAAAGCTTATTGCATCCAATTAATTTCCCCCGAACATTTTTCTTTGCTGACTTGTGTTTTGTCCCCTCTCCCTCAAAGACCCGATAGAGACCAATAGTTTGATGATCTTAAATGCCTTGCTTTCGTAATAGGCCTAGACCACCGTAACAGATTTTAAACTGCTGCCCTTTTTGAGAGAAACTTGTAATTTACCCCGAAAGTGGAAAATCCCTATTGTAAAATTCTATACAAAAGAATAAAACAAAACGAGATAATAAAGATATTTTTGCGCTCTTTAGCACTTTGAAAGACCTGTCTATGGCCTACTCTTGATCTTTGTTATGTTTATGAAAATGTCAGAATCCAACTGATTTTAGAGTATCATTAAATGATTGAAAATATAAATATCTACAATGCAGGATAGAGCACACAAGTCAAGGAGCGCAAACTGAGTTGGAGGGTGTAGGACAGTGAGACATTAGAGTAATGGTAAATACAATTTTATGTTTCGTAATTTGCACGTAAGACATTTTCTTTCATCTAAATAACCAAATCAAAATTTGAATAAAATGCCACTATAAGGACATTACACCTATTTCGATGATTAACTATGGAAAGTTAGACAGGAAGCGTGATGTGGCATGCCTGTAGCGTTCCATTAAAACACATTGTATTGATTATATTGCTTTTTCTGTAAACATTTTGGTGAATTAACTTAAACAAGCTGAGAAAACAAAGGCAAATCAAAGGTCCAACCTGCATTAGAGTCCCATGTAAAATTGTACAAATCCAGCTTAAACCTTGAAGGTGAACAAAACATGTTTGTCAGTCTAGCATAGAGGATGTATTCCTCTAAGTGTTTAAAAGTCCCAGATTCACTGTGTGTATCCTAATCATCTCATTCATACAACAAAAACAGCTTGTTGGTTGGAAATAGATGATCTGCAGCCATGGTGGTGCCGCATCCACCATTTACCATTCACCAATATTTTACTCCCAGCATCTCTATGCTCTTCTGTTGGAATAACGTGCTCAGTCATTATGCTTTGTTTTTCTTTCTTTTTTTAAATGGAGGACTTGAAACTTTCCAGTGCTGCCTGTGCTTTCCGAATCGCCACCTCCAGCGCAGTGTTATCTCTAAGTAGCTGTGGGAGGGTGGAGGGGTCCATCTCCAGCAGCATACCTATAAAGGGATTTGACCTTTGACATGGGATAACATCACTTCAATGTAATCACAATGACATTGTTGTTATATCGAACCTGTGATGTCAGTAGCGTGGACTGGATCCAGCCTCTCCACCAGCAGGAACAGCTTCTCTCCTAGTCTCTCCATGTCTTCGGTGACCGATGAGTCACTCATACAGGTCTCCAACTTCTGCCTAGGGGGGAAATTCACGCTTCATTCATAATTTGCAATCATTACACATGAAAATCATATTCATTTGAATTGTTACTGAGTTACTGAAAACACAATAACAGTAGTAGAGCTATAACAGTAATAATAGCATGATAACATACTCCTTCAGTGTCTTCAGGGATAGGTTCACCTGTTCTTGTAACAGTGTAGGCTCTGAAAACAGTTTTAAAACGGCGTCTTTGTGCTGCTCGAGTAGCATACCTGTTTTAGGATCGGAAGTAAGTCGTTGAGTAAAACAGTGCCATTCGTCATATTAATTAGAGTTATTAACAGTTTGTTTTGATTCAATAATAAAGACGCATGTGAGATGTGCTTACCGGTTATTTTATGTGAGTACCCGGTGTTGTAGGTGTCCACTAGCTCAAACAGTTGATCTCCAAGGGAGTCAGAAGACCCAGAAACATTCTCTTCATCATTGTAAGGCTTTTTACTGCAAAATAAATCCATCCGTCACATACAAAACGTTGGATCCTTATTTGCATTTGTTAATGATTCTGTACAGAAAATGTTGAAAACTGCCATAACTATATATTGCTGTTAGCCTATACTGAAGACATCTTCATATAATATAAATATTATAAATACCTACCTAGGCACCAGCTGTTTGTCCAAGGCGCTGAGGGCTTTCTCTAAGGCTCTAGCCAGAAGGGCCTCGTCCTGCAACATCTGGCTCAGCGCAGGCCCTGGAAGCTCCAACAACATGCCTTAAACATACAAGACGACAATTAGTTATTTTCGTTTATCCATGTCTTCAAATAACGGACACGTTTTAGTTAACAGCGTGATTGTTACATTGTGTATAACTCGACCTATACAAACAAATACATTTTCTCAAAACATTAAACAAAATATAAACTAAATTTGAACATAGCTTAACATACAAACTCACCTGTAAGTTTCCCAGCGATTTCTGCATGTTTGGGATAGATCAAATTATACAATTGTTCACCAAGTGCCTCTAGAGCTCCCTCGCCTTCCATGTCTGACAGTTAACATCGATTAAGTTACTATAGGGCTTGTACATCAGAATGCATCAGGGGATTTCTTGTTGGCGATACTACGCCATTACGATGATATTCAGGAGAGTTGTAGTTATGTCAAATCCTAAATAATCTCAAATATACCGTATCCTAGGCTAATCAAAACTTAGTTTTGCCACGTCTTGCATGAGAAACACTGTGGCAGTTTCAAACACAACAATCACCACATAATGACAAATAATTTCACGATGAATTACTAAACAATGACTAAAACACTATGACTACCATCACCATTCGTATGCTGCTATACTTCCGAAAGGGAGGCGGTCATTGCGATTTGACGTCACGATGTACAAGCCCTAGTATTAACTGTAATCGGACATGTCGATTAAATGGGAAACCATAGGTTACTGTTGGTACAGCACCGTTGAGCGACACGCAGGATGTGCCAAACATTGAGAAATGTAAAACCCATTTCAGTTCCACATTAATTGCTCTTTATGTCGTTTCTAGATATGGTTGCCTCAACATAGTTCTATAAAACACTGATATTTTGGTTTATATACTGTAAACAAGAGGCGCGTAGTAATGACGTACAAGTCATTGCACGTCATTACTACGCCGCTGTAGTACGTCACTACGTCGCTGTGCATCGCAAACCGACGACGCACAGCGACCCAGGTGGCGTGGTGCTGAGTGTGGTGGCTGTAGTCACCATTCTGTGGATCCCTGTGAATAGCTGGTCCCACAAGTGGTGCATCAAAATACACGTCTTCTTTCTGTCATAAAGATCAACTTTAGGATTCAGTTATTTGTCTTCAATTAAGACGTTTTTGTGCAACATCGTTCTTAACAGATTGACAGATTGAGTTGAAGCAGAGGCTCTCCGAATACGTCGTGGGGCACTTATAATCACAAATAGTTGCACACACATATTACGTGAATAGCTGCATAGGGGAGTTGGTTAAATAAGGAGACAACAACAGGGGAACTGGGTCACTTTAATAAATTACACCAAAATGCATGAATCTTGGATGGAAAACGTATGTTTTGGTTGAATCATAGGCAAAAAAATGTATGTAATGGAAGTATATGTGAAGAAGAAATTGGATTATGGACAAAAGTGTGTATAGCCCAGTGGTCACAAAAAGAGGAAGAGGGTTCACCGATTTGTTTTACAATAAATGCATTGAAGCAAGTTATCCTGGACATAGTGAATTAATCACCTTCACACTCCAGCCCAACAGGCGGCGCATTAGTAATACCAGCAGTAAAATAAAATATTCTTCCGACTATTGAAAGATAATATAGTCCCACATTACAGTGAATAATTTAAATGTCTTTTTTATAACATTTGCATTTAAAAACTACCAAAAACTATTCCACTTACAGCATTATGTTTGATTTAGTTAGAAAACGATGTTTGGTTGAGATGACGAGAAAGATGTTTACGTCAATGCGGACTGCTTTTTGAAATAGTGAATGTGAAGCGGTTTCCGCCCTCTTCCATCCTTTTCCTTCGCAGAAAGGTAACGTGGTCGCTTCGTGTGTAAGAGGCAAATCTGAAAACGCTTATTTTGCGGCGTGTTTTTGGTACATCGCTGTTATAAGTAAGGCGGTTGTGATGCGTATATTATTATTTATTTCACGTTGTGTGGCATTTGTCACATGAAAGCCTTGAAATTGTATAATATGTGTCTTAACCTGTTGGCTGGTTTGGGCCTCGTCGAGGCCTTAGCATTGAATACAAGTTGTATAACGAGTGAAGCTAGCACACTAGGTATTGCTTAATTCTGGCATTTAGCATTGATCCATTAATGAGTATCTTTGTACGATGTGACCATGAATAAATCATTTTAGGAAATGGTTCCACCGATCTGTTTACATTTTCCTTGGACAACTGCAGTCGCTGCCTTCTAGTATTAATAAACCGGTTGACACACATGCGCTTAGTTGATTGGTTGTCTCGGCATTTGATGAGCTTTTCAACTGAGGCAAACTAACTCAACCCGTCTGCCATCCTACCTCTATACGGAACTTTTCTCTATAGATTCGCAATGTCTTCTCATCTGCAGTGGATGGTCATTAGGAACTGCTCCAGCTTCCTCATCAAGAGGAACGGACAGACCTACAGCACTGTAAGTAGTACGCTATTATAGTTCCCTCCTGTAGACCCTTCCTTGTTGTTTCTAGAAAATCCCATGACGGATATCCTTTACACAACAATTTAACAATCAACTTTAACAATCTTGAAATGATACCTAACCTTATTTCTGAATCTGTATTGTGGTGAATAACGTGCACCCTATGTATTTGTTCAACAGGAGCCCAACAACCTGAAATCCAAGAACTCCTTCCGCTTCAATGGCTTGGTGCACAGGAAAACTGTTGGTGTGCAGCCTGCTGCTGATGGCAAAGGCATTGTTGTTGTACTGAAGAAGCGTGCAGGTTAGGATTAGAATCGTTTTTTTCTAGCATGTATTCATTGAAGCCACTAACATTTATAAATTGTTGCCCAAAAACTAATAGACAACCTGAAAGTTTATATATAGTTCTCCCCAAACAATGTAATGGTGGCACTCACCACCTTGCTCCTTTCCAGCGGCACCATGTAACATTTCTAAACGGGGATGTTGCGGACATTAGTTGACGTGGTGGGATTGTCCCATTTTAAATTCTGAAGCTGTTCATTTGGATAGAACACATGTTTTATTGGAACAAGCAAACTAAAATATCAGATGATTAATGAAACATCATCTCTGAAGTGGACATCCTGCACACTCAGAAAAGCACACAACTGATCAGTGTGATGTAAACAAAGTTTGCTTTGCATTCAGTTATCTGCTGCTTATTTGGATAGTTGGATCAATATGAGTGTTGATCAAATTGGTATGGGAGTGAAGCATCTAGCAGATTGAGGCAACCTGATCCATATATTTGTGTCGGTCTAGCTTAGTCTTACTGGTATTTTTCGGAGTGAAGGATTTATTTTTATATAAAATAAAAAGCATTTGTCTAGTAAATGTTTGGTTTTCATACTGGTTTTGCATATGCAAAACCAGTATGCAGTTCTGCTGGAGATGTGTGCAGACAATATGCTGTTTGTAACCGTTATAATTTGTTATGGGTACATTTGTTAGCATGGACACATAGTAAGCATGCAGTCTTATCCAGAGGGACTCAGGAGGGCTTTTATCTTCCTGAAGATTGCCTCTTAATGTTGACACTGCAATACTTACTTCCAATTGAACAGGTCAACGCAAGCCTGTCAGCACATATGAGAAGATCACCATCAACAAGAACTCCCGCGCCACCCTGAACAGTGTCCGGCACATCATCGGCAAGAACAACTACAGGAGGGACCTGCGCATGGTGAGCCACCCCGGCACGGCAGGCCTTTTACACACACATTCCTTCAAAGGGCTTTGCCTGTGATTGTAAAGAAACAAATGACATCATTTAACCTGTCATACTTAATGCAAGATAATATTAGGTAATATGGTAATATTCCTTTCACTGTAATTATATTCAGTTATTCGAAGGTTATGACATTCCCTACACACAGACAGGCAGAGATGAAATGAGGTATACATTCTAACAAGCCGAACGTGCACACACCGTCCTTCAACGTCGAGTAAAAAGCAGGTCAAAAGCTGAACAATGGAGCTCTAGTGTGGGATGTGACACACATGGACTGTATATAATACAGGTTCAACTGGCTTCTGATATGTAAACATTGGTGAAAACGATCAGATTCACAAATTCTTGTTGAGATTTGGACCAAATCTATGGCAGGGTACCTATTCCCTATTCATTTATTCTATGGGCCATAAGTATTTAAACCCCGCACGAACGGTCTTAAGTATGTAAATTGCATGTTAGAAGCACAGCATTGCAGGCTGGACAATGTAAGAAGCGCTACAATGCCAGCAGCTCAGCTTTTCTTTTATTTACACATTCTGTATACCCTGGGGAAATGTCAGGAAGGTATGACAAAATAATGCCCAAGTCTAATTTGTTTCCTAAATATGAATAGACTACAATTACTAAGGGGCCGAACGGAAATCTGTAGACCGGAGCCGACCAATAACGGGAGCCAAAAGCGACTGACGTGAATGCAGCAATTACGTAGGGAAATTGAAGAAACACATTTAGTGAAAAGGGGGGGGGGTTAAAAAAAAATGTTTTTCAGCGTCTTTGTTACTGATGAATCACGGCAACCATATAACCAGAGGGACTTGCAGTGAGTTTAAATGCATGTCGTTAAAGTCCCATAGTTTAAGATTGAGTCCCTTCCAGTTAGTAGGCAGGAGACTGAAGTGTTCTGTCCCCTCTAACTGGCAGTGCATCTTAAGCAGTCTGCTTAACTCGGCATGAGTGGAAGGGGCTTTTGGAGAATCGATGGTAACATTCTTGTAAACAAAGGGAGATGTAGAATAGTTATAGGATGTGATTTTATTGAAATACGATCGATCAGCATTGACTACCAGGGTAACCACGACGGTATAAAATAATGTAAATCCTTAAATTCAAAAGTGTGAATGCAATACATTAAAAAGTCTTGAATATAATTTGCATGAGTCTCTCATGCAAATTATATTCATATTTTTTGACGCCGTCTGGAGAGGATAAATAATTTCAAACCAGTAAATGTCAAACTTTTATTTATTTTGTGAAATGTTTATTGGCCTCCCGTCTAAGTTTATCCCACTGAGATAAACTAACATAATTAGAACAAAAACCAATACAAATACATTTTTACTTACAAAACAATTCCAGGTTGAGGACTGTAATTTGGCTATACACCGTTGGGTTGTGAAGTCTATTAAATGTGTTTGTGTATTAAAAAAGTATTGGTCTTAAATTGAACTGGTTGAAACCTGCAAATACCTACCTTAAATATATGTCCAGGTAATTTTAAGCTATAAACTAGTTGAAATGTTACACATTGCGACTTTAATGAGCAAGTAAGGTTATCTTGCACAAGGAGGCCTAAGTCAGTACTGTGGACATTGGGGTTCGAACCAAGAGCCTTTCATCTGGTATTGAACAACTTAAACATTTGACCATCCTGCCCCCTTGTTAAAATACAAGCAGTTGTAGCAATGTATTACACACTTAATGTTTTTGAACTCTTTTCCCAGGCTGCTCTGCGTCGTGCCAGTGCCATCCTGAAGAGCCAGAAGCCTGTGGTGGTTAGAAAGAAGCGCACCAGGACTGCCAAGACCGCATAAATGTCTCATAGTTCTGAATAAAACATTTTTGGTTTTGAAAACACTGCATGGTCATGTGTTTTTGATTAATGTTGATGGATAAGGAGCAGGAGTGTTGTTCGGGTTTATATACACCATTGCAGCATTTTAATTGGTTGATATTAAAGTAGGTTTAAGCATCTTATCATATATTTGGTGTGGAAACTAAGAAAGGTTGCACTGCTAAAAGTTTGTCAGAGGTTTCTATCTTCTAAATGCTTTATAATTGTTCCAATAATTTGACATATTTTGCTCAGTCGCTTAAACCATGTCCATTATCACAAATGGAAACTCCTGAGCACAAGACAAATTATTTTTAAACCCTACTACTCTGATATTGAACATGATTAATTGAAAGGATTCCAGAGATTTAGCTGTTCAGTGTTCAGTGTCACATCTTCACTGTTTAAGAAGGGAAATATAGCCTTTTAATAAGTCTACTACCCATGCCCTGGTACATAAAACGAGCAGACCCATAATACGTTTTATGAGCTTGTGTTTGTCCTAAAATGACACCTCTGTAAAAACGATATGTTGCTTATCCCCACCTTTCTGATTGATGCCTTCTGTTGGTTATAATCCTTTCAAGGTTGTGCATGCCATCTATAAATATGAATCTACAAACTATAAATATCGATGGGTCATTATTAGAGAGGTCCCTTTTGGTGGGGTTGTCCTTTTCCCTCGCCATTGACCCACGTGCTAACATCAGCTCCAACTAATTAAAAACAGAATGTCCCCATCGATTTGCTATTTGACAATGTTCCACATGTATATCTACCACCATGCCCTCTGCTACCGTAAATCAATAGGAGTGGGAGGGTTACTAGGGTGTCATTGGTACTTATTTATTTCATGTATTTGTGCCAACATTAAATATGGATCCAACCAAGTTAGGCAAAGCATCAGTTTGTGGTCACAGATTGACCAGTGGGAAAGAAACATTTAGATTTATTCCAGAGTAACCCACTGGCGGCTTTCCACGTCACGCTTTTGTAGGAAAAAAAAAACGAGGCTACTCCCCGAGAGTAAGCTGATGAGATAACCCTTTGTTTCTCTGCTGATACACAGCTCCTTCACGCAGTCCTTTATGTACCTGGGAGTGATAGTTAGGTCTTTGTGAAGATGTGTACTTTTTTCTCCCTATTGGATCTTCAATGCTGTGGTCGCCATGGGAGGATTTAGGCCAGTGTTGCTGTTTTTAACTCTGGTTCTGCTGGTGAAACAAAGTTCTACTTTTGAACTGCAGGACACCATCCATGCTCTAATAGAAGAGAACATCCACCTTCACGACCAGCTCGAGAACCTCACTCAAGCCCTCAGAGAGCTGAAGAGAATGCTGTGGCACCACTCAAATGGTAACATGATATAGCAAAACATATATGGGATTATCAATATTCCAATAGAAATCCAGTTGAAATTTGAAGGATTTGTATTTATTTTATCCAGTTAGTGCTTGATTTTCTGCCAGTATTTAGTTTTAAAGCTGTAATTGATTGCTCAAGATGAACATCACTTTTTCAGTTTGAAACATTTTGAATAAAGTTTATTCAAAATGAATCCACTTGTCAACAGTTCAAATGGATTAGCTGTGACGCGGCCAATTAATTTTTTTTCTTAATTTCCTGCTTGTTTTGCATATTTAATACTTTCGTTTGAGTCTCCCCATTGACTATTAATTACGTTTCTGTTTCATTCACCTTAGTCTAACATTCTTCTTCTAAAACATTCTAAAGAGAGTCCATAAAGTACTGTCTTTATTTCTAACTAAATTATATTGTTATTCAAGCTAGCTCTGCTTTTCATCCAGATGAAAATCACCATAACGACCACCATAGCGATCATCATAATGAGGATGCTCGACATATGTGGAATGAATGGTCAGCACATGGTGAGTATTGTTTTTACCCCGTCCCTACCACAGTCTCAAATGCCATTTATTAACAAAGATTCAGTAAACGATACAATACAAATTAAAGCTACAGGCAGCTTTAATTCACTTACCGTAAATCAAAGGGGGTCAGGAGATATGCTTGTCAAATATTTGCATTTTCTTTCGATTGCTATAGCGCCCCCTATTGTCCAATCTGGATACATTTTGGACTAATTATAATCTTAACCCATGTTACTTAAGTACACTAAATTTGATGATAATTTGGATCAAGTTAATCCCACATTTCTCTCCTACAATTTGATTGGACAAATTTAGGTCTCTTTCGCCCAAGTTCTTGGTCAATTGACTACATCTTACATGAGCAATTATAACCTTCTCCCCAACTGTCAAAAAGTTGGTTCTGCTCAAATCGAACATTCGGGCAAGGAACTGTGGTCATTTTTGTCACAAGCCACGCCCATTGTGATGCCACGCCCTGATTTAATCTTCAGGATTTTGTCCTGAACAACCTTTATGTTCACTCAAAATCCTAGGAGTCCATCTTGACATGATGAAGCGATTTTACTTATATGCATTACACCCTTTCGGATTTCATTTGCACCCAATGTTTTAGATTTTTATTGTACAGACTTACCTTCTCAAGATGGTATATATTGGTCCATAGATGGTATGTACCAAAGGATTTACCTTAAGTCTGAAACCTAGCATCCTTAGGGATTTTAGTATTTTTCACAAATCAAGACAAAAGTCCTATCAAGACAAAAAGTCCTAGGTTCTTGAGGTAAATTTGTATACATGTATACAAACTTTCATGACTGTAGGTCAAAGGGGTCAGGATATGCTTTTTCAAAGTTTGCATTTTAAGACGGTTGCTATAGAGCCACTATTCAGGAATTCAATGTAAATTTAGTTTTTGGGCCATCTTAAGTCACCTACCTACCATTGTGGAAAGTTTCATAAAAAGCGGTTATGGCTGGGTAGGGGTTTCTGGTAATAAAAAAAACCTGTCAAATTACAATAGGGTGCCTCGCTCTTTGTGCTTGGCCTCCAC
>JAOPJO010000078.1:831899-849540 GCA_027123675.1 Molva macrophthalma | reverse complement strand
GTTACAATAGGGTGCCTCGCTCTTTGTGCTTGGCCTCCACGTTACAATAGGGTGCCTCGCTCTTTGTGCTTGGCCTCCACGTTACAATAGGGTGCCTCGCTCTTTGTGCTTGGCCTCATAATTAATCTAAAGTCACTGAACACACTCGAAAGTTGCGTAACAGGGCCAATCTCACCATTAGCTGACATTGATTACATCGCCACTACAAACTACACTTTGGGTCACTGTGGCACTGCAACCAGAAGGAGAAGTTGTTTGTGTTTTTCTTTTTCATTAAACAGTACCTCAATGCTCCACATTGTAGCACCTCAGTGGTTTGTATGGTTGTTTTGTATTCAAATGTAGGTCTTAACAAGTTGGCATAATCATCTGGTACCAATTCTACCATTTCCTTACCCCTGCCCAAGTGAAAACTGTGCATCCCTCCAGTGTTAAGGATCAGAGTGTCTGTTACCTCAGTGAGACCTTTAACTCCACATACTAAAATAGTTTTCTCTTATTCTGTCTCCCCTCTCTGACAGGCATCAGTGCAGAAAGCCATCTCCTGTTGGAGCATGCTCTGTGCGGACATGACCCCCACAACTCTGGAAGCCTTCATGTCCAGACACCCTTCCTGCTCGTCCTGGCCCTACTGAACATTACCCTACTGATGTTTGGCTCTATTTAGGCTACATTAGCCTGCTTCATAAATATATAAATGTACATGGAGTTCATATAGTACATCTATATTGACTGCCTGTAACAAAAATTATGTTGATACTCGCTAGCTGAGAGTGACTGATGTGAGTATATCGAGATATAGGTTGGTATGTTTTAAAATCCTTTCATTCATGTTAGAACCCATCCAGTACATTTTGCTTTGTTGTCGTTAAGTGGTTATTGATTGGTCTAGATTGGACTAATTGACTTATTCATGTGCTGTGAAAAGATTCTATGGAAAGTCTAGTGTGGTGGAATGGCCAATCGATTGTAGCGTCACAGAGCTGAGGCAGGGCAAAACCAGAGACGTGGGTCATATAATGGGGCATATGGTCTCGTTTCTGTACTATTCTTCTCTTAAGAGAATTCATTTAATATGTAAAATATGGGCTCAGAATGTTGATATTATTCCTTTGTATGTAATAGTTTCACCCGTTTCCATAAACTAATTCAAAGATCATGCTTGACTCATTAAACCCAGGGACCTTTTCTCTCATAAATTTGGTCTGAGGAGAAAATGGATGGTTCCAGTGAAAAAGTTATAGGCTGCCGTCGCAGTCGTTTTTGCTTAGGAAGGTTCCTTACTGAGTGAAATGATCCAGAAGTATCTAAGTGGCAGCCATGATAAGAGCTGATCGAATTCCTAAAATGCTAAGGAAAGGTGCTTCAATGCTTCCTTTATCTCCTTTAGCATTGGTTACACGGGACCATCCTTAACGAAAGGGTAGGAGATAATACCATCCCACAATTCCTTGCAGCAGGAATATTTAAAGCGATGCACCATTCTTCGGTCACAAATGTTAACAGAAATGGTGGTTTAATTGAGAATGGTTGCTCACGATCACCCTTCTGTCAATTTGTATTTATCGTCATGAATCCCATTAATTAGTATGCTTGTATGAAAAACATTGTTGGTCATGTTTATTGCTTGTGTTCGTGAAAGTCAGAATGGCACGTCACTTCAAATGTGGCTGCGACTTGGATATTTCCGTGTCATTTCACTCAGTTAGGAACCTTCCTAAGCAAAAAATATTATTTGACTGCAGCCTTGGTACCAGTTTGACTATGATGCTTATATAATGGATTTCAAAGACTTATGAATAAGTCTGTAAGTAGTCTAGTCAAATATATTTAAATAACTTCCTATTTGAAAATATCAAGTCTAAAGAACCAAAGCTGTGATACATACCTACCTGTGCAAGTGCTTACAATGACGCCTTCCTATTAAACGCTGAACTGTAGTCATAATGGCTTATTTCACCATATGTTTTACGAATGGGATTCATTTTCTGTACTGGTAAATACAATTAAAGGAAATGCTGAAACAACAAATTCTAGCAAACCAAGCCATGATGACCGTCTTGAAATAAATTCTTTATTTTCTCTATTACCCTATCAAGTTTTTAATAGCCAAACACATATAAAAGTTATAAAACTAAATAAAGCCAAATGCAGCCAGTAGGATTTACACCTCAAAACAGTGAAACACAACAGACACATACAACTAAACAGGAAACAAATTAACACAAATAAATAAAAGATACAAAGCTGAAACAAACACATGGAAACTATTTAGCACCATAATCCCTATTTGCACGACAACAGATCTTAGTTTTTAGGCCAATATTAACTCTTGTTAAATATGGTGTTTACAATGGAATGAATGTGACATGATGATGGAACAGATTTCAGTGTCACTAATTAGTTTTTGTCTTGATTCGCTTCCTTTAGGTCCATTTCATTGTGTCACTGTTAGCATCATGCACTTCTGCCACCCTAGCTCAAACATCACTATCGGTCTTGAGAAACAGGAAAGGGTCCATGCTGAACTCTGCCTGCGTGTCCTTCCTGTGGTGCGTGGACGAGGGGGACTCTAGTCTATATCCAGGTCGGAGTCGTCGTCACTGAGGTGCTGCGCAACGGCCCCGCAGCGGATGGTCTTGGGCACGACGGTGGCGGGCTTGTCCGGCAGAAGGCCGTACTCCCGCAGCAGCGCCTCCACGTCCACGGCGAAGAAGTCCTCCCCCAGCTGGTCGGTGACCCGCACGAAGTTCCCGATCAGGTCGCCGGCCTTGTACACCAGCAGCGCGGGCAGGGCGCCGCCCCGGAACAGGGCGCTGGTGCCCACGACCGCGGCGCGCACGCTGCAGAACTTGACCAGCGGGTACTCCTGCGCCAGGCACAGCAGGCTGCCGCGCATCGCCTCGCAGCCCGCCGCCTCGGGCTCGTAGATGTGGATCATCACCGGCGTGCTCTTGTCCTCTTTGTCCAGGGCCTCCAGGAAGTCCTCGCCGCTCGCCAGCTCGAAGACCTGCGCAAAGCGCTTGCCGCGGCACAGCTGCCGACGCATCTGCTGGATGCGCTGCGTGCGATAGTGCTGCAGGAAGTCCTCGTCGTCCTCCTGCTCCTGCAGCATGTCGTACTCCTGCATGGTCATCTGGGCACACGCACAACCAGAGCTTTCATGTACACAAATATTTCATATAAAAACATCTAGAACCGTATATTACATGCAGCTGAAAATTGTAATTTTGCGAGGTGCCTCACTGCAGTCAGCTCTCCTACAGCTAACGTGTACCTAACGCCCCGCACCAGATTGGGACCAGACACTTAGGAACCATGGATGCATGATACATGGTCATTACTCTGCATCTCATTTAAACAAGGGGAATTAAGTCATGAAAAGAAGGGACAGCAGCGCACTTTACTAGACCGTAGTTATTGATTGGGGTGAATGGGCACTTGAGAATGGGAAAATGATTAAATATAACTATATGAATCAAATGATTAACATGTTTTGGGAAACTACACATTGTTCGACGTTAACTTATTAAAAGCAGGGTCTAATTCTTATATGCATTTCTATAAAGGAAATAGCATATGGCATGCTTCCGCTATTCATATCGCCGCAGAAATGCTTTTCTCTGAGACACAAAAAAGCTAAATGTGAGGGAAATATAGGGCGGCCAACCCTCAACTCATGTGCTTGTTTGTGCACGTTCAGAAGGGAGGGTGGAGGGAGGCACCAGTGAACACTGTGATGAAGCACACAATTATCCAAATTGACAACTGTATCTCTTACTTTCCCATTGATCTTGTCTTCAAGCTCCTTCTGCTTCTCCTTGTCGTTCTCCAGGTCGAGGTCTGAGCGGCAGGTCATGGACAGCTTCTTGATTAGCCTCTCCATTTCCTTCTTCTGCTCCTGCCTCTGCTCCACCTCCAGCTGCTTGTATTTCCTCCAGTCGTTGATCACCCCCTTCGGGCCTGAGGAACAGATTGTGGCCCATTTGGTAATTGGTCTACAACTTTCAAGCTGATACATTTTTTTTTTTTTTCACAGATGATATCGTGTGATCAACACTGATGAGGAAAGGCTTGATCGCGTCTAAATCGCACATTTGCAGCATGCAGAATTTGGTATTGCAACACATTATAATCAACATTATATCGTTATGGGCTCAGGATTGGTCTCAAATATCGAAAGTCTGATGACAGACGAGCTTACATGTGGGTGAACATTTTCTTTCGCTTCAAATGTATTTTGACCAATTCTGTTGGAGAAGGCAAGGAGTAGACGCAAGGAGTAGACGCAAGGAGTCGAGGCAAGGAGTAGACGCAAGGAGTAGACGCAAGGAGTCGAGGCAAGGAGTAGACGCAAGGAGTAGACGCAAGGAGTAGACGCAAGGAGTCGACGCAAGGAGTCGAGGCAAGGAGTAGTAAACTTACATGGAATGGGTCTCTACTTGAAACAAGCTGCGTGGAACCACAGAAACATGTTTGGCTGACCATTACTCTCGGATCCAGAAGATGAACGATAACTAAACCAAAGCATTGTGTTCCCATTGTCCTCCTGGGCCAACAGCAAACACAAACTCGGCACGCACTGGTAAACTAAGCTTGTCCTGTAGATGGTGGGGAGACGAGCTAAAACTTCCTGTCTGCACACCGTCCTTAGACAAAGTGTGTGCAAAGGTTGAAAATCAAACCTGTGAAGTAGACTGGCCAATGTAGAAATACATTTCTTAAAATTGCCTCTAAAACCTCCGTCTTGCCAAATGATTATATCTTCGGAAGAATATATTTACATTTACATTTAGGGCATTTAGCAGATGCCTTTGTCAACTTACACTCATTCACACACCGACGGAAGAGTCAACCACGCAAGGCCATAGCCAGCTCGTCGGGAGCTAGGGTTAGGGTTAGATGTCTTGCTCAGGGACACCTCGACACTCAGCGTTCTCAGGGTTATGCATCCATGAGCAAGATGCATAACCCTGACACACATCTAAAAGATATAATTCACTGCAAGTTGTTTTGGATGAAGTGCTGAATGACACAATAGTTAACAGTATATTAAAAGCACAGTGAGAAACTAGGTCACATTAGTAACCTGTGTTGACGGCACTCCCATCTGGGCTGTAGTCTATCTCCGGCTCCAGCACATCTGGGTTACGGATGGTCTTGGCGTCCCCCTCCTCGTCCTCATTTTCGCTGCCCTCGTCTTCGCTGCTGCTGTAGTAGTACTGTAGCTTCTCCCCCAGGAGCTTATCGTCCAGCGTTGTCATCGCTACTGCTCAACTGTCAATGTGAAGAGGTGGTTACAATACAACTTTTAACTTCCCATATAGTGTGGCTTGATATTTAAACGTTGGGTGTGTGGCTACCATTTGGATGACTACTTAATACATCACTCTTTCTCTTATAGCCTAATCATGCATTTATCGGATAACTAAACTAACGTTTAGTTACATAGAATACCTGCATATATAAAAAAACATGGAGGTATGTCAAATGAAATAGCTTAGCAAAGAGACGATAGAATATTAAAAAATAGGTAACTAAGGGCAGCACAATGGGTGATCCAATATCCTGGCGCAACAGCCTTAACATGATTAGTGACAAAAACAAGTAAGCTGAATACACTAGTCTATAAATAACATTCAGTCCCATTAAAAAGCCAAATAGTTGACAGCTAGCGGTAAGTAATCCAAGACGAACTAAAAGCTTGACGTTTAAAGCAGAAATGTATCTGCAATTAAATACAAAGATGGAATTCTCTAAGTAGGTCACCATCTAACAGCAGCTGACGTCTCCATTGTTGGAAAAGCTGTAGCTTCCCATCTGCTCGCACTAGGTATGAATGCTAGCCTCTAGTGCTAACTATCTGTCTACGCCTGTACAACGCAAAAGAAAAGCGATTTGTTCAACTAATTCCACTGTCATGATGGACAGCATTATTCCTCAACGATACAATTTTGAAAAGCTTTATTATTATTATTTAAGTTCGTTTTTATCTTACCTTATCTTTAAAAATAGGAATGCAACTCAAGCCGTAGCCAAACAAATCCAATCTGCTGGAGGATTAAATCACTTCCTGGTTGGATAACAAAATGGTAAAACTGGTGATGACGCGCAGAAAAAGGAACCGCCCTCAAAGCCCACTACATAGCGACAACAGCATTTTTATATGGAAAGAAAATCATGCATCGTCATTTTTGTGCTTCATTTTTATGTAGATTGAAATCTGCATAAAGCAGTGCTGTGCCCCAGTGGCACTGGCTCTTGGCCATGCCCGGGCAGGGGCGCCGCTAGCTCTTGGCCCTATGAAAGAATATAATATTGGGCTCCCACCTACCACCCAACAGCCTAGAAAACCCATTTGACGACCCGTTGTTTAATAGATTGGTAGCTCTAGTTTAGTCTAGTGTTAATTACCCAATACTTAGCCTCTGTCATTGACCATTGATGTATGCATGTCAGAGGTACATGAGTGGCCTCTCTCATTACTGTTGTTTACTGGCAAAATAATACATGTGAAATCAGAATCAGTTATAACCAGTAACGCCAGTAATAACCCGCTGGCTCTAAACACCTCTGTAAAATGTCACAGAAAAGATACAGATCTACCTCATACCCTGCTATTACGTTTCACCACTAGGTGTCAGTATTTAGACACCTACCCTGGCTATAGCTAGTAGATAAGAAAATGGGTGTAGGCCTTGCTGCTGCAAACTTCCTCAGTAAACAGACTTCCCAGTTTATCCACTTGTCTCCTAATTTATTGATTCATATATATATATGAATTCCATGTTTGGGCACCAAAGGAAGGTCCGTGAATAAATATATACCTTTCTTTTGAACAAACTAGGTAACTGTTGGCCTTCTATTGCCTTGCTTTTCGTTTCTGACTATCCCGACTTCTTCGATGACGACTTGTCAAATCTGCTGACAGCCCACCATCTGTTCTGCTTGTAAGCACGGCGACTGGAGGATTGTAGAGCGGTCTGTGCTGAAAAATGTATCTACGCAAGACTGAACCATGCAATAAATAGAGAGAGGGGTAAAATATAAAGGCTATATTTCTCATTTTGCCAAAAATTGAGAAAAAAAACCACAAGTTTGTTTCATTCGTAACGTTTTAATAGATCCCACCAAACATTTTGAAGACCATGGTCGCGATCCAGATCATATGGACGTCGTGTCATAACATGACCCTTTTTCGACCGACTCCAATTTGGCCGTATATTAAATAAATCTAGATTATATATAAATTATATATATTATACCAATATTGTAAAATCAACGCCAAAGAAACATTTTTTAAAAACTGGTCGCAGCTCAGCGGTCTGATATACGTCACGTCATGACGGACCGATTTTCGACCAACTCCAATTTGGCCGTATGGTAAATAAATCGGGCTAGATTATATTGTAGCGAACCTGTGACTCTTTAAAAGAGTGTGTTGTGTTTAGAGGTGCTTCAGAGGTGTGTTAAAGGTAGATCAGAGGTGCTTTGTGCTGACTGTGCTGTGCTGCATGCTGTGATGAGCGCCTGGTACAACTGGGTTATTTGGTCTAAAAATAAAACCTAATTTTTTAAATTAATGGACAATTTCCGATTTAACACTTGAATTCTTTCAGTTGTCCTCTAAACAAACTAAAAAGACCAAAATATATGGTCCATCGTTTGCAGCATATATATGAACCCATTTTTTGTTACTGTATAAATGGGGACCATATCTTTTGCGATGTAATATGTCACTGCATCTGTGAGCGCCTGCCACCGGGACACTTTCTTGTCATAAGGAATGAAAATGCTGCTGCCAAGGTTACCTGCTCTATGCAGGCGCTTTACGGCTTGAGCTGCATCTGCATCTCTTGGTGCTACACAACCTGCTATTCCACCGCATGTCTCTGTCGCAGGTGCTGGTATAAGTTGGTTGTGTTCCCCATAAACATGGTCATATGTCTTATATGATCGTCCACATAGTAATCTATGCCATTTTATCACTGTTAGTGAAATAAGACCTTAATTGAGCGAAAACAGGAGTAAAATCTTCTGTTTTTCTCCCCAAAACACTGCGTGAACATTCCACTCTGCTTCGACGCTGGTAACGGTCAACGTCCCGATCAAGGGACACCGGAGGCGAGGTGTGTGTGGACGTGTAGCGCTCTGTCTGGGCAGTGTGGCTTCTGAGAGAGGGTTAAGCTTCTCCGACATTTATAGTACAACGCCACGGTGTTTGTGGATGTGTGGAGCTTTGTCTGAGCAGCAATTTATTTTGATTTTCACGTCTGAGTGAGGGTTAAGCTTATCAGTATAATGCCACGGTGCGGTATATAGGCCTATACACGCCCTTACACGCCCCCTCCTTCCCAGAACTCTGCACGAAACATTTTTAAATTGTGTTAGAATCCCAGCTAAAATAGCGGGTTCCCATGCTCTTTAAGGCCCAACCAATCTGCCATGTTCACCAACAGTGTCCCAGGTAATGACACCATTTGGTGGAGGATGCATTTTTGGTGCTCCCACCAGAATATCCTCCACGCCATCCAGGTGCTCCAGATGGTCTGATATCTCTCTCTGTCTCGTTATACCGAGTGGCAGTCTGTCAATCGGTAGTTGTACATTTTCCACTTTCCCTGTCTAAGGGAAACAGCTTTCTGTGTCTAGAAGGAGTTCATTTTGTTTTTGGCCAGCCTAGGAAAAATTTCCTCATTCGTTTGGCACGATACGATGTGACACATATCCTCACATTTCCATTCTTCTTTAGAACCGGAACTATGCTGGCACTCCATTTAGTGGGCTCCTTGATCACACCTGTTTGGGCCATCCACTCTAGCTCCAGCTTCACCCCGGAGAGTGAAGGAGCTGAGACTGCTTCCTCTCTTAGGGGTTTTCTGATCAGTAAACTCATCATTTATTCTGATCTCAGTTGGAGGACAAGCGTGGGGAGTTTTGATGATGACAGAGGCTTTCAATTTGAAACATTTCTATTTTCTTACTGTCGATGCTGTGCACTGGCCCAGACTGTCAAGCCCTCCCTGGGCTGTCCATTGTGGGGCGTGTCTTCTTCAGTTGAGGGTACCTTAGCGTTAAAAGGTTTTAGCGGACATTATGCTCGTATCTGCCCTTTAACTATTTTGAAATCAATGACGGTGCCATTAATTGGGAGTTTCCGAGTCCATGCATCAATGCAATCATTGACATGTGTGACAGCTCATAAGAAATGCACCTTACTTTCACCGCTCTCAGGTGAATGTGTCATACCTCCTGTCCCCACACGGGAGCGACAATTGCCTATTTTGGATGGATACGTCTTGCTCACTGACCTGTCCTTTCAGCTGCTCCGACTCTTGCACCATTTCTATTGCATTGTCGAGCGTGAGATGTGCTGGTCCGAAATTGCAGTCGGCAAGATCGTGCAAGTTCCAATATATTCTTCAGCTGACTCGCCCAGTTTCTGGCAGAGCTGATGGCAACGGGCACATCATCAAAGGCTGCCCAGAACGAGCTCCACACAACGTGCCGTTAAACTATAAGTGTCCGAGAAGCCTAAAACTCAATCGGTCACCGCAATCCAAGGCTGCCCAGACGCTGTAACACCGTATTCTGTTACCCATCGTAAAGTATGACCCCAGAGGTCGCTGTTGCACATTTTCTGCAACATGCACAAGGTAAGGTAGGTATAAAGGTAGACGATGTAATTTCCGGGGGAGGGGGTGGGAAATGTCATCACTAAATAAGGTATGTAACCTTCTGTAACATTTATCACTGTGTTGGAAAGCTAAGTTTGAAATGACCCACAGTTGATGCAATAGGCTGACTTGCTAATTATGTATAACATCTCCTGCATTGAAAGTCATTGCCATATGCATGGTCTTAAACCAAACCTTTGTTGTAATTGCATAAGCACAAAAGCGTTGTGATAAACCATAATATGTATAGTGACACAAATGCAACACTGCGACTGTTTAACTTAACAAATATATTGCTAAAAGATTTACGCACTCAAGTAAAAGTACTAACGTTAGCTAAAACACATGACTATTTCAATTAAGCCACATAAATATTGTCAGCTGATCGTGCATGTTGAAGAAAATATGCAACAGCGACCCCTAGGGTCACACTTTTCGATGCGAAACAAGACGGTGTAACACCAGTGTCCCTTGGTCGTGTACGCTACATGCATTCACAAACTGGTTGGCGGAGACTTGCAAAAACATAGGATTTGAATCCTGTTCGTAACCTTATTGAACGCAGATTATTGTACGTTAAAGATGTGTTGACAGTACCCCTGACTGTATTATACTAGTCACAACTGGGCAGCCGCGAACAATACAGCCCTATCATGGTGCGTGTACACCTACGCTGGCTTGACGGCATAAAGTCGATATATAGATCACTAATTAACTATGAAAATAGAATCAGTTGGTAAAAGGGCATGCAATTATATTGGATTTCACCTACACATGGCATCGGGCCCGTGAAGAAAGTTTATTAGCACTGCAATAGTTATAATCGTATAAGAAATTCCATCGTGCCAGTTTCAAATTCTTGTCAGAGCAGAAAGTAGGCCAGTGCAGGAGTAAAGGTCAATATAAAAATTAAAAAAGAAAAAGGATACATTGACCATTAAATATAACGTGTCCAGTATATGGTACATTGTTTTTAAGTGTCTATCCAGGGAAGGAAAGCGTCATTTGGGGGCGATGAGGGCCAGTAAGTAAACAAGTAGTAAACAATCCAGTCCACCTGGATCACAGTACTTGGACATATACAGAATCGTTTTAGATTTTAAAAACCATTCAATGATTACCCATAATCCAAACTCAAAGTAAGCTTTGCCAAACCATGGTTAAAATTACTCCTTGGGAAAAGCCTTTTCGCTCCCAGCCATGTGAATGGAATATGCTCTCAACGGTTCATACATTTTATTTGATCGTTTAACACTTCTCGGTGGGCGCCATGTATAAACAGGTACTTTTATTTTCAGATCCGAAATAGGATGGGATGGTTTCATTGTCACAATTCTGTTGTCCACTTTTCATCTTTAACATAAAGTTGATGGTACAAATGCAAACAAAAGATAGGAGTCAAAATCTATTCAACAGCCCGTTTAATCAACAAAAGTGTGTTTTAGGATGAGCTGGAGGCAGCCACTGCAGCACGTCTTGGTTTAGGGGTGGTACCTTCCCGGAATCCATTCCTGGAGATAGAAATGAAAGTTTGGCTTCAACGATAAACTACTACAAAGCAGGAGAAACAGTCCAAACATGAAAGCTGCATTTGACAAATTGCCTCATCACTTGCCACAAGTTATGAAACTAATTTGTCAACATTCTAGAATGTACATACAAATTGCGTAGTACTAGGGTGCATTGGTTCTACAACAATCATGTGACTTCTTTACTGCTAGAACCAACATGTTTAAGAATAACTGCATGCCTTCTGTCTGCAGTGTCATTTGTAGATAATTCAGCTTTACATTATAGCACTAACCAAAATGGGAAACCGATCAGATTTAATTCGGCCACTCTAAGGTCTCTAGAAGATTCTAGACAACTAGTTGGATCACATGAGTAACACCTCTAATGTGCCAACTCAAAGCTTACCTCAGTGAAACATTGATATCACATGGATTTCATTTGTTCAGACATTATTTTTCAACATCATTGGCAAGCAGCGAAGGCAGATAAACTTAAGTCTTAACGTAGACTAACGTGTACTAGTGTTCCGGACACTGCACAGTAAAAGCCCCATAAGATATCCTTGCAGGAAAAGATAGGCCTGATTGGTTTATATGTCTCTGGGAGTAGGTCTTATACGCATACCAACATTTGATTGACAGATTGTGCCCATCATTTGGGAGAAATTTTGAAAAAAGATTACAGACAGGATACAGTGTCTGGACTACCATGACTCCTCACAGTAATCCAGGAGGTGGGAGTTTTCTAATCACCGTATTCTGGACAGGTAAGGAGTCATTTCTAATATTATGAAAACACATTTCGTGTGTGTATCCCTTCAAAAAAGGGACATTATTAGCAAAAAGTAGAAGACCAGAGTCACCAAAGTCAGAGACCTTAAAAAGATTTCCCTAAACTTGCTGGCGGATGCTCAGGTCTTAAAACCGGGACGAGTTACTTTGTGGCAAAATGCCATGATCCCCATCGTGAAGCGTGTTCATCTAACATTTGAGGTCAAACTTCAGTTAATTACCAAGAATTTGGTAGCTTGAGTAAGCACTACAACAGCACATAAGCAGAATGTTTAGCATGAAGAGAAACTGAAGTGCAAGAACTTACCTGAATCTACGGTAGACGACCTTCAGGTGCCTCAGGCGACCGGTGCCGGTGGTGTTCCTCCTCTTGGCTTTAGCACTCCAGTTGTCTGTAGGGGAAACAAGCAATGAGACCACCTATCCAACAACAAATGCTGGGTAATATAATCACATTTGGGAAATCACAATTAAAAATCAAGTTAAATAAAGAAAAGTGGATGGGGATTAATATAAATGTATTTGATCAAGTTTAACAGTTTCACGAGACCAGGACACGTCTCCTACCAGTTACTTACACTTTCTCTTGCGCTTCTCGGGATAGCCACACTTTCCGCAGGTAGACTTCTGCAGATGGTAGGCTTTGGATCCGCAACGCCGGCACAAGGCGTGCGTCTTGTTACGACGCTTTCCAAAGGAAGAGGTTCCCTTCGTCTGAAACCCGAGAAACCCTTATATTAGGAACAATACACTCTTTGAGCTAACAGCTATACAGTAAGACGTTTAGTCGTGTCTCAGTAACATAATGGGAATCATTGAAATATCATATGTTCAGACATTTGTGTTTAAAACATCATTGACACGACTCGAGATGCAGGTTTAACTTGCTAGTTGACCTGGTTAGACATGAATTGCACACTAGCTAGCAGAAAACAAGGCAACGATGCACAAATAATGGGAAATTGTACTTTAGCATTATACTAGTCATCAAGCCAACTTATTAACCATGTAGCCGGTCGCCACGAAAATAATTTAACTCAATACACCAACGTTTCACCAAACGCAATTAGTTAGACATTTAACAGTTTCAGCATATAATTAGCTTCATATTGTCATTCATATGTAGCATTGCCTACCATTTTCGCTTAAAATCGACTGTTAGCACCAGGCTACTGAAATAAGCGGACGATAACAATTGAGAATATAACAAAATTGTTGTTTCAGTCAAATAAATACTTCATCCATACGACAATGACAACTCATAGGTAGGAAACAATCTAATAATCATATAGTTTACAATATGCAGTAAATAGATGTTAGAAGATATCGTTGTACAAGTGTGGCTTCGTACCATTTTCTTCCGGTGGCTAAGGGAAAAGAGGAAGAAACAGGAAGCGGTTCCGCATTAAACGCTCTCCGTAGAATTTCCGGTGTAACAGAAAAATGGTCCCCGAAGATTATGTAAAACTAAACTGAAATGTTGACCAAACCTGGAGACCTACGAATATCATTCCAGTATAACGCTTCTCATTAAGTATGTCAAATACGCTTCACATAGTGGACAATAAGAATAAATAAGAAGAAGGTAAAAGGTCCTCAAAATGTTGTATAATTTCAAATATTGGTTATAACATTACAGAAGCCAAAGGAAAGGGCAATTTTTTAAAATGTATAGAGATACTATTTTATATCTCGTAGATTGTGTAGGATGGGTTTTTTAGAAGATGCACAGGCAATAGGTACAATAGGTAATAGGTACAATTTTATGCTCGAGAATCACACCAACATTAATACTGGTCCTTAAGAACTGGCAGAATAGAAAGAAAGAAAAAAAATTCACAACACCGTTGTGAAATGGATAAAAAATAATTGTTAAAACAGCTTCCTTCAAAAGCCTACTAGAATTATATATTTAATTGAAATATGTATTGTCTTGTCTGATATTTAATAATGCATGAATGTTTGTAAACGGGTTTCCAGTTTACAAACATGGTTGGATGTGCTGGAGACCACCGGACAATACACCATTTTGCTACCATAAACTACTGTGGACTACAGCATTGTAATCCATGTATAAACTGCATTTTTTCCTTGTAAAGCCTGATTATGGAATGATAAAGCTATTCCCATAGGGGAATGGTTTGGTTTGTCTTTATTTTGCATATTACCATCGTACCTAATGTTTGTTTGCTAATGTCATCCTGGTCCCACAAATCCGACTTTAGATTCAAATGTAAAGTCTAAGATATAAAGACACAGCCCTGACGGACCCCTCAGTGTCCCCCTCCACCCCGGTTACATCTCCCTACTAACTTTGGGCAACAAGGACTGTCACTACACAATCTAGAAGTGTCTCCGAACCCCCTTTCCCAGCCCGTAATACCATAATAATCATTTGTAAATCAGTGAATATGCGCAATGGCGTGTAAACACAGAATCAAAACATGTGGATTTGTGAGTTTGTGGGCACTATTGGAGTTGGAACAAGTCTAGCTAGTGCGGTGTGTATGCTTTTGGACAAAACAAAGAGCTATGGGAGCTGCACTGGTTTGGAATAGAATGTACGTAATGCTCACAAACTGTCCACATTTGGAATGTGCGTACATGCATATGGGGGTGATGGTGAGTTGAACAAAAATCATGGCTCATTTACATCTCAACCTTGACAACGTCAACAATTAACCTGGGGTATTAGCTTACCGGCCATATCCTTTAATAACTTAGCAGAAATTAGAAGCACAACAATCGGTTCAAAATAACTAACAGGGAACTTGTAACATACACAGCAGAGAGCCTAAACCTAAGCCTAAGAGTGACTGAACTTTAAAATCAGACAAGAAACAAACAGTAATTTGGGACTTAAATACAGATTTGTTTATTCATTTACCTTCACCCAAATGTTTTTGAAAAAAACGTGATATATAATAAATTATGAAGATTGAAACCCTTCCCTGACCCGGCTTAGAACTTCTCACGGATCAGCTCTGGGCAGTCTTCCCTATGTATTGGCTCATCAGTAAACGTATGTCATTTCATTGTTATAATAGTGTTATAATGTTATAATGCCAATATTAGAAACATCAAGCTATTCATAACCCCTCTGCAAACCTCCCTCTACAAATGCAGATGTCTGTGAAGGTAAAGCTCTGTAATTAATTTTTGTATGATATAATAATACTAATCCACAATAATACTAATCCACAAATATCCCCTGATAAAATTTTGTCATTGTATTGAGCAGAAGTACAGCAGAACAGATGTAGTTCTAGACCCAGAGTTTGATCAGATGGATGTACCTGGTCAGTAGGGCTTTTCGCTGAGTCAAAGGACAATGCTGTTCATTTGTATGCCGTGTGTGTGCAACAACCCACGTCAAACCATTTTTCTACCAAAACACAGACTTTGGACCAGGGTAGCATTGATGTAGCCTGGAAACCATCCTGATCAGGTGACCTCACAGTTTGTTTCGCTACCAGGATCAGTCTGGACCTCCAGACGCCCACATCGATTTCAGTGGGCAGACAAACTCTTGCCTTGACGGACAAACTCCTTCAGCCAATCAGTGTAACAAAATATTTGACGCTTTCAAGGTGTGCTGTACAGAATGGCGAAAACATATTTCCCGCAGAGAAACTCCGCTAGTGCATACTCTTGTTCTTGTTTAACAGTTTTAATGCAATAAATGCACTTATTGCTGTTTTAACTCTGTTAAACGTTATGTTAACGTTTTCGCTAGTTGCCTTGGGAGACCATTACCGTTTGGCCAGTGGTGGCCTGTATTTACATCATCAACTACGCACAGTCCCTGATTGGCCCTGATTAGATTATAATTTCTGGAAATCGATGTGGCGGCTAGGGGTTCAGACTGATCCATGTAGCGAAAACAGAATGTGTGGTCACGTGATCAGGATGGTCTCCAGGCTAGCATCGATGTTTGGAGATGGGGTGAGCTGGCCACTTCACAAGCTGATCTGATGTGTGTGAGTGGTTCTATGTTAGTGTATAGTTTCTCATTGGAGCCTACGTGCTTTCCTGTGAAGGGTGGGACTAGACAGCAGTTTTATAATAGTTGGATTAACCCTCTGGATGCCCTTGCCAAAAAATAAATATCATATTGCCCTCCCCATGATAAGAAGGCATTGTAAACCCTCTAGCCTCAGGGCCCCCTGGTGGGACCAGGGCAGTTGCCCCCTTTCCTCAGGCAGTAATTCAGCCTTGACTTATTGATTACTTATATTAATGACTAGAAAACGTGTTTTGTTCATATAGCTGTCAAAAACTAGAACTGTTAGGTGGTGTATGTGTAGACTGATCTGACGTGAGGAGTAATTTGCAGGCTTTAAATCAATAGATGGTATAGGCTACTTTGCGCAGGAAGCGAGGGGGCTGCAAAAGGGCCAATCATTTAGATGGATTTTAAGGTAGATTTCAGGACATGTGCGCCCGTGTGCAAGCCATACAGTGAGTGACCTTGCCTCTTGACTAGCAAGCATCTAAAGCGAGACGAGGTGTCTCCCTGCCTGCATACGACAAGGCGCCTCCTCAGCGCAACCCACGAGAGGCTTTTCGTTTCGTCGTTTCCGATTTCTGTAACGCGCCATTCATTCGGATTTAACACTGCACATAATTATCTTCACAAAATTGGAATTATTTATATTATTTGTCATTTTGATAAGAATCTTAATTAAAACAAATCGTTAGCGCATTGTGGTCACATGGAGCGTTTGTAATATTCTGGACCATATCTGCATCGGCTGCTTCACTTGCTCTCGCGACGTAGGACTGGTTCTTAATATATGATAAACAGCAAGTCAACAAAGACTAGTGATGAGTTGCAGGTTGTGCGCACCAAGCCGTTAAACTCAACGGTTTGACAATATGCCATCGAGTCGTCAAAAGAAGTCTGTGAGATATATTAGACCTTGAATGCATCGACGACAGAATCCTAACCCGGGGATTCAGGGACCCGTGGATGCTGCGCCGAAGGATGGGATACTCCGACCCGACGTCGAGTAAAGATTTACTCGGCAATAGGTCTCTTTGTTTTATCTTTATTTGTGCATTTGGACTTGTCACTCTATTGCAACAAATACTCTATGGAAAAAACTACATTAAGAGGTAAGTGTTTGATTTTGATGAGTGGGCCTGTCGATAATCAACGAAGATTGATTCAGGATATTTACGTCAGAGCAGTGAAATTACACCCAATCTTAACATAATGCCTAATAGGTGTTTCTTTTATATGTGTAACTGGGGTTTATATATACAGCACTACTGCGATTTAGATCATTCTGATGGGCTGATGTATGGGGAAAACAAGATGTAAGCCATCCATTTTTTCCAATGGCATATAATCGACTTTCATTAGATTTCTTTCTCTTCTTTTTTTGTTTTCGATGATTTCTAAAAATGAAGCATCACATTCCCGCCATACACAGTGCTCGAACTGTGTATGGTATTGTTTTCCCTTTATTTTGATTTTCTGTTTGAGCCCTCGTGACTGGTCACAGCCTACATCTTACAAAGGGTATTCGACTAATATCATTGCGCCACCCCGAAATTGTGGGTTACATAATCCAATCAGGCGAGAAAAGGAAGAGGTCTTGTAGTTTCACCAAAGGACTACTCTACAAAATACAGATATTGATTGTTTTGTTTTAG
>JAOPJO010000078.1:804325-818818 GCA_027123675.1 Molva macrophthalma | reverse complement strand
TCTCGTCCTGCTCCCCTCCAGGTTCCTCTCTCTCAGTGTCTCTCTCTCTGTTCCGCTCACATCTCGTCCTGCTCCCCGCCCCTCCAGGTTCCAGAAGCTGGAGAAGTGGCGGCGGCCGTTCTACGAGGTCCTCCAGAACTACGAGAACGCCTCGGTGGTGCTGCCGGCGTTCTACAACACACGCAACACTGACGTCTCCTTCCGCGTCAAGTACATGCTGGATGACTTTGACTCCCAGCGAGGCGTGTTCTTCTTCCACCCGCAGTACCTGCTAAACGTGCAGCGCTTCTGGGCGGTGCAGGGCGTGCGGGCCAAGCGCCTCAGCAGCGGGCTGATGCTGGTGACGGCCGCCCTGGAGATGTGCGAGGAGGTCCACCTCTACGGCTTCTGGGCCTTCCCCATGAACCCCTCAGGCATCTTCATCACCCACCACTACTACGACAATGTCAAGCCGCGTCCCGGCTTCCATGCCATGCCCCATGAGATCTTTAATTTCCTGCACATGCACACGCGTGGGATCGTCAATGTGCACACGGGGCAATGCAGGTGATCGCCCCAAACAACCCGCCCTAAAAGTTTATTCGACATCCGCTGCGTGACTTGCTTTACATATCGTCGTGGAGAAGTTCCACCTTTTACCTTTTTAATGGGAGATTTTGGTAACACTTTATAATAACAGTCATAAGTAATTTATAAGCCTTTAGTAACTGATGAACTAATCATAAACAAAACACTGACATACATTTGTAGATGATTGATAAGTGCCATGTGAAAGGTCCCCTATTTTACCACCAGGTGTGATGTTGATTCGCCATTACAAGCCATGTTAAACATCTGCACGCTCCCTCTTGTGTTGTCCCTAGAGGGTAGATTTTACACGGCTTGTAACGGCTAATCAACATCACACCTGGTGGTACAATAAAAACCCTTTAACATAGCACTTATTAATCATCTACAAATGTATGTTTATGTTTTGTTCATGATTAGTTCATCATTAACTAAAGGCTGAAAAGCTAAGACTGAACATTATTCTAAAGTGTTACTGAGATTTTTAAGTCGTGTTAACTTTTAATAGAGGAGTAACATGGAGTCTGTCCTTTTTTAAAACCATTTTGTTAATTTATGTAAAAGATGGGGAGGATTTTGGAGGATGTTATGCATGTCAGAAAGCTCCAGTGGGATTCAATTTGAAGACAGTTATGCTACATGTGTCATCTCAGTGGCAAAATGCAACACTACCTCTAATAATGTATCCATCAGATCTGATTACTGTTCACTAGCACATTTTTGCTAACTAGCAAGTTGGTTCAGTGTTAGCCACCCAACTGTTAAAAAAACTGATTACCTCTGGAGCCTTCGTTTTCTGTTGTATTCAGCATTTCCATTTCATGGTCAAATTTGCTTGCTTTGATGCCAAACAATGTTAGTTCTCAACTTTGATGTGTACCTTTAACTTGCTTACATTACAAGTCGTTGATTCTCTTTTCTTCTTGGTTTTCCAAACCATGAGATGCCCGTTTTTAATGTCAAACGTGGTCTTCCTAGTGATTGTTGTCGTTTCTCGTGACGTTTTCAAGTGAAGTTTTCAAATGGCTCATTTGTAGCCTGACATTGCCAGACCAATTCGCAAATGTGTACTCTTAGTTAATTTTCGATTTCCAAGGGGAGTTATCAACGGACGAAGACCAAAATGCCTCCGGATGCAATTGGATAGATATCTCTACAACCAATCAGAGCAACAAATCGTGTGACAAATTAGCGGCAGCCTTCTTGGTTGTTTATGAAAATGCCTCAACAGCGCTCCCATAGGGCACTGTTAAGTCACTAAAACCCGCCACTCGTTAGATAAACGGTTGTGAGGTCTGCTGGAAATCTGTCAGAACGGGAGTGGGGCCAGGCGCATATGCCAGAGCAAATTAAACATGAGCTCGCATATGCGTATGGTTCCCAGGCTAACACATTTTTATACCGTTGTACAGGAGTGTTGTTTTGTACTTGACGATGCACAAATATCTGCGCTGAAACAGGGCCACTGTTTGGGTCTCTTCTGTCCTCTCTCTGAGACATCACCCCCCCCCCTGTATTCCACATATAAGCCGTCTCCAGACGCGGAACAGATGTGGCAGCTTTTAATGTTGTGGAGAATAAATTTGTGGAATTGAATGAGCTAATCCAAAAATGGACAAAAGATGTAACCTTTAGCTCTATAGTTTCCTAATCTATTTAATATAAAATAGATTCATTGGAACAGCCTATTTTCAAAAGCTGATCTTCTCTTGAAATTACCAGGAAATGGTTCCTGGTGTAAGAATGAGTATTTGAAGGCGTAAGTCGTAGTTTTGGACAAAAGCCGAGCAAATGGTTTTTATAACAATAAGATAACAAATCTGTGACTTCCTATCGCCAATCCCATTTGTTCACCCTCCATACAGCACTAGAGAAAAGATAACAACGAATGAAGGCCACACACTGTGGCTATATGGCTTATTTGATCCCATCTCTTGCTATCCTCCATGTCTTAAGCCATACTGCCTTATGAGAAATCAACCCTTTTTCTGATGCACACTTCACCCACGTGGATCGCATATCTAATGTACATTAATGTAGAGCCAGCTCTTTTCCACTCTTTTTAAACTTAAAAATCTTAGAATCTCTAAGAGATCGCAGTGCACAGCATTTATTGTGCATTTTGTTTTGAAATTGCTACTTCCCCCCCTGTAAAATACAATTCCATGTAATGCTGTGCATGTTTGTACTCTATAGGCCTACTGGGCTTTGTGTGTGCCTGCTTCAATGAATCACTGGAATATGTTCACACATAGGCATCAACTAATATCAACGGGGACTTTGGGATATAGACAAATGTTATCACTTAAAAGCAATTACTTCTTTTGGAGCAGTATTGTGTATCAGTGGTTGTGATTTCCATTGATTTGATTGATTGATTGAAAAGGATGACAATGGCTCTTGGGCCATTTATGATGTAATGGGATTCTTTCTTGCTATTGTTGACTCACGTTATTTCACCTGCTGCAATGCATTCCGCATGTATTCTAAGAAGTTGAGCATTTGGGATTGTCTTATCTTAAATTATTTGTATTCCAGAAGTCATTCAGAGACTCTTAAAATGATGTACAATGATTGGTCTTCTCTGCTTTGTGTATGACATACAGATTTGGGGATTTGGGGATTTTGGAGTTTTTTGATGGACATTCACGGTACAAATGGCTTCCTTTATTAATCACTGAAGTAATTTAAGGTCAACATGTATGAGCACTTCAACAGAAATATTAGGATTTTCTAATCACCTTATGGTTTATAGTCTAAAATACTCAGCAATGACGTAAGAATTGCTTACAAAGAGAACTACTCAGAATGAAAGGAAATAGATAACACAGTGCTTCTTAACTAGATTGTAGATCATTCTTTATTGTGTTTGTAAATAAACTGGTTTTGATTTTCTCTCTCGTGACAACTATTCATACGTACTAGGTGTGTGTGTGTGTGTGGGGGGGGGGGGGTAAGGAATAGAATATCATTTTTATTCTGTGTTAAATCAAAGGGAAATGTCCCCCAGTAGGAGTGAGTTGAAACAAAGACACAAGACAACAAGTCAAGTTATGCGATATACAAATGAAGACATAAAAACAATATACCATTTAGTGTGTTGCCATGAGGTGGTGAATTACCGCTCTTAACTTGGGTCAGTTGACCTCTGGCTTGTCTGGTCCAATTAACTCCTTAAGCAAAGCTACTATCAGTCACTTAATTATTAAGCAGTCTTGGTGTCAGTGTCCTCTCACTGACTGGCTCACTTTAGCGGCCCAGTCTCATTTATGTCCGATTATACTAAATCCACAAATATCTTGTTACAGCAGGATGCGTCGTGCTAGCCATCCCCACCTCAATGTACAGTTCAATAAATTAAAGAAAATGGTGCAGAGGAAAGTAAAGCAATAGATCCAATCCATGCTCTTTTTACCTGAACTCTTTCCCTTGGCTAGTCTGTTGGCAATAGAATGTTCAGGACATTTTTGATGACTGCTTAGAATGCTGATCAGCACATTCCTTTAGGTGCTCTCTCAAGTCGGATTAACCACTAAGAGAAGAACATGAGAAGACCAACCACATTAGACCAAAGAACTTGAAGTGCCCCTTTTTTACCAAACCAGGTGTGATGTTGACTAGTCATGAAACATCAGACTGGATTTCGAAGAGCAGATAGATTTATATTATTTTATGAGTGAGTGAGTGTGACCCACCAGCAGATTCTTCTTATACCTTATGGGTTATGGAGCTCTGACAACAATCTGAATATTGAAGATGTCCTGCATGTATTAGAGTTTAGAGTCCTGCTATAGGTATTTAACTAGTGGAACAACATTGTCCTACTGAAATAGTTATCATATCATATGAGGAAAATGTGCTACCAAATGTATGGTCTGATTAAAAGTGATTTCAGTTATACACTATAGATCCAAGTCTTGAATGTTTAGGGCTTGTACATCAGAATGCATCATGGGATTTGTAGAGAGTTGTTGTACTGTAAAATCCTAAATCATGTATATATACTGTAAATTATGCTATTCCATTCTTCGCATGTAAAACGCTAGTTTCACACACAACAAAGTTTCAAACACAACAACAATGGACAAATCATTTCACAATTTAGTACTAAACAATTACCAAACAACCATCACTACCCTCATAATAACTAACCGTCCACTGCTCCTACGCTCCCAAAATGTTCTAGGTCATCGCGATTTGATGTCGCAATATACACCCCTATAACGTATAATGGGGGGATTTAAATTACAATTTTCCCTGCTCTTAGATAAATTATGACCCTAGCTCACAATTGATCAATTGAACTGCAAGCATTCTTATGTAATAATGCACATAAATAGAACAATATGTGAATAATTTGAGCTATAAACCATCTTTACAGTCCTCTGTACAGTCTTCGTATCAGATAAACGTGGCTAGGCCGGGCCAGGTCTGCACGTCTGAATGGGTGAGGGGCCAGTGATGGAGCGTAATCTTGATGCCTCAGGTATTGTGGTTTCGAGGCATGACTCAAAGAGTGGTAAAGGTTCAACACGATTGTTTATAGAGATACAAGGACACTCTGGAGGTGGTCCATGAAGCATCTGCCAGAGCCAGGTAAAAAATCAGTCTACATTGGTATGGGCAGGATGGTAAAGAGGCCACGCCTACAGGGTCTGATTTACCAGGTAAATCTTCAGTCTGTGTTGGTGTGGGCTAGATGGTAAAGCTTATATGGTGTTGTCTTGACCACTATGTGTAGAAGCAGAAACTAGTCAGAACTGGTATTAGCACTACGAATGTGTGGTCTGGCGAGATAATAATGATAGCTTTAATATCATGTGGTCTAATGAGGCAATAGAAGAAATTAATTTTCACCAGACGCATATGCCAGAGCAAATAAAACATGAGCTTGCAGATTTGTGTAGTTTCCAGGCTAGGCTAACAGCCACTGCAGACTCAACAGGTGTCTGCATATTAGTGTGGGTTCATAAATGAGAGGCCCCCCACTCGTAAAGTGATCCTGATGACACTATAAATTATGGACCTCTCTGCTACAGAGAGGATAAGTTCCCTTAGCAAGGCTCCTTTTTCACAGGGCCGTCTCCCCTGGGTCACGTGACCACCGAGGTGACAGTAATTTTTCATGAGCGTGAGTTTGTTCAGTCGTGTGGCCCGCACTGCCCAGTGAAGGAGATCCCGAGGCTGCCATAGTCCTCTGTGGCCCTAAGCCTGGGACTTTGTCTACAAAGACACACACACACACACACACACACACACACACACACACACACACAGATACACACAAAGATACACACACAGATCGGAACCCCAGAGTCCTGGCACCTTCTCACATTCGCAGGTCAAATGAATTGTCTTACACTGTTAGAAACTCCAGGCGGCACTTGGCGAAACTAAAAGCCGGGTAAGTGGATGAATAAAAGATGCCAACCAAACCGAAAAAATCCACAGGTTCCGAAGAAACCAAAGATGCGGATGACGAAGTGGAGGAAAGTGAGCCAAAGCTGACGGAGAGGAAGAAAAATGCTACAGAGCGAGAGAGGAGTGGCAGCAGGAAACACAAGATCAGGGATAGCTCTGTGGACCGGGAGATCCCCTCCCAGCCACAATCAAACGACCAGAAGAAGAACAAGAAGAAAGGGCAGGAAAACGTAAAGGAAAAGAAGAAAAAGAAGAAGACATCATCAGATGGAGGCATTGAGTGCGGTGTCGTGACCAAGGATGAGGAGGAGGATGAAGGCAACCAGCAGAACAACAACAATGTCAACACTGACAAGTCTAACAAGAGGAGCTCAGAGAAGTTCCCGGAGGAAGAAGTGACTGACGGAGGAGCCAAGGAGGAGAAAAAGAGGACAAAGAAAAATAAGTCTGCGGATCCCGAGAAGGAGGACGAGATGGGATCCAAGGATAAAAAGAAAAAGAAGAAGAAGTCTGCAGAAGACGACGACGAGGAAGCCCTACTGGAAGAGCGGGAGGAGGACTCCAAGAAAAAGAAAAAGAAAAAGCCAAAGGATGACGACGACAAAAAGAAAAAGAAGAAGAAATCCAAACAGGTGGACTACGCCGAGATTTACCAAAACGAGCTGCTCAGCTACAACACGGACTCATCCGACGGATATGAGGATGATTACTACAAAAAGAAAGGTAGGAACCCTCATCGCGGCGTGCAAAACAATCTGAAAGCATAATAATAATACATGGATGGATTATGTATCACCCAGTCTCTGGACTCAAATATGACTGGGGTCCAGCCATGGGAAACCATCCCTGTGCCAGGTTGATAAAGCTCAGCTGTGTTCCACATGGATGGACCATAACAGAGAATCTGGGGCAGACGGGTGTTGGGTGAGATCCCAGAGGCTAGAGCACCAAAAGTAGGGCATACAGCCAGATGAGCTGGAGCACATTACAATAGACTAGGGCTGGAAACTGGACTAGAAAATGCATTAGTAACTAGACTAGATACTATAATAGGCTAGACACTAGTCTTGACACTAGAACAGACACTCTAATAGACTATGAACCAGACTTGATAAAGGATTTAGTAGACATTACAACAGAACACAGACTATACAGTTTAACAAGAGTAGACATTAGACTAGAACCTTTTTTCTATCCATGAACCACATTGCTTCCTGTTGGTCAGTCCCGTTTCCCTCTACAGTACACACACCATGTCTTGTTATCTTGATCGTTACATTGGGAATAGATAAGCACAATACCACTACTGAAATATATTAAAAGTTCAAGTCAGACAATACATTTACAAACTAGATTTTAGCAATTATAAGAAGATTACACAAATGACCAGTAGCCTACATAAATTACATTGAGCTCAAATTACCATATCTGTATCTTACATTATAGAGGCATGGTTAAGGCTAAGCATCAGTATCAGAAGGTGGAGAATATGGCCTATAAGTGTTTGTTGTGTCTGGTAGTGCCTATGTGCATGTATGCTGTGTAATGTGCACTGTGTCCTCCACTTTGGATTCAGCTCTTCTAGAACTCTCCCTCCTAATGAAGGATGGAGAGTTCTAGAAAAGCACTCTTTGCCAGGCCGCCTTCTATCTCATTTTATCAGGTGTCTCCTTTTTCACTTTAATCAGTTATTTTTAGTCCGTACCCTGATAACTAGGTTTCTGTGTCTCTGGCTGATCTAATTCTCTCGAATTGCTCTTTATCAGGTGTCTTGCCTGTTCTTCTCTTTCTTACTTTCCCTTAGATAATTTGTCATTTATCGATCGTTTGTGTGTCTCTCTTCGCTAAGATGTGGTGTGTTTGTGTGCCCAATTACAGCTTCACACCCACACAGAATGAAGTTTTCAATCACATGAATTCAGTTACGTTTGAAGGGCTATTTTCAAGTAATCTACCTGCTCTAAACTTGTTTCCTGTCTGTTTCACTCGTAACACTAGATAAACTGGCAAGCACCAGCCGTATCAGTTTTTGCCGATGCAGTTTATGTTGAGTTAATTGGAAATCCTGACAATTGCCTTTTTTTGTTGTTGTTATTTTTTATCAAAAATTCAAGGGTTCCCTTAAAAAGGATATATGTATTACTGCTTACTACTAATTCCTACTAAAAGACAATCCCTGCTGACTTGGAAGTATTTCTTTTTTAAACATTTCAGAATTTCAAATGTTAACACCTTCAAATTGTAGGCTTATACACCATCTCTTGAGTGTCGGCATAAACAGCATCTCTATTGATTAGGTATATTTATCTTTTCAAATACGATGATCTTAACTACATTTTCCTGCTACATCTTTTTTTGGAAACACATAATTCAGTATTTTCCACGTTTTTTTCAGGATGTTATCTGGATGTGTTCTGGGTGTTACATAACCTGACTCCCGTGCTGGGTTCAGTGTTAAATCTTGTATACATTATATCACGTAGAGACACACACATCTCTTACCAACTGCACACAGGTGAGGGTATTGTGTTGCATGGGATACCCAGTGGCTAGCTATGCTACTTGTCGAGACTAGGTTGTCAAATGATGGTGGGCATGATAGTAGCATGCACGCTTATCTGTTGACTGCATATGAAAACACATTAATTTAGCTACTTAGCTACATATGCTATGGCTATTTTTCAAATTACTTGTTGAAGTATTCCTAAGTATAATTTTCCAATACTAGACGTTTTTTGCACATACTATAGTCAAAATAACATCAACAAAGTAATTTTTATCAACACGTCCAGTTGTAGTGCCAAAAGTTTGTAGTAGTGCTGTTTGGGAAGAATAAATGATGTAAGGCTATTACCTTCCTTCCCTGGTTGAATGCCAGTTGTGTTATTCTCTCCCGTCTCTTTTTTTATGTTTTTACTTAAAGTTTTCCCTGAATTGTATTTGTGTTTCAGTGTATGAGGTGGTAACCGTCACCGGGGATGTGAAAGGAGCAGGTACAGATGCCAATGTTTTTGTTACCCTTTTTGGAGACTTTGGGGTCACTCCCAAGGTGCACCTGGCCAGCAAGTGAGTTCATACATTTTAGTGCTTTCTAAAAATACCAATGTAAAAACACTGTTGTTGTTGTTTTTTCTATGCTCATTATGTTTACTGTTAATTGTTGTTTTGAAGACCAAAGATTATTGTGATAAGCCTATGCTAGTTTATGTAAGAAAGGTCTAATGAACTACAGCACATAACAGCCGTAGCCAACATAACTATTCTTCTCATGTCAATCAGTAACCATGAACCTTTCTATTCCTCTCATTTCTTCAGCACAGAAAAGAGGTATTTCCTTATTCATCTGCTAAAGGATGCCTATGATTTTCTTTATTGTTGTTTTGGTATTTATTATGCAAATGACACTGTATGAGATAATTCCTGCTGAGAAAAATACACTGAAAACGATATGACACAATGAGAATTTGTTTTTATAAAACATCAACTCATCCCTAGAGTCAATAAAAAAGGAAATTGTAGTGATAAACAATACTTGGATTGAATGAGTTGCAGGAATCTGTTCTCCATACAGTAGCAAAATTAGGACAAAGAATATCTGGAGTAAGGGGGAACGGTGTGACATGGATGGTCTTCTTTTCCATTTCGAGGCAAATGAAGGAAGACCACGATGCCAAAGGTTTTTAATAATCAGATAAGCCTTAGGAAATTCTATCGGCGGATTAGGTAACTCGCTCGCCTCATCTCTGCTAACATAGAATGGCGGATACAGTTACCTGTAATATGTACATTGCATATATTATGCTCCATTGTTACTCTAGGCAAGTAAGAATGTTATCCATTACTGGAATTGTTTCAGTGATCCCTTCAATCAGCCACATGTCATGTATTCAGGATACATGGTGTGTGGTGGTTGTTCTATAGATATCAAATATATAAATGTGATTCATAAGGCTATATGCACACAGTATAGAAAATAAAACAGTGGATTAAAGGAGTTTCACCTTACTCCATCGTATACATGGTCCTACCTGTATTGTGTAATTGTCTTATTCATTTATTTGTACAAAATGATACAGGTAAGTGATGGATTTTACGGCTTCTTGCACAATTCCCTGATTATTAGTGAGGGAAAATCTAAAAAAGCAACTCTTTGGAGTGTAATTAATAGGCTATATCAAAATTGCATGAATTTCAAAGTTTGATGGTGGTTTGTTTTCTGTTTCGATCAGTGTCCTCTTCTTATCCTTTTTAACAAAGTGAATACGTTTCAGATAATGAGGTAATATTTGTTGGTTTATGTGTGCTGGATTCATTCAACTTGGATAGCCATTACTGTGCATCATCATGGGTTGAATTTGATCAAATGCTCCAGGTGGGGCTGCACTTTAGTAGATAGGGGTGAGGCACAAGGGCAGCTGTTCTGTTGAATTGTTAAGAAAGGAAGTCAGCTTCACTATTGTAAGCAGAAGTCTATCTATCATCTATCAACTATCATCAATTCAAACCCTGTTCATCACGGTAAGGGGTAGGAGAAAGAATTTTTTAAATGGAAGCCCACAGCCCACCATCAATTGTATATAGTCCTTCCTTGTATTTTACCCACTAGCACATGCATACACATGCAAGCAAACAAGCAGACACACAAGCAAATGTGCAAGGTCATACACATCATCAATGAACAACACCCTTTCTTTGTTTTTTAATGCTTATTTTGTCTTGCCACAAAATTACAGAAGTCGGACGGCATTCGAGAAGAATAAAACAGATGTTTTCCACATCAAAACACACAACGTGGGACCTTTGAAAAAGCTGAGGTACCGCACCATGAAGATCACAACTTCCTTGTTACATCTTCCTTCAAATACATACGGCCAATTGTATTACATTCACATCCAGTCACGTATCCAAAGTGACTTACAAGTGAGGCTTACAACAGTAAAAGCGTAGTGAAAAAGGAGCTAAAAAGGGCAGGTGCTGCACAAGCGAGTGCACAGAGTGCACAGAACGCAGAGACGTTGTGGGAGTGAAGTGCATGCTGGGAGATCGTGCATCCCAAAAGTGTTCCAGTTTAAAGAAAGTAATCGTCTCTGTACAGTCGTCCCAGTGTTCCAGCAAAGTAATATCTGTATTAGTATATCTAAATAGTCCAGCTGCAGTCTCTGCCCATTGGAGAATTTATTTATCTAGAATCCACATTAATAGTTCAGCCCCACCTGGTGCGGGACATTAGTGTGTTAGCTCACTGAATCTGTTACTCTGCATGGCATCCCAGGTAGACATCATTAGGATTACACTGCTCAGCTGGCCTAATAATTAATGTATCAATGATTTATTGATAGAAATAAATCTAAAAGTAGTAACATTTTTGATCAAGGCGGCCATACAATCAGATGAATATGTGTTTTGTTAGCGCTGAGTTTGCCGAAAGGTCAGCATGAAAGATGAACATATTAGAACTTTGGGCGGAGCAAAAATAGGCTCCTCCCAGTTTGGCGCTCAGCTGAGAAATCTTCATAAACAGATATCTGCATGCGAAGCTGATCGTTTCCATTGGGATTGGGATGGATGGATCTCGAGTGTCTCAGCGATTGAGCTCCGACGCTCGTCCCAAAGGAGATGAAAATGTGGTTGCTTGAGCCATGTACATGCAATATTCAATAAGCATGCTACATTGATTAATGGTGGCTCATTTCCATAATCGTATTTGCGCATAACTCTGCCTTTTTAGCTGAATCAAAAAATACAAAATATCCTAAGGTTCGGGCATGATTAAGACCAAATTTCGTCAAGGTTTTCCAAAACTTTCAAGGTACAGAAAAATCTATCCAGACAGACCTCATCAGTCCTTGAGACCAAGGTTCAGAAATGTTTGGCAAACGGGCCAGGGGCTATTTGGGTTTGACCACAAGCTATAGCGCCCCCTGTGGTAACAGCCGTACCAAATTTTTGGAGACCTGCTTACTTTCACTTTCTATATGTGTATTCATTTTGACAACTCCAAGGTGTTCATTTTTGGAGTGGTTGATTTTAGCGTTTTTGCCCCATTCACTTTCCATATTAAATAATATTTAAAAAATTAAATATTTACTTGATAAAAGTAGCTGCACTGATATATTCCCAACTTTTTGGGAGCGGTTTGTAATGACACCTCAAAAAATGTAGGCCATAATCACGAAAAATGAGGTGGAAGAATAAAAATATGCAAATTTGCAACCAAACTAATAAGAAACATGATAACAATAGTGTGGCTTAACAATCCCACTTATTTAAGCTGCAAGCAGCATTGGTCAGGGGCCAAGCATAATAAGGACCATCACAACCTTCTTTGTTTTTATGATGAAGATGGAATAGCCTCAGCTTGGGCCCGGTAGTAAGCCTAGAAGAGTTGAGCTTGTTCAAAGTTTTCTATCGATCGCTGAAGCACACCCTTACGGTCCGATGCTTAATCTTGAGCTATCTTTCTTTAAGTGCATGCTTGGTGAGGATTGCCCTTCACTTAACCCTGCATTTATGCCCCTAAAGGTGGAGTCATTTGGGCATCTGGTGGCCATGTTGTTACGGGTTATGGGTTCCTGAGAAATATTTGTTCATCGGGAGTAGAGACAAAGTCACTTTAGGTTATTAACTCATAGTCAAAATGCCCCTTCTGCCAATTTCCTCACAGTGTGAGATAGTGTCATATTGGGCAAAAGTGCCCCTTCTGCTGGAAGTAGTCAAGCTATGATGGTGATTGTTGTTGTTGTTTCATGTAATTTCTCAGACCAGAATGCGGGAAGTAGCTTCAACGTAGACCAGCATATTTTAGCCAACAGCAAAGTCAGCAGCACTATGTAACGTATCAAAACAGGGTTGTCCCAACACAGACATAGTTGACAACTTCGTTCTCTCCCTGGTGTGAGTGCTATCATTGGAAACATGACCCACTTGTTCCAGTTAAGACTCATGGCTAAAAAAAAAGATATATTTGTTCACTGTGCAAAGTTTCACAAGAAAATGTAACAATTTATCAAAACTGTAGTATATTACCTAATTACCAGGCTGTTATTATTTTTAGGTAGAGATCTTTGATATAGGAAGATGAGAAGCGTGAGAGTTGGTTTGTAAGGAAAGAGATGTCGAGGCACTGGCAATAGAAAAGAATAAAGCATTTTACAATTTACTTCAAGTGAGTTAATCTTTTAAAATGAATGTACACAGATGGATGGAATGTGACAAAGGACAAGCCAATACTGCGTCAAAGCGGCAAAAAAAGGGGTGCGACCAAATTTGTTAGGATGCCACCAAATGAAAAAGAGAAAATGTTAGTCTTGAGCCCTGATATAACAATACATTCACTATCACTAACTGATATGAATGTATTATGGGAAAACAATACAAATAGAATGTTTCTCAGACAATATTTGGTACCTTGTGGAATTTGACCCATGGACTGTATGCCTTGTAGGCAAGGGCTCTACTTGTGGAACTGATGACAGACATGTCAAGAAAAGGGGAGATCAGTATATGATATAGAAGTAGCCGTATTTTTCACACTTGGATGTTTTTTCAGTTGTCTTGGGCAATTACACCTACATGGTCTACATGAACAAACTATAAATCAGGGTTCCCATGGAATTATATGGAAAAAAGGGTGCCAAATGCCCGAATCAAATAAAGGGGTCATGAAAATTTGACAAATGGTCTTGGAGGAGATGGTAAAACAAACGTGGTGTTTCTTTCAAAATGTTTACACCTATGCGCCGCGCGGGCCGGCCGGCCCCCCCCCCCCCCCCATAAGATAGTAAAGGGAGGGCCCAGTCTGTCCATCTCCTGATGTTCTCCATAGACAGGTAATGGTGTGTGCGTTACCTGCCTCCACTTCCTGCTCTGTCAGGGCAGCGTGTCGTTCACGCTGCTACTCTGGGATGCACACGAGTGCACATGCCTGTACATGGCTCCCTTTCAGTCAGTTTGTGTGTGTTTGTGTGTGTATGTATGTCTCCATGTTTGTTTATTTTGTATGTGTATCAACATGTGTGTGTCTGTGTGTGTGTGTGTGTGTGTGTGTGTGTGTGTGTGTGTGTGTGTGAAAGTATGTTCTAATTTTTGTTTGAGTGCTGTTTTGTTGAGTGTTATAATGTTATAATGTGATTTCTGATGTGTATATACTTCAATGTGTGTACATTCTTTATTGTGTGTGTGGGGGGGGTTTAATGTGTGTATATACCTTAATATCTGTATCAGTGTGTGTATGTGTGTGTGTTGTGTGTGAGTGTGTGTGTGTGTGTGTGTGTGTGTGTGCCCATATATGTGCCCATATATATGTGTTTGTGTGTATATGCCAGAACAAGCATGTATGCATATGGATGTTCCTATTCCATCTCCACATGTATATGCTGTTAGCCAAACATGTGCCCACATGTCTGCAAGCATGTGCGTGCTCATACGAGCGTGCTCATACGAGCGTGCTCATACGAGCGTGCTCATACGAGCGTGCTCATACGAGCGTGCTCATACGAGCGTGCT
>JAOPJO010000078.1:760317-796198 GCA_027123675.1 Molva macrophthalma | reverse complement strand
CTCTCTCTCTCTCTCTCTCTCTCTCTCTCTCTCTCTCTCTCTCTCTCTCTCTCTCTCTCTCTCTCTCTCTCTTTTCTGTCTGTGTGTGCCTCTCTCTCTCACTGAGATCACGACACCCATAACGAACATGACCCTACCACATATACCGTCAATACAACACACCGGTGCAAAAGGGGCAAATCACATGCAGCCGTGCATCAAAGCTAACGCACCCTATGGCCGCTCCTTATATCAGATCGCTATGGCAGCTGCTGTCAGTGTCAGGGGTAGATTTACCAGGCCATGCTGTGAAAGCCTCTTGGGACCATCTTGATCTCCCAAGTTCACGTTCTGTGTCTCTCTGCAGGAACGGTCCCGTTGAAAGCCTTTGAGTTGAAATTGAGAAATTGCTACGACCAATCAGTGCTCGGGGGACGGCGTTTCAGTTAATGAAACCAGGAAGGTGTCACCAGGGAAGTGGGGAGAAGGAGAAGGTATTTAACAAACATTAGCCAACTCCTTCGTCTCGCTCCCAAGTGTCTCGCCCGGGTCCAGGGTATCCGACACGGCCCTGGACAGGCCAGCGCTCCCCCCGCCCCCCAATTGCTGTCGCACATTAACCCGGGGACAACATCAATTAGTGCGTAATTAATCTATTTAAATTGGCACGTCTGCATTTATTGCCATCTGGCAATTCTGGTGATGAAACAATAACGTCTGGGCTAATTGTTAATTACTTTGTGTATGCGCATTAATCTCAACAAAACCGTGCATATTAACGCCCCGCTCGTACACATATATCAAAGACGAGGAGAGGGGGGTAAGGCTCGGTGACGGTGTCATATTGGTTTTGCCGCAGAGGTATTACGAGGGCTTATTCGTGCAATGTTTGTTTCCCTCCTCCCCCGATTTCAAATCAATTGTTTATTAATGTTTGCCTGGTGTGGTTCGTGAAGAGTAAAGGATTTAATTTGGTTGTTGTTGTTTTGTTCCCCCCCTCCCCCCCCCCCACAACAGAATAATGTCGGCTGATGGATAGGAAAAAGCAGGACTACTAATGCGCTTGACACAATGATAAAATACAAATGATCTCACTTGGCGTAGGCCTTTTTTTATCAGAAAAAACTATAATTGGAGCGCTGTGGCGCGGAGCTCGCTTTCATCATCACGGGAGAATCAATAACGCTAGAGGAGGGGAAGAGGGGAAGCTGGGTTCTCACGGCGATGCGTGGAGACCACCGGCAGAACGGCGTTACTCGCGGATCGCCTTGCGTTGACGATGCCAGAGGTGAAAAGCCAGAAAAAAAAAAAATGTCATTAAAAGTTTCACTCAAGCCAACAACATATTAGCATGTTTTAGCATCTAATGCGCCCTTGACGGACAGGGAGTGTGTGTCTGTGTGTGTGGATGTGTGTATGTGTTTGTGTGTGTTTGTGTGTGTTTGGGGGGGTTCGGTGTGCTACAGGAAATGTGCTGTTACAAACACTATTGTTAAATAGGATTCACAAAAAACAACTGCTGTTATCCTAACTGTAATGTTTATTTTTAGGATGGTGTGTGTGCGTGTGTGTGTGTGTGTGTGTGTGTGTGTGTGTGTGTAAGTGTGCACAGTTTGAAATCTCACCACATTTCAAACTGTGCACACCTCCTTTCTCATATACTGTAGCCTTCAATGACTTCACTATGGTCAATGAGGTTTGCTTGGAGTATCATGCTTAAGAAAACATTATTATCTCCCTGTTTATTTAAGCACCTTTCAGTAAAAAGTGGAATAACGTTTAGTTGCCGCTGTGAGCTCACCTTGGCTCACATCCTCAGTAACATCAGGAGGAGGAAGGACCTGCTGCTGCTCTGCACTGTGGCTGTTTCTGAAACTAACATGTGTTTCAGGATTTTAAGCTTTGCTAGGTATTTCATTTATTTGATGTCATATGACATTGTAGGTATACTGCTGATTAATTTATGATATTGATTAATTCATGTTATACAATGCAATTATGCTTCAAGCTAGATTCCTCGCTGACTGCCTTCAATCTAAACCGCTGATATTAGATTAGAGATTAGCTGCGTTAATGTTTTGGGGAATCTAACTAAACCATTTTACGTCTTCTGTAAGAGGGGACAGTGAGCCTCCAGCAAGAAACATTTACGTACAAACTTCAGTCACTCAAACGTTGTATTCAGCCAATTGATAGTTACTTACGTAATTAATACTTAGAAAAAAAAATTGCAAACAAAAAAACTTTTCATCCCAGGCTTTTCGAGGGCCCTCCCCCCATTGGGGCCCTGGGTACCCAGTCCCACTTTCCCCCACTACGACGCCCCTGTGTCCAGATGGAAATCAGCAATGATTTGTGTTCACCTCATCCCCTGTGTGTGTAGGCGCGTTCTGAAAATGGGCAGTAGGCGATCAGTTTACATGATATTCCATAGGAGTGATCAGCAACTTCTATAGCTTGAGTTCCTTCTCAAGATGTCTTCCTTGCTAAGGGAGTTAAGGGAGTTTTGTCTTGCCCTCTGGGGGCCTAGGGCTAGGGGGGGGGGGTCATAAATATATGGCCTGTTAAGCCCTTTGAGACTGTACCTGTGATTAAGGTGATTAACAAATAAAATTGAATTGACTTGAATTGAATAGCTGTATCTTTGTTTTGTCCAACCCAGGTTAGCACATATGAACGGTCTCGGATAGGCAGTTTTCTACAATAGTGCCGACAATGAACAAATCCACAAGTTTATTTACGGGTTTACTCGCCCTGTGCATGCTCATGGATTTCTGGCGATAGTGGCGGCGATGAAGACAGTCTGATCATTTTGAATTCTGAGTGCAGAGCAACGTTTCTTCATTATAATTATAATAATAAGTGGTTTAGTGTAGGAGCTTGTGTTTTTTAACTGATTGGAACACAGCATGAGCAATCTATTTACACACCACCTCACATGCTCACAGCCGGCCCCAACAAACGCCTGATCTCGGGTTCACGCCGACTATTCAGTTTGTGTTGGCCGTGAGACCGTGTGCGCGTTCGGCCATGTAATTGGACAATAGACGTTCAGTGAATCTTGGTTGTGTTGCATTTTATTTCCTGGTTTTAAGCACTTCCATCAACACCGTGGTAAACAAGCAGCAACCAGATAGGGGGAGGGGCGAAGCCACGCCTTGTCAAACGAGAGTCATCGTGTCCAGCTGGGCAGGCGCTAAGCCTATTAAATATGAATTATTCATTTGCCTTGCAAGGCATATGGAAAGTTCTGACTGAAAGGTTTGCCTTTTCAAATAACTCAGTAACTCCAAATTGGATCAACGGTCACTGTGTTGTGTCCACGTGCAGAGTACCCGTGGACACTGTGGATCTGGACTTCAGATGTGAAGGGTGCGGGGACTGATGCCCAGGTGTTTCTGCAGATCTACGGGGAACTGGGGAAGTCTGACGAGATGAGAATGGAGAACAACTCGGATAGCTTTGAACAGGGACAGGTGGACAAGTTCATGGTAGGTCACAGATGAATGACTGAAGTGCAAACTAAAATCGACTGTAGCACTGCGCCATGTATTCTGTTGGTTACATTTCCGGGTTGTAGATGTTTTTCTAATTGCTGCCCTTTGTAATTTTGCATTCTGGGACTCTGAAGATTGAAATGCCAGATATAGGACAACTGCAGAAACTAAGAATCTGGCATGAGAAAAGACATCCTTTTGCTGGTTGGCATCTAGCAAAAGTAAGAGAGGAGTTTCTAATTTGTCAATTAAAAATGTGTAATAGACGATTATAGAAAATATGTTTTGTCATTGATTAACTGTGTATAATTGCTCCCTTATTGAGCTACAAAACTAAATTGATTATGCTTTTGCCAGGCAAGATAATAGAAAGATAATGCTTTTTGTAGCTTTGATGCTTATTATTATAACAACTCCTTATAGGTGACTCTACAGAAGACCTTGACAAAAGAGAAGTTCTCTTTTGATTGTGGCCGCTGGCTTGACATCAACGAGGACGATAACGAGATCATCAGAGAGATACCGGCTACTGGGGATCTCATTCCAGAACCCCTTCCCTGTAAGATGTAGACTCATGATCTTAACATCCCAAAACATACAGGACTGTATGTGGTGGTGACCACAATACCACAATACTGATTTATATGCATTAATGATGTTTCTTTGGCCTTGGTATTAGGTGTGATTTTAGTGTATACACACTAATATAGAAGATACAATCTGACTATCATCAGCATTATGTTTCATGCATGCACCATATATCCATCAGAGTATTCCCTGAAAGATCATACGCTGAGATATAAAGCCTATATTTTCAGAAGATGTAGGCTTTGACATTTTATCTGTGATTATGGTGAATGTTTTTTCCACGGTGTCCCACATCAAAATTGTTCCCAAAGGTTCAATGCATGATAACATTGCAGCGCTAACTGAAAGCACAAGAGGCCTGCATTTGTTGTATATCAATAAACCCACAATTGGAAGTTCCATGTCTTTCATGTATGGATAATGATCTTTCCCAGGATAAGTCTCTGGTAGAGTTCCATGGGGAAACATAAATTGTTGTTTATGTTGTACAATGTGTTAGCGGTCTGATGCCATCTCCCCCTGCCTGCAGTAATAAAGTACCTCGTCACCATCTGCACGGGCAACATTAGCGGTAGTGGCACGGACGCCAGTGTTTTCCTCAACCTCATTGGGGACCACGGCGACACAGGGGAGCGGCTGATGTTTTTGAGCAAAAACAACGTCAACAAATTTGAGAAAGGCAACGTAAGTTAGTGAGACCAAAAACTGTATAGAGCTGGCTTGGGATTGTTGCATGAGTCATTATGATTGCTTGTAATTTTGTTTTGAATGCTTTATTGTGCGGTACGCCTGACTGTAAATATATCCGTTAATATTAAATATCTGCAAATATTATTTTCATACTTATTAAGGTTTATACCTAGACTACCCTTTCTACTTTTACTGTTTCATTTATATTCACTACTTCGATGTGTTTTTTAACTACGTGAACGACTGTAACCTACATAATATATACATATACATATATACATAATATATACATATAATATAGCCATAACATCAACATACATATACATAATGCACGGTGTGTGTGTGGGTACTGCAGAAGGACCATGTTGTAGGCCTACTCGGTCACATATTTATTAAACCACGCTGCACGTGACGGTTAAACACCTTGTGTTTATTGCAGCACGATGAGTTCCTGATTGAGGCGGTGATGCTGGGGCAGGTCCGCAGGGTCCGCGTGGGTCATGACGGACGAGGCGGGGGTTGTGGTTGGTTCCTTGACAAGGTGTTGGTCAGGGAGGAGGGGCAGCCTGAGTCCGCAGCCATTGAATTCCCCTGTGACAGGTACGGATAAAACGGTAGACATTGAAGGATTCAAGTCCTTTAAATAAGAAAATGGCTGAAACTTATATATATTGCAGCTGTGTGAAGAAAATAATGATTTATAAAAAGTTAAAGGAATAATTCACCCTAGAAATTGAATTTTCTAAATCTGTTTGTTGTACTTATATTAAATGTAGCCATCATTATTGCAGATTTGGGAAAAATATGTAAGCTTGAAACTCTGGCTTCTATAAAAATGATACGATTTCGAATCAAGTTCATTCAAGTCTATCCAAGTGGTATTCAAAAAAATGTCTTAGATTGCTGGCTTGTTATTTTCATTTTAATACATGGCTAATTTAGATATTAAACTGACAGACATGAGTTTAATCTCAACCTGCATCTTAAATTTGGAAGATGTATTTATGTATTTATTTAGTCACTTAGGCCTATCAGTTGACGTCAGAACTATAATCACGCCTACATTGTTTAGTAGGAGATAAGGTAGGACATACCAATAATGGCAACAATTACTCATGCAGTTGGCTACTCCACTCTGCGTGTTTGGTGATGTGTGTCCAGTAAGTCAGTTTTATAGGCTAAATTCAAGAGTCAGTAACTTGGCATGGCCTCAGTATCAGACTTCGTGGCCACAGAGGCACTGCAAAGGCAAACTACCTTAACACCTTTCAACTAGAGAGAGGGAGGGAGACATCTCTAGGTCCAAGGAGAATGTATACAAATGCCTTTTCAATTGACTAGTAATTATATAAACAAGGTTTATATCATTTGTATATAATTTTATATTATAGTTCTGATTAATATTGCCACGACAGTTCCTCCCTTTTTTACACTTACAGGTGAAGGAGATAATTGGACTACAAATTAATATATTGTGTGAACAGTAATGGTGGTATGGTCATGTTGTCTGATTAAGAGGCAGGAGAAAAACTCCCTAAACTTGTTATAAAACCTATTAGCTGTAGGATAAAACATAATGGGGGGAGAAACCTTGACAGTTATACAGACAGTGTAACAGAGTTGCATTTGATAGGACATAATGTGCATATAATGAACATGAGTCATGCAATAATGAGATGGGTTCTTCAGGGCTGGCAGCAGGGGTTCCTGCTGCCAGGAGACACTTAGTCTTTGGCCATCTTGGTTATCAGCACCTCGACCTAGCTCTGGTTATTAACATCTGAAAGAAAGAAGAACAGATAGAAGAAAAAAGAATGAAGAAAGGAAGAGAGAGAGGGACAAGAAATAAATGAAACAAATAGTAAGGCCACTCAGAAGTTATGTATTTCATGTATGGTGTTTCAAACAGCATGCAACATGCAGTGCTTCATGCACTTAAGATTAGATCAACACCCATGCATTAAACTAAATAACTGTATACCGTGTATAATGTAGCCTTGACTGTCATATATCACATGCATTTAACTGTATGCATGTATGTATGTGAGATGTATGTATTTATTTTAACCAGGTTTGCAATGTCAGTCTGGCAAAAGGCAAAGTCTCTGAGTGAAGGGTTAAGGGTTTTAAAAAAAAGTGTGTGACTGTATTTACATATCACAAAGATCCTGATGGGTGGAACTACACGCTAGGCTCCAAGGGTGCAGAGCTGATCTTAGACTTAAGTATCTTCTCAAGTGTGAGCACTATTCTGTAGCATAGCAACATCACCAAGAGAGAGGCCTGGTACTAGTCAGGTCGCACTGGTTTGAGGCTTTCTAAGGTCATCATGGAAGGGTTAAGTGCAGCTTATTTAGCAGCAGAATCTGGCACTACATTAACCAGGGAAACTCATTTTAACTAGCCAGTTAAGCTAAAAACTAATTTTCTAATTCTAGCAGTATGTCAGATGGTGGTGTCAGAGGTTGTACTGAACTCTATGTTGCCACATTATATAAATGTAACCTATGAAGCTAATTGTAGATGTAGTTAATGCAATGTCTGTAATAACTGCATCTCTTGCTCTACAATCCGTGTCAGTCAGTCTGGAGGAGTCATCCAACAAAGTCGCAATCATCTTGTGGTGTGTTTCAATTCTGTTGACTTTTGACACTTTTGGTGTTTATATATCATAAAGTTTAATATTAGTGTTGCATGGTTTACAATTTAAATGTGCTCAGTAATGTGAGTTCATATTCTGTTCTATGTGCATTAATGAATAATTGTGTGCCTGTGGAATCAACTGAAATATTGATAGTTGTATTGTATATGATATTTCAAATCAAAGATGCAGTAGCAGCCTCAGCTTGGAGACAACTTTTAAACTACTGCATATTCTTGAGATGCTGCTGAGACAAACGGTCATTAACATGACCTTCATTAAGGACAAAGACATGGAGATGACAAATGGTCTAGCCATCCTAGAGTAGGGTGGTGCTCAGAGTTTAAGAGCTACACCATATGCATATGTGGGTGATACACTGGTGTGACTGTTAAACAATTCCTCTTACAATGAAACAAATATTAAAGGACTCATCTGAGATACACTAGCAGTGAGTATTGAGGACAATAGTAGACTGAATATTCTCAATATAAAGATAAACAGTTCACAAAAAAGAAAAGTCTGTTACTACATGCCACCTAGCTGACTGCCACACTCCACCTAGGTGACTTTTTTTTTGGGCTCCTCCAGACAAAGGAGGCAGGGTGGTGGTGTTACAAATCTGGTCTATTGTAACGGTTTGATAATGACGCATGGCCTGGTGTTGTTGCCATCTGGAAGAACTCCCTGAGTGTGTGTGGGGATGGCTGGTTTAACCCGTGCACACTGATTACTCACTGTGCAACAGGTGTGCAGCCTCACCCAGCCCCAGAGTCCAATCAGACTGCCATGTGAGGCTGCTTAAACCATCATCCCCACACACTCCTACAATAGTATTATCAGACTGTCCTGCAGTTGCGTAAAACAAAACAAGACATATAAGTAACATTCGATTGAGTACTGTACATCATATCAGCATACTGGGACTGTCAACAAATGTTTTAGGAAAGAGGTGACTGGGCCTATGTGTGTGCTTTAGCACACACACAGCAGAAGTATTTAACCATCTGTGATTCAGAAATATACTATAGTAACAACACCTAAAACATATCTGTCTTCTAAACGGCTTAATAACACATCTACTGTAAAAGAGCATGTTTGTGTGACAGCATGTTCAAATCATCTTCCTGTGGTGAAGAGGTCAGAAGATGAGGATCAGGGTCTGGAGAGGATACAAGAGGAGGAGAGATCAGGGGGCAGTTATTGAGGGTGCGTGTGTGTGTGTGTGTTGGGGGGGGGTCTTAAGTAGGAGTTGAGAAGAGAGAGAGTGTAGCTTGAACTATGTGTGGGTTCTTAAACAGAAATTAGCTGTAATGTTGTTTAGCATCAAGCTACCTAATTCAAAGTTAAAGAATTTTTAAATTATTAAGTGAAAAGTGTTTCATGGTATTTAGAATCATCATGACAAACATATTTATATTCATTCATGTTCATATATGAACATTAAGTTTTAAAATGTGCCAAACAAACCATGGGTGCCAACAAAGCATTTACTCCTGTTAGCTACACCGTGTACAGGTATTCTATTTGGGGAATGATTTTCTCTGATATGTATCACTTTAAACAGTTTTGATTCAGTACTCTATTGAGAACAAAGTGTCCCAAATTAATCTATAGTAACTTCCCAAAATAAAGTCAATGTTCTAACCTGTATGGCTATTACATATAACTTTACAAGCCATTTATTTAAGCTTATGATTTAAGCTTATTTGAAATGTATAGTTTATCATGTTCTAAAGGCTAGAATTTCATTATTGATATCCTTTCCAACTTTGGTTACTCTCTTGCAAAACACAAATGTTGTTTATAGCTGAAACGGAAACGATGATAAATTTGAATTATATAGTCTTACCTGAATGGAGCCCTTGAGATACCAGGTGTTGGGCGAAGAGAGTGGGGGAACGGTGTTTGGCTTGTTAGGGGTCATAATGAAGATGCTCACCTGGGTGTTGGAGCCATGGCCACGGTCTGCTTTTAGAGGAGGAGCCGAGGGTCAGGACTTTGCTTGTCTTTCTCCAGCAATCATTCTTCCAATGGTCACGTTTTCAACAATGTCTACATCAATCTTACCTTATCACCCATCTTACCTTCTTCCTACGCCCGTGGAAGTCGGACATTTCCTTGAAAAATAATAATAAAAAAAGAAATGAAAAAAAACTAAGAAAGACACACGCAACAGACAACAATAAGGGTACACAAGACAAAACAACAATTTGGGCTATAGGTTTATGCCATGATCTTTTAACAACTGTTAGTTTATACTGAAAGTATCTCAATGTAATTGAACTCTTTTAAGACATGTGGAAGTCAAAGTAAAGTCAATCATAATCAAGACATCAATGAATACATAGTAACTAGTATATTAATATCTAATTCAACTCAAAAACTGTTGACAATAATGCTGTTATTAAAGATACTTTGAAATGTAACCTAACAGAAATATATTTATATATTTTGATCACAAAATCGATAGTCAGGATAGTAAGTAAATCAGATTGTTTGCCCTTTAACATCTGTCATGTTATTTTCTGGGTATTCACGACGTGTCGTTTGTCAACCAAAGCTGTTTGAAGAAAACACTCCTGTAGTGTTGTCCTCTGGCTCAGTATCCTGAAATGCTGCATTCTTCAGACATCTTTACCATCTGAAAACCGATCTTTCAAAATAGATGAATAGAACCCAGCAGCAAAACTATAACCATTGCATTAAAATACATTCTGAATCTCGAGACGACGACATAAACTGCTTCCTCAGCGCTGTGGAGAGAGGTTGTGGACAACATGGAAGCTAAACATGGAAAGAAAGTTAAGACAGAAACGCGGCACCAAAGATACAAAGCACAACACTGGGATAAAACACAACAATGTTAGGAAGTTAGTCGTGTAAGTGTTAGTGGTTTTAGTTATTACTTCACTAATTTCTTTGCTTTCTTTACACTCGTGAAACAAATGAGGTAGGCCTAATTCCTCAGGTGTTTCAGTGCCATACTTACCTACTGCACTGTTTGCGTCTGTAAAGGCCGGAGGTTATTTCTCTATTCGATTTAGTTTTGCTACTCATCCACTTTTCTGAAATAAGATACGTTTAGTAACATGTCAAGAAAAGTTAAGCAGTTGTCTACTTAGGCCGTTTATCAGGCAACTTAGGCCGTTTATCAGGCTACTTACATTCAAACTAAACAGTACAATTCCAGAGACAGATATTGTAGTATCAAAAGATTTATTCTGAAAAATGAATGTGTTAAAATAACACACATCACGGAGACAAGCAATAAGCAGCCTCTGCAGACCATGCATGGCTCTTCTGCTGAGGTGGAAGTCCTGCTTCAGCTTGAGCTCTACGTTGAACCACAAACGCAGGACGGCACGTTTACATTGAGCTTGCAGTATGAAGGACGACCGGTGTGGAAAAGGAAATAAGTTCACATCATGTAGTCTGAATTAGAAGGACATTTACTACTTGAAACTAGTTGCATACAATGCATGTGTACGGTATTCTGTCCTATCAGACCTGCACACAGCAGCACGTCCGTTCAAGCCGTATAGGCACTTTTATTTACCGAAAAGAAACACGTTGGGCTGCGCCCAACAAAAGTAAAGAACGTTGGCTCTGTGAGCCACGGAGGAGTCTCCTTTAATGTCCCCGGCAACGCCAGTCTCCTCTAGGAGGCAGGGGTCCGTTCGTGTGCGGCGATCCCGAACTCTGTCTCGCTCCCCTTCCGGGGGGTTATTCCGGGTAGCCGTTCCTCTCTGGAAACTGCGCCCGAGCACTCTCGTGTCTGCCCGCCTTCCTCTTCCTCCGTTCGGGTGTTTCCCATTGAGTGGAGCCAACGCTAGTACGCTCATGGGTGCCAGCTGGTGGAGATCGGCGGTAAACTCCGTTTACCACCTCCCCTCTTGGCCACCTGGGGCGCTGTGCTGGGGCCGGGTTGCCACAACAGATCAAAACACAAATCAAAGTAAACAGTTGTTTATTTGATCCAACAACATTAACGTTAGTTATACTAGCTAGCATGTTGTGTAGCTAGGCTAACTACAACAAAACCTTTTTGCAGTATATTCTACATACCTCAAACTGATCCACCAGCATTCCCTGGCGTCGAATACGGCCTTGAATAAGTCTTATTTTTTCCACATTTCTCCGCTTTGCTGACAACCGCAAAAAGATGTTTAAAACCCACACAAGAGAAATCACCACAGCTGAAGACGGTATTGTAAAACTCAAAACAACCGGCAACAAACTCGTCGCGTCTGTTTACGTAAACGCCGTCGGGTCTTGAAGGGTTGTCCCATTTCGTAGGGGAGGAATTCCCCTCGGCCCTCTGCTTCGAGGGGCAAGTCGAAGCCACTCAAAAGCGAGGGCCACTCAAAAACGAGGGGTAGGGGTAAAATGAGAATTGAGATTGGACCTTAATCCACACCGTTTTCTCGAGGGAATAACTACCCTTAATGAGAGTCGTATTCTAAGCGAGTAGAATCTTCCCAGAGTGCCGCTACCACTCAAACTGAAACAAACCTCCAACCATATTCAGTTTACCAGCAGCCGGTTATATAAAGAAAATGAAAACAACATACAAAAAGAACCCTCAGAAGGTACAAGTCATCTACTCATATGTAATCCAAAAGGTTGCAGCCCAAAGTTGTGCTATAAACTTCCGCCAACACCCAGCGTGCATTAAAAAGAGGGTCAGGTCTACCAGTGACGAATCTTGCTAATGATCCTCAAGGCACAAGTTTTCCATTCTTAGGAATAAGCAATCTACTACCAGATTTATGGACATGTCCGCAAGGCTGCAAGACAGTTAAAGGAATCAAAGACGTCAGTGGATTGGCACGGCCTCAGTATCAGATTTCATGGCTATAGTGGCAATGCAAATGCAAACTACCTTAACACCTTTCCATTAGAGAGAGGGAGGGAGGGATCTCTAGGTCCAAGGAGAATGTATACAAATGCCTTTTCAATTTACTAGTACTTATATAAACACGGTTTATATAATTTGTATATAATTTTATATTATAGTTACAAATAATATTTCCACGACAAGAACTCTATTCTGCCCATATGGCGATGTTTGGTTGACACAAAAACATTACATTACAGTCATCCAAAGTGACTTACAATAAATGCATTCAACAATGAGTGCAAGAATCATGGGAGTAAATAAATTCATCAAATAAGCAAACTGATTTAAGTGCTACATTATAGAAAAAAATTGTATAATCTTTTTTTTTCTTTTTTTATGGGCCAAGATGCAGTCTGAACAGATGAGTTTTCAGTCTGCAGTGAAGGATGGGTCGGGTTTCAGCTGTCCTGAGGTCAGTGGGGAGGTGGAACACCAGCCAGGACTGGCAATCAATCAAGAGCAAATCATTTTTTATATTTTTCATTTTAGGTCCCGTTTGACAGTTTAATTTCATTGAAAACGTAATAAGGATTTATCTAGGGGTGTCCTCGACTAAGATGTTGCTTGGTCAAATCTGATTAATCAGACCAGACCCATCATCGACTGATTTCAAGATCAAGATGATCAAGATGCCTAATTTTGTCGACTTTTGCTTGGTTTAAAAGCATGATAATAATAAATTGGCTTATCAGTGTTTCCCACAGCTATAATATAGGACACCATATTTGAAGTAATACATCTATGAAATCAAACCTTGGTCGGGCTCTTTAGAGAGGGAGAGTTCTCTTCTGTCTGATTATGCATGGTATTCATGCGCAATCTTGACAAAATCTGCATCAATAAAGAGACTGTAGAAGCGTTGACTGATTAAATATAAAAAGACATGTGAATGATGTGTTTCAGCCCATAGAACAAATCTGTCGATTTGCCATTCGATTTTGCAGGACAGCGAAAATGCACTACCGAGTACCGAAGGAGAGATTCATTTTCACCAGCGCGAGTGGCATTACTTGACAGATGCTGTTGACAGTTTGCATTTGACTTTTTTTTTTTATATAAATGGTTTCAGACTGCTTTTTCCTCACATTGTGTATCCTTTTGACTAATGGTCGAGATTGTGCTCTACTTCGAAAAGAAAAGATTGGATATTAGTAATGCCATTACACAAAGGGGTTATCAATCAAACAATAAGGACATTTATTGAAAGCAAAACATAACACAGCAAATAAACGGTTGTGTGTAAACCATTGGGTGACATCACGGACGCTACTATAATATTTGGAGTAATGGATTTGACACTGTTTTGGAGCTTGTATCAAATGGTCAAATCGATGGTAGATGATGTCCGAAGCTTCAAACAACAATGAACCACCGGAAGGTGTTGGATTGATTTGAATGTTTTTTACTGGTTCCCATTTCCATGCAAAGCGTAACAGCCCAATTAAACCACATGGCAGCCATTAAGATATACCTACCTGCGTATATATAGGTTGTATATAGGCTATATAGGTTATATAATCCATCTCTCTCTCATCGTCTTTTTCAACGGCGCAATTGGAATTGGAAAATTCTGAAAATTGTGTCACGGCTGATTTAAATAGTTCTGTAGGGACAATTATGTCAGCTTTTTTGCATATTTTATTTGCTACGTAAAAAGCACCTTAAACATTGAAGCCAAAAACGCCAGGCCATCATGGCTCCTCCTTCTAAATGCTTTGGAGGCTGTGTTGCCAGCTACCCACTGGCCTCGTCTCCAATGGCCTGTGCTTAAGTAGTTAGGCAGCTGATGCAGCAGCTTCCCATTACAAATAGGGACTAAACACACAACCACCGCCAGCCAGCTCTTTCTCATCCAGAAACTGGAGCCAAACCACAAGGCAAAGGTGCCTAATTATGTCTGGAAGGGCACTCTTCCCGTCCTGGCCATGGCTGTCTGTTTGTTAAAGTAAAGTTGCTGTTGTGTTTCCCTTACCCCCCCAATCTAGTTTTCTGTAACTGCAGGAATGTGGAAGAAAGAACTATGCTAAAGGAGATATTGTTTCTTATTCGATAGAATCCTGCGTTCACAATTTCACTTTTGCTCTACATTAGAAATTATGTATAAATTAATAATCCTTTAATAATAATACATTTTTCTCCACAAACCAAATCAAGCGATAAGAAATTTGGGTTGATTGAGTGGGGTGGGGTTTATTAATTTTCTTGTAATTTCAAATTATTTAAAAAACTTAAATTGACATAATGAGGTAGGGCTGAGTCCTTATATTCGGATATTCTTCATCAGGTACATATCTCAATTCAGTATTTGAATGTTTCTTCTTTTTTGGGGAAAAACATTATGATAAAAAAAAGGAAATCTTTTTTTTAATGCCTATTCATATTTTTGAACTGCAGGTAGAAGGTAAGGTTTCATTTCGTCCACTTATCCCAGTGATAAAATCAAAAAATATATCTGTAATCCTACAGTCGGAGAACACAGACAAGGCTTCATCAACGCTAGCCTTCATCAAATAGGCCAAACATGGGAGGACCGAATTATCATTCCTTAGTTTTATATTTGGATATAAGAACATTATTCAAATACTTCGGTAGCACTTTGACACCTGCTGTCCAGTGTGAGAATCGGCAAGGTCGACAGAGACAGACTGTTATCTAACTGTTTGTAATAATAATAATAATAATATCTATTAAATGTTTTATACCTCTCCCGAGGATTTAGTTTTCTGGGTGGTGCTCCCACTAGTCAGTTGCGGCCATAGAAATAAGAGGTTCCTACAGGGTTAATGGTTTTATAAGGGATTTAATAATTAACGGATTTAGCAGCTATAATATACCAAAATCTCCTACCTATTAATAATAACGGTTAGTAATTGAATAAACATGAATAGAACAGGATGCAATGTTTTTTCCTATCATGCCGCTCCATCACCCACGATAGCTCCTGTGGGATTTCTCTCAGGGTGATTAATGCTACTTCTGTGCAATTTTATTGAAACTTTTCACAATGTTCAAACCACCTATTTGCTTTGTGATAATTGGAAGTAGAACTACTCTCCTACTATGGTAGCCGTGTCTCGTCAGAAAGCCACTTGCGTCCGCGCGGCATTACTTACTTGTTCAGAAAACCTAATGATTATTCAAAGCTTGAAATTATATATTCAGGACAGCCCTATAATGCAGTTTGTCGATTCATCATATATATAAGCCAAATCATATTTTCTTTCAGGTGGTTAGATCGTAATGAAGACGATGGCCAGATTGTCCGTGAGTTAGTTCCTGCTGGAGAAGGCCTGCGTCTCTTTAGTGAGTCCACTCTCGAAATTTTAATAATAATAGCTGTTAAACGAGTATGACAGGAACAATTCAAGCATGGAATAACGATTGTAATGCTACTGTCACATCAACAACATCCAGCCATCAATCCATCGTCTTTAGGCGCTCTGTCCACATGAGGTTCACAGTGTTAATCCAGGGCAGTCCAGTCTGATAGTAAATGTGTGTTTTCTATGTTTGTTTGTTTTGACCAGATGTTAACTACCAGATCTCAATCAAGACAGGCAGCATCAACGGTGCCAGCTCCGACTCCAAGGTGTTTGTCAAGATGTACGGGGAGAAGGGAGACACCTGCAAGATGCTGCTGATGGTCTCAGAAAATGACCTCAGCAATTACTTTGAGACAGGTCGCACTGACATCTTCACCGTGGAAACATTCGACATTGGAAAGGTATAGTGTTTTAACAGAAATATAACAGAGCACAATTGAGTCCCAGGGCTCTTTTACAATTAGGAATAAATACCTAACAGAAAAGAGAATCATAGGCTTTGTTCAAAATGCAAGCTTTATTAATCGTCATCCAAAATTCTCTGACTGGCTCCATTGCAGTGGTTTTACATGTTTGTATTCACTGATTGACTCTTGCCAGCACAGAATTGTGTCGAATGTCGATCTAGAGTGACGGTAAAAGTTGCATGAATTCCGATATGACTGAGATATGAGGTTGCATTGCAAAAAATCCGACCTATCTGATTTAGGACCACATATGAAAGTGGAAGAGTGCGAATTATAAAATGACAACTGGGGGGGGTTAACTTTTTCTCCAGGGCGTTGGACCCAGGCATGTGGTTCAGTGAACTGAAGTCTTACAATCCTTACAGCATCTTGCTTGTTTAACGGAATATCTGCAGTCTGTAGATGATGATGAATCAAATCCATTACATCAGCTCCTGGAGCACCTACCACAACAACTTTTGTAGTCAGCAACACCAACAAAGTCACCAACAAAGTAGAGCAAAAGCAGCCAGCAAGTCAGACACAAACACAACAACCGCAGAAAGTTTCCGCTCAAATACAGACCCAGCTGTTTTCTTACTTTGAAAATAATAGAATAGAAAAAATAAATCAACATTCCACATCATCTCATTCAACATTCCACATTGGAGATCCTGTACTGGTCCCAATACCAAAATTAATTGATAGAATTTACTGCAGAGGTTTGGGTTGACTCTCCTGGGTTCTCTCCCTGTCACCCACGATGTTGAAAGACAATGGCCAGCTTTCACCCAGGACGTCACAAATGGAGTAGGGTCAAAGATCTCCGAAGTGATCCATTGATGTCCACAAAAAGAAGAGAGGACAGACTCTTTGAGTGGAGTCTGTTTCCAGATTTCCTGTCTGTGTCATTAACTGCCGAAAATCCCCTCTCACATTCGGCAGAGGTAGCCAAGTAGGTCTTTCTGGCAATCAGAAGTCTCTTCAGAGTCTCTCCCTCCTGTGTCCTTTGTATTTTAAACTCTCTGAAGTCCTCAATTGCTTCTCTGCTTGGTTCACCATGGAATTTTGCCATCTTGTGTACCTCAGTCTCACTAAACAAGACAAGCTCTTCAAGCTTTTGTGGCCAGCTGGACTTCTAAAAAGGCCTCAGTAACTGAACAAGGTAAATTGGCAGGCGGGCAGTCAAGTTGTCAACAACTGCTTGGGAAAATTGAGGGCTATTAATTTTACCTGCTGTCTCACCAATAACCTTTCACACCTTTAAACAGACCAGCCAAGATGCTTTGTTCAGCCTTTGCTATTGACTTTCCATCCTGTTTTTCATTGCAGTTAGAATTTAAATTCTCTGTGGGATGTAGTGGTGAATATCAACAAGTGTTGTAGCTCTTCGCTGCAGCTTCAGTGAGCGGCTCTGCAGTTCCCTTAAAACATCTTTCATTGAGGCCAAATCACACAAAAAACTTGCATTGGTGAGGTACTTCAAATGCCCAGTGTACTTCTTCCTCATACTGTCAGAATGAGATTGATTTTTAAATGTTTTGCCAGAGCAGGGAAACTCTTTGACACTGCTCTCAAACTGTGTTAAAACTAATACCAACCCATCTTATGGTGAAGACCTGGCCAATCTTCAGAATTTGAATGTTTAGATAATTTGCTACTTCTTGTAGCAACCGTGCAGTTTTGTAAGACTGAAGAAACCAGCTGTATAGCTATGAGATGAACAATTCATAATAATTGCAGCCACAGATTTCAATGAGTCATGTCCAACTAACTCCAATCTGTGAGCTAAGCAGTGAATGGATTTTACGTTGGGAAAGTCATGTTTTAGTTTAGTGATGACTCCATTTTATAGCCCGTCAAAACTGAAGCTCCATCAGCTGCAATGCTAATGAGATTTCTGTGCAAAAAATCATCAATCGAGGCCAGCTTCTTGTAAACTTCTTGTAAACATCAGTAACATCGCTGTAGCAATGCCCATGCTACACGCCACCTAGGTGGCTGCCACACTCCATCAGGGTGACTTTTATTAGGCTCCTCCAGACAAAAGGACACACAGGGTGGTGATGTTAGAAATTCGGTTTATTGTTAAAGTTGCAGTAAATGACCATGCCAATGGTGCTCCACTGCCACGCAGGAGCTCTCTCCCTGAGTGTGTGTGGAGATGGCTGGTTTGATCTGTGCACATTGATTACTCAATGTGCAACCGGTGTGCAGCCTCACCCAGCCCCCAAATCCAATCAGACTCGACCAGACTCGACTCAGCCATCATCCACACACACATTCCCACAATCGCATCTGACGAATATGATCATGAATGCTAGACCAAACACCGTGCTCTCATCAATTGTTAAGCTAATGCGGGAGTTCTTTTCTTTTATATTTGACTCTACTTTTTTCTTCATTTAATTTGTTATGTGGTCCACAATTTCAGCACAGAAGTGGTCTGAGTGGTGCACATGTCCCACTACAGTTCCATTCAGTTTTTGCAGCTTCATCAGTGGAGTCATCTTTCTAAATGCCAATCTATCGTTTGCAATTGCATATGCCGTTCTGAATGAGGTTGCTGTTTCCTGGATTCAATTTGCATTCATTTCTATCACTTTTTTGGGCAGCGTTTTCTTCTGTTTCTGGCTGGCCATTTCAGTAGCCCTCTGATGTGATGCACTATCTCTGTGTTTGTAGTATTTTGTCTGTCTTTTTACAACTACTGCTCACTTACTCCTTTGATCCATTCATCAGAAAAGTGCATTCCAGGTCCTTGTCAGACAGTAACAAAGTATTTGCATCTCTGCATGAGCTGCATCCTATTTTACCATCCTTTATGTACAGCCAAGGGTTCCTGTCCTTCCAGGCAAGCCACTGCTCTCATGTTCAGCTATCAGGTGTTTGTTGTCCTGTTTTCTCTGGTGAATCATGTGATGGTGGATCATTTGGTGGTGGATGATCTCCAGCTCCTTCAGCCTTCAGAAAGATGTTGATATCCTTATGATGTCAAGACACACATGAGGATAAGCCAACCGTGATGGTGTATTGCTCTCTTTTCTATCAGTAGCAGACACTTTATTCTAAGTCCTAGCATAGTTGAGAACAGTAGGGTATGATTGTTGTGCATCCCATCAGTTTATGAAAGTACTATTTGCCTAAATATCTGGTATGATGGAAAACATCAAGTGCAGTCTCCTCCTCCCCTCTTTGCTTCTAGGTCGTGCATGCTCACTGTCCTCCTGAGCTCCTCCTGCCTGCTCACTGTCCTCCTGACCTCCTCCTGCCTGCTCACTGTCCTCCTGAGCTTCTCCTGCCTGCTCACTGTCCTCCTGAGCTCCTCCTGCCTGCTCACTGTCCTCCTGAGCTCCTCCTGCCTGCTGACTGTCATCCTGAGCTCCTCCTGCCTGCTCACTGTCCTCCTGAGCTCCTCCTGCCTGCTGACTGTCCTCCTGAGCTCCTCCTGCCTGCTCACTGTCCTCCTGAGCTCCTCCTGCCTGCTGACTATCCTCCTGAGCTCCTCTTGCCTGCTGACTGTCCTCCTGACCTCCCTCTGCTTCCTCATACAACACCACATAAATGTAAAACTCACCATTATAATGTTCGTTATATACAATATAAGGATAACTTGTTAGTAACGGAGTGACACAAGAACGCAGGTTGAGACATCGATATCTATTTTAACTACGGTCTCTTCAGCAATACCATTGGAACTGAAATAAGCAATAGCATTACTATGCATTAGAACTTGTTAATCTTAAAACTACAGAACAGTCTGTTTGAAGGCAACTTTGTGTTATTGTTTGAAAGTCTCTATGTTGCCTTATAACGGTCAGGTGCTTTAGGGATCCTTGAAGGATAACGCTTAGTCTCTGATATTGGAGTGTCTCCAGCATGTGAGAACTCCCTGTGGTGTTGCTTGGACACTGTGCAGTGTCCAAGCATGCCTCCTGGTCTGGATGTGTCTTACGTGTCAACATCGGATCTGTGTGGCGTCTCCACACTCCTGCTGCTACACTCACAGTGTAGGAAACTGGTCCTGTTTGGACGAAACGCTCGGCGAGCCCATTAGTGCAGGGATGGAAGGGCGCTGACCGAATGTCCGTTTGACCTCAGAAACGTGGCAATCTCCTCTGAACAGAACTGAGGACTGTTGTCGTGCGGAACGCCATGGCGACTGAAGAGGCCCCTCAGTACTTGGATAGTCTTGCTAGAGGTTGTACTGTCCATGATCCATATTTTAACTCTGATTTACTAGCACCAGAACAATGTTACAAGTTACACTTAACAGGTGCCGTAGAGCGCCCCCTAAGGCATGGGAATAACAATGCATACAGTTGACTATCCATTGCATACATAACAACCATCATCCATACTATCCTGCTCAGTATTAAGCCTGCATAACAACCACAGAAAGTACAGGCTGCATTATCATCTCAAAGTCCTAATTCTTACAAGTTCCAACGTACTCTTTTTTAAGCACCAAAAAAGTATATCTCCTCTCCTCTTGCTAATGTTGACTCTGAACATTAGTTAGCTTATGTTATTGAGGTAAGAAAGTAAAGTGTATTAAACTAGCTAGATAGCTAGCTACTTACATTAACTGGCAACATCTCTATTTGTTAGACCCCCCACCCCAACACTCTGCCATGTTGCCCCCTCAATGTGGGACTGTTATGAAAACACTTTGCATCTTCTAATGGACAAAACTCCTCTGCAGATGACCTAAACCACTTGACAAATGTTGATATGTCATGTTTAGCTAAAGATAGTTTGAATATGTTTAGAGTTTAAAGCTAGCCATGGTAGATAATGATGCTAAGCTAACTAGTCTAAAACATGTCACATTCTAGGTAACGTGAGCTAAACATTGTTCACTGCAACAACATAAAGATCACCCTTATTAAACTCCAAACCGTAGCTAACGTTAGCAATATTTCACTTTCATTTTTAGGAAATAAAATATGCTAGCTTAACAAATATCCACTTACCAACAACTCCGGACGAACTTGTTCGGTACCCGCTCCAAACAGGTGGGTGATTCAAGCGCGCTGCACAGTATGGTTCAACCAGCACCAAGGTACCCCGACCTGTTGTTTTTACCTCTTTTGGGGGGGTCCAGAACACCCAATCGCGCCGGTAGTTCGACCCATGGAAAGTGGCCCAAATTTGAAATTGAGTCACTTTTGCTTGCTGTGTGAACGAGGCCAAAATGGATTCTGTGAGAGTATAAATAACAGTTGTTTTAGACACACCATTTTTCACAAAGTTTTTCTCCCATTGTTTTTTGGAGTAGAATAGAGTAGGTCATTTGTTGAAGAAGATGCAGTTGCAGTAGGCCAGCAGTGGGACAGTTTTCTGAAGCCAGTATTTTGTAATGGCCTTTGTACTTGCTGCCAGCAAGATCTTTAGTTTGGCCTGTCAGGGATTTGTACACGATAAAGGGATGTGAATGTTGGTACTGGTAGTAAAACCCAGGGTTTTTGCGATGATCGTTGCTACATCCTTCCAGAAACTTTGAATAGAGGGACAAGACCGGAAAACATGAGCATGATCAACCATGATTTCTCCACATTCCCTCCACCAGCATAGCTGAGTGCCAGTTTGTTTAGACTTCTGTTTGGGAGTGATAAAAAATCAAGTTTTTCCTGGAGGAGTTGGTGGAGGACAACAGCCACATGTCTTCAGCTATTTCAAAGTCTAACTCTTTTTACCATCATTGTTTCACATTGTCTGTAGCTTCCTTATTCAGTGATGTGATGCCATGGTATAACTTGCCTATAAGACCTTTGTTGCTTCCTGAGTTATAAGAATATACAGATGACAATTGGTGGCTCTCTTGGATTAGAACTTTTTATCTTTTTACAGAAATAATCACAAAGCTGTAAATACCTGTATAAGTCATGCAGCTCATATGTCTGACATAGATTATCAAAACTCCCATTTTTTAACAATATTGCATATGAAAGTGATACCAGAATCTACCCATTGTCTATATCTATGATCTTGAGATGCCAGTGTAGATTCAGGGTCATACGTGTGCCATTTAAGCAGTTTAACATCTCTTTGGAGTTAGGAACGTTTAACCACTTTCACCCATACTTTCAGTGAGACTTTCACCAATTGACCCGCCGTCTGTAATATGTCCTTCTCCTTGTCCATACAGCCAAGCAATGACTGTGTTGGAGTGTCTATTAAAGATAACTCGATAGACTTTAACATCAGCTAATATCAGCTCGACTGAGCTGATAAATAATAATCCATTAAAGATTTGAGGGCCAGGGGTGCCCCGGTAGCTCACCGTGTGTAGAGCGCGTACCATTAAGGCTCAGTCCTTACCGCAGCGACCTGGGTTTGATTCCTGCCCGTGTTCCTTTGCTGCATGTCTCCCCCTCTCTCTCCCATATCTTCCTGTCTATCTATCTCTGTAATAAAGCATTAAAAATGCAAAAATAAATCTTATAAAAAAAAAAAAGATTTGAGGGCCAAGCCCCCCCTCTCCCCCGGCAGCCGAAGAGCGTCCACAAGAGCTCACCCGTGGTCTCTTTCTATCCCAAATGAGTCGTGAAATATGCTTATTCCATTCTCTAAATTGTTTCTGAGGGATTTCTACTGGAAGTGATAGGAAAAGATATATATACAATAAAAAAAACACATTTTAACCGATCTGATTCTGCTGCCAAATTGTGAGGGAGCATGCCCCACCCATTCAGGTCATCATATATGTTTTTGTTAATGCAATTGTAGTTATCAAATAACTGTGACAGATCTTTGGGTAAAGTTAGATATTTGAGTACCAGTTTTAATTATACTTTGCAGGGAATTCTTGCGCTGGGGTGTAATTAAATGTCATAACCTGGGTTTTGTGTATGTTAAGGACATGCAGTCCATCCTGTCCTTTCCTTCCTTCGGTATAACTGATATAAAGGCCTCCCGTCAGGAGGGAGAGAGAGAGCCTTATTTTAAAATGTAATTAAAACTCCAGTAAAGGGAGCAGGTATTCTGTCATGGATTTGTACCATTCTGGGGGAAGCCCATCAGTACCAGGTGACTTGTTAGTGTTCAAGCTTGAAAAACCTTTACCTATTTTGTCAATTGTTATTTTTGAGATAAGTTTATCATATATTTCTTTACCAAGTGTAGGGAGGTCTAAGGAATTCAGGAATTCAACAATTGCGTGTCTGTTTACCTGGTCTAACTGGGAATATTTTGATTGAGATTTGTAATAGGTTTCAAATGCTTTTTGTATAGCACTGAGACTGCTAGTGGTGTTATTTGTAACAGGGTCTCTGTTTCCCCTTTATCAGAACAAATCTGCCCTCTTTATCACTTATTTCAGATATGAATTCAAACCAAAATGAATTTGAGATCAGTATGGCAACTCCCCTTTTTAAAAAATTGTATATGGTGAGAAGACAGTATTCCTAAAGCCCATTTTTTAAGTTCTTCATATTAACAACATCAGAGAGATGAGTTCCTGCCAAAATGCTATATTTAACCTTTCCTTTTTTATCTTAGCTATCATTTAGCCCATTTACATTCAATGAGAGTATGTTATGAGGGGGGTAATGCATTAAGTTTACTTTTCACACATTGCACTGGTAACATCCCAGACCTCGAGAGATAAACAATGTAGAAAGAACAAGAATACTATATTATATATATATTATAATACAGGAAATTGAACTGAGCTTCCAACAAAAAAGGCGCCATGTCGCCCTTGGCAGTGAGGGGAACTGGCCACAAGGTGGGGCCCCTCGGTAGAGGAGAAAAAATAAGTATTGCGGCTCTCTGTCTGTGATCTGTAGGTATCAGCCTTCCATTATACATGGAGCAAGGAAATAATGAAAGAAAAGGCTGGACAGGGTATATAATGTTATTAGTGTATTCATGGTCAACATGTTAGAAGGTGCATCTTTGGATCCAGATAAAAAAAGGTATAGACAATATAATTATTTTTTTTTGTTTCACCGGCGTTATAATCCGGTAATGGGGAGTTAAGAATAAAAACTCATCCCCTAGAACTTGTTCTTATCTCCGTCGCCCCGGGTCTCGGTCGTCTGCCACGGTAAAAGCCGGGACAGCGTTTCCTCCGATATGCCGTTGGCCTTGCTCTTGGTCCCACGAGTGGTTTCACCAACGGTGAATCCACAGATCTTCCGCTGCTTGTGTCGCGCTGTTAAACATGACGGTGTCTGTCCGTTCTCCTTCAGCGCCTTTTTAACGGGTAAATATTCCATTATCTTGTTCTGCACGTCCGTTGCATAACCATGGTCAAAATACTCATTTTCTTGGACACGTAGTTCCTGCTTCCAAGCGTTATAGAGAATAGTCCCTTTAACTGAGACCTGGAGGAACCGGACCAGCACAGAGCGCGGCGGGCGCTTGCAGGTGGTTTTGGTGCCAGGACACGGTGGGCGCGCTCTATCCCCAAGACACGGCCCCGGTCCACCCCCAAGGCACGGCCCCGGTCCACCCCCAAGGCACGGCCCCGGTCCACCCCCAAGGCACGGCCCCGGTCCACCCCCAAGACACGGCCCCGGTCCACCCCCAAGGCACGGCCCCGGTCCACCCCCAAGGCACGGCCCCGGTCCAAGCTAGGATCGTCTCCCATGTTTGACTTTATCAGATTTTAAACGAACGCTAGTGCGGTGGTGCCCTCGGCATCCTCCGGGACGCCATAGATTCTGATATTGTTGCGCCTGGCCGTCCGGCGGCCATGTTGTTGCAGATGATGAGATTTCCTTAGAAACATTTGTTCATCGTGAGGAGGGACACATGTCTCTCCTCATGATACCATTTGACCGTAGGTCAAAGGGGTCAGGGGTTGCCATTATCTATAGCAAGTTTTTTGATGATGATTGGCTAAGTTAACCCTGCCTTTTGGCTGCTTAAATTTGATTGGACAATTGTAGGCCTCTGGCAGACTTTCTTTTTGGTCAATCGACTTCATCTTACTTGAGCACTTAAAACCTTCGACCCAAACAGTCGCAAAGTTGGTCCCGCTCAAATCAAACATTTTGTGTAGGAACTGTGGTCATTTTAGTCACAAGCCACGCCCATTTTGATGCCACGCCCCGATTGACAAAAACTTGATTCCATCTTGTTCAAACTGAAAAAAAGATCATAGGAGTCCATCTTGATGTTGATACAAGCATTAAATATCTATTCGCGTTTTTAAATCACACCCATTTTCGTAGTTATTGTCTCCTGGGGGCTATATATTTTAGTGTACAGACCTAAGTAAAGAAACCTAGGATCTAAATTTCAAATTGGCAGAAAATCCATCCAGACAGAAGTCATGGGTTCTTGAGGCAACGTTGTTAACCATGAGGATCCACATATGTGGGCAAAGTTTCATGACTGTAAGTCAAATAGGTCAGGAGATATGCTTGTTAAAGTTGGCATTTTTGGATTTTCAAAGTGCTTTACATAGATTTTCAAAGATTTTCAAAGTGCTTTACATAGGCAGGAATATACTATTGTTTTTTAAATACAGTGTAAATCCGTGCGCAGAGATTGGTGAAGCGTGCACACAGATTGGTCAAGCGTGCTCTCGGATTCGTAAACCATGTGCATGGATTTGCAATCCACGTGCCCTTTTCTTCAGCAAACTCGTCACCTTTCGGCAAATAGGGCGCCCAAGTGATTTGTGTAGATCTGAAAAAAAAAAGAATTTGGGTGGGGGGGGTCATGAATTCACCGTCCGCTCTGTCGGCTAAACACCGCCGCTGCTGATAGGCCGTCTCGTGCCGCTCGATTGCTCGTGCAGACTGCTAGCTACGCCTCCAGGCGGCGTGGAGAACACACTCACTGTGAGCAGCCTGTTTTATAGAAGTCATTCTGCGGGTGATAAGGTTAGCTGGCCAACCTAAAGAGCCAGCGAACCCACTGTTTCATCTGGAATTCGAACACTGAGATAAATAAAAAATGTGTTTTTGGTTGAGGTTTAGGAAAGAGGGTGTTATCCTCATGGTTATGACCCACGCTAACTTTTTTAGTACCGTCGTTGTGTATGAGCTTTATAATGAGCGATGTTATATATGAAATGCACAAGTGTTCGAAAAGCAAAAATGTATCTCGGACGCTGCAGGTAGAGCTCCACACGTCCACACAAACCGCGGCTTCGGTGCCCCTTGGTCATGACGTCCAGATGATGAGTGCCTTTTCACGAAGATAACGCCACCTGCGTTGGTAGCAGAGTGGAAGGTTCACGTAGTGTTCCAGGATCTAAAAGGGTTAAGTGTTGAGGCAGACCTCAGAATGATGATCTGGAAGTATGTTTTCGAGATATGTGGTTCATAGAAGCTAAAGCATCTGATGCTTTTACTCTGTCCCCTGTTTGATTAACCCAACAAATGACCATCCATGATGTACCATAGATCAACCGCCTCCTGATTGGCCACACCAACGAAGGGCTGCGTGCTGGTTGGTTCCTGGACAGCGTTCAGATCTCTGTGCCGGTCCATGGGAAGCAGTACATGTTCCCCAGCCATCGCTGGCTCTGCAAGGACGAGGCTGACGGGAAAGTGGAGGTGGAGATCTACCCCAGTGAGACATTGGACATTGAACAACGTAAATAAACATCATCTGTTTTAAATATGAACAACACTAATACACTTAACATTATGTGTCTCAGGCAAAATTATATTTAGTATCATACCTTATTAATGTACTGTAGTGTTTGTCTCAATAAACACAAATGGTTTAGCATCAGAAAGCAGCTGCTTTATTAATGCTTCAACTAACTAGCAAGCCAAAAAACCACAGGAGTCGCCGCTCCAACACGTCATCCAACTGGGAACACTCCTAAAGGGGCCACGGTTAATACTGGCGCTAATGGTTTAGAGAATTATGTAGTTCTGTCTGTGTACACATCGGATCACCTCACATGTCCCCCCAGAATTCACAAAAAACGGCTAGGGGCACGTTGCACACCGCCGGGGCCGCAGGCAAGGCAAAAAAGAGGACGATCCGGCGGTGCAACAGGGCCGGATCCCAATGACCGGGGGCCGGCCACGCCACGGAGGCTGGGCCAGTACGATAGGCCGCCCCAGGTCCTGATGAGCGGGCTTCAGACGTGATGGAGATGTGGTCTGGCCTACCCCCGATGTCGACAATGAAAGCCTTAGCCCCCGGCTCGACCACGCGGAAAGGTCCATCGTAGGGCTGCTGCAGGGTGCGCATTGTGCCTGACAAAGACAAACTCCACAGCGCGGAGGTTGCCCGGGACCCGGGAGCAGGGCAGGACGGGTTGGGACGTGAGCACGGGCACAAATGCCCCTGCGGCGTCCAGGTGGGCATAGCGTTGAGAACTTGCAGACCAGGGGGCATTGGTAGCATTGATGAAGTCGCCGAACACTAACTCCGTTGCAGAAGACTGAAGGTCCCCCTTGGTGCAGTCCTGAGCCCCAGCATGACCCACGGGAGCCCGTTGCATCAGCCCTCGTCCTTGAGGCTGGCTCTCAGGGCAGCCTTCATCCAGCGGTGGAAGCGCTCACACAGTCCATTTGCCTGAGGGTGATAGGCCGTGGTGCGCTGAAGCCTGACTGCGGGCCGCGGTCAGATGAGATGTCAGACGGCACGCCGAAACAGGCGACCCAAACCCCGATGAGGACCCGAACGACATCTGCTGTCGAGGTTGAAGCCAGCGGGATGGCCTCCTATCCACCATGGTGAACCCAGGGGAGGGGGGAAGGGGGCCCACAAGGTCCACATTGACACGATCGAAATGCCGCTCAGGCACCTCGAAAACCTCCAACGGCGCCCTGACATGGCGGTGGACCTTCGCGCACTGGCACTGACACCAGCTGCTGGGAGAAAGACCGTGCATGGTGTGGAACACCCGCCGTCTCCAGCCCCCAGGGACCGCAGGGCGCAGCTGCCCGGCAGAGACGTCGCCCAGGAGCGAGGGGCCATCGAACTTGACATTGGTCAGTCGCAGGCTCCCGATGGCGGACCTGTAGGCCTGGATGCCCGGTCAGAAACCTGGTCGACTGCCATCCGGGAGCGATCAATGCCCATGTGGACAGTGTCTATGACGGCCCTGGAGAGACAGTCAGCCACAACGTCGCGCCTCCCTGCTACATGCTGGATGTCCGCAGTAACATGCTGGATGTCCGCAGTAACATGCTGGATGTCCGCAGTAACATGCTGGATGTCCGCAGTAACATGCTGGATGTCCGCAGTAACATGCTGGACGTCCGCAGTAACATGCTGGACGTCCGCAGTAACATGCTGGACGTCCGCAGTAACATGCTGGACGTCCGCAGTAACATGCTGGACGTCCGCAGTAAACTCAGATATGAAGGCAAGGTGTCGCTGCTGGCGGGCCAAGGCTCGGAGACCTTGGACGCGGCTAGGACCAGCGGCTTGTGATCGATGGATGTGTTTGCCAGCGCCGCCTTAGTGTCCGTGAATGCCCTGGCCATGTCCGCCGACCAGTCGATGCTGCGCTTGGCGGCTTTCCCTTTTAGGGCCTCATGCAAGGGCCGCATGAAATCAACTGTGCGGGGGACAAAACGATGGTAAAAGGTCACCGTCCCCAAAAAGCGCCCTGACTGTCTGGGGCCTCGGGAAGTCGACTACAGCATCCACCTTTGACGCTAAAGGCACCGCCCTGTCCTGTGATGCCCGAGGAAATCAATGGACGGTCAATCAATGGATTGATTTCCTCGGGCATCACAGGACGGGGCGGTGCCTTTCCACGGCCGAATTTACAATTCGCTGGGTTCAGGATAAGACCATGCTGGTCGGGCGGGCGAAAAGGGTCTGCAGGTGGGACAGGTGCTCCGCTTTGGAGGCGCTGGCAATGAGGATTTCATCCAAATAGATGAACAGAAACAGGAGGTCCCGCAGAACGGAGTCCATTAGGAGCTGGAAAGCTTGGGCGGCGTTTTTAAGCCCGAAAGGCATGCGTAGGAACTCAAACAATCCAACGGGGGTGATAACAGCCGTCTTATGGATGTCCTCTCATGCATGGGGCATGGGGGCTAAATTCGTTTTTTAACCTTAATTGATGACAAATCCACTGAGAAACAAGCCTCTGTTTTCCATGGGCAGGGCAGGGCTGGACATGACCTAACCATAATGCTGAAACAAAGGTCATGTTTTATTTCTGTTCTGTATTGTACTGGTAATCTGCACTTTAAAACATGTTACTTTTGAAAAATAAACATATTAAAGATTAAATATTCAGTGCCTCAACTAAATGTTATTGAAATCATTACTGTTCAGCAGAAAATATGATTTTTTTATTTCTAAATGAGTAAAACCCCATTGAAGTGAATATCATGAAAGAGTGTAGGGTCCAATCTCTTATTACTGAAGCAACTTCAAATGTTGGTCTTCATGATCATCAGTGATCAACATATATAATATATAACAGATTCAAGAAATATTGATATTTATGTTGTCATTTTTGTTTTGTTGGTATCAAGATGTTGGTATCAAAGCAAGTACCTTCTCAAGCACAGACTTGCATACCCCTGGCCTATATAATATGCATATCCCTGGTTGAAAATCACTGACCTACACAATATACATGCACCCTCTTTAACAGTGATAAACTATGAGGTGACTGTGACCACCGGAAACCTGCGAGCTGGAGGAACCAATGCAAACGTGTTCTGTCAGATCTACGGCGAGGATAGGAAAACACAGGTTCTTGCTCTCAAGAATCGGTCCAACAATTTTGAACGTGGGACCACTGAGATCTTCAAGGTGAAAAGAAGTTTGTTCTTCTTCTTAATTTGATTTTTTATCCATTCATTTATCTGTTGATAGTTTTAAATACCATCTTGTAACATACCTTTTTAGTTGAGCTTTCTCCTAATGTCGGATCCAGCTGTCCTTTCTATTATAGCAGAACTTCTGTGAGGAGATGGCACAAACCAAAAACTGAAGGGGGAGCGTAACACATTGTTTCCTGTTCTTTTAAAGAAATAAGAAAACTAATTTGTGTGAGTTGATGAAGCTTTGAGAAGGGGATTTTAATGAGTGTGATTATACAGTGGCCAGGTTACAATGGTGTTGATTTGAAACCTTTACAGGAAAAAATATGAAGTGCAAAAAGTAAAAGTCCTCTCAGATGTATCTCTGTGATTATGATTTGTACTCTTATTGTGAATTACTCATTTCTTGTTCTTGCTGCATGGTTTCCCTCATGTTGCTAGTGTTTTGAACGAAAAGCCCTCTATTAATAAAGTTTTGATTTGATTCAGAGGAAAAATATTTGTTCTTCCAAAAAAATGTATGAAGACGTGTTGAACACCACTCCTGTTCCTGCTGCTGTATCAAGGTGGAGGCCTGTGACGTGGGGAAGGTCTACAAGATACGCATCGGCCATGACGGCAGCGGCATTGGCGACGGCTGGTTCCTGGAGATGGTGGACATTAAGCGGATGAAAATGGCCATGGTACAGGTGGAGGTGAAGGTGGAGCCCAAGAAGGACAAGAAGAAGGACAAAAAGAAGAAGAAGAAGGAGGAGGAGATCAAGGTGGAGTACATTGAAGAGCTGCGGGAGGTGGTGGAGACACTCGTGTTCCCGAGCAACCGCTGGCTGGCCCGGGATGAGGAGGATGGCGAAATCGTTGTGGAGCTGTTGCCGGAGGGCACTGAAGACCTTGAGAGTGAGAGGATGGGGGAGAGGGTGGCCTGATGGCTCAGCAAGTCATTCCATCATTTTGAACCATCCAACCCCCATTTTTCTCCCTATTTTGGGTTAAGTGGGTCAAGTTAGATTGGGTTAGAATATAGTCATGGTTTTAGATATGGTTAGGTTAGAATAGGGTGAGGTTCGCTTAGGATTGGGTTAGGGTAGGTTAGGTTTATAGTTAGGCTAGGGTGAAGTTAGGTTAGGGTTAGGTTGCAGTTATGGTTATGGTTAGAGTTATGGTTAGGGTAAGGAGATTTTGATATCGGACACATTCTGGTTCCCGTTTTATGGCCAGAGTAGTACTGACCAATCACGTTTGAGCGGGCTTTGGTTGCATGCAGGTTGACAGTCTGTGTGGAGAGCAACAATCTCAGAACCCATCAGCCATCGTCTGACAATGAGCTTTGTATTAGCCTCGATGTGTTCATAGAGATTAGCCAAAATGTTGCTTGGAACTGAAACACCTAAACAAAATATTGATGTTTGTTTATTCTGTGGAGAAACATTACACTTCAACTTTCTTCCATCTCAAGTTGCTAATCGGACTTTAAACAATGACCTGCGCATGGAAGAGGAAGCCTCGGCTCGAATAATATCCGGGGTAATATCCGGGGACAAAACAGAAATACTGCCCGTTGTCCCCGGAGGTAAATAGTTGTCAGACGATAGCCGCTGGTGTCCGAGATTGGAATAGGGTTAGCCCAACCCACATTTTATTTTACTGAATCATTTTGGATGAATTTTGGCAAACATTTGATTACATTTTGCCCAACAAACATGGAAATATATCAAATTGTACCTCTTTTTGTTATCCGTCCCCCACAGTAAATTCCTATGAAATTCATGTGTTCTCTGGGTCTCTGTGGGGTGCCGGAACCGATGCCAACGTGTACATCACCATCTACGGTGAGGTGGGGGACACCGGAGAGCGCTGGCTAAGAAGGTCCAACCACTTGAACAAATTTGAAAAGAACCAGGTGAGATTTAACACAGTAGAATGACCCCATTTTCTTGATGTCGTGACATCTGACTGGAGAGTTGCCATCGCAAGACTGAAATGTTCTCTTTTTTGTGGTCCAGGAAGATATTTTCATCATCACAGCAGTGGACATGGGTGTGTTGAAGAAGTTGAGGATCCGACAGGACAATTCCAAAGCCAACGCCGCCTGGTTTCTGGAAAGGGTGGAGATCACAGACAACAAAGACGACACCACGTACGTATGACGAATGCTGTTATGCTGGGGCATTGGTTTTATGTACTATTTACTATTTAGTTATTTTATTTAGTTATTAGACACTTACTGAGATAATAATTTAGGAGAAGATAGTGGTAAAGAGTCTTTGTCAAGGATTCTTACAGAAATTGAGGACAATCAAACCCAGTACCTTATGGCTGTGAGTCGAACAGCTGCTATCCTGTCCCCATTATGGATATAACAAAAAAGAAATCAGAAAGCATATATAACTTTTACAAATAAATGTTTTGGGGGTGATGAGTTTAAGGCATAGAGGCTCCTTACTTAATATAAAGAGGTTCAGGATAATCAGAAAATAGATTTACTGATGCAGCCTAGTATTACTGAGGTCTGCCAATAGTGTGGTATTGTCAGAATACATCTGTTCCACTAGACGGCTGGGATATGAGAATTGAATAACATTTTGAAAATGTTATCACAGGTACTACTTTCCTTGTAAACGCTGGCTGGCGGTCGATGAGGATGACGGACAGATCGCCAGGGAGCTGGTCCCCGTGGACGAAGCCTTCATGAGGAAAGGAGACGATGAAGAGGAGGAGTCTAGCACCACGCTGGGTCTCGAACAGAAAGGTAAGGTCAGCTCTACCTCACAGTTCTTCATTTGTCTTATTGTTAAATACTCACTAAAAAAACATGTTTTACCGCTTTATGAAAACTTGCTTGGTATGCTTTTTTTTCAGCCCAAACTCATCCATAAGTCTTCCTTTATTCCTTTTTTATTTAATTCATTAAATAAAAAGCAATGTCGTGATCCAACCAAGCTATAGGAAGCAAACCAAAAAACAAAGCATTGTGGGTTTGATTTCCACAGTTACAGGCCTAGGGGAACTTTTCCCAGATTAAAATGATTCGGATACAACTTGTTGGATTCAAGATGTGACAGCACTCATCGAAATATGGTCCGACGTCTAAAAATATTATACTATTTATAGACGTCTTTATATTATTCAGTGACTGAATGGTGGAAATGGGGTTGTTTTTTGAATTTGTAGTAGCAGTGGCAGTTAAATGATCAAATGTGGTTGTTTTTTTATCAAATGTGACAGCCATGTCCACGACATACACTTTGAAGATTAAAACTGGTGAGAAGAAATATGCTGGGACGGACGCCAACGTGTTTATTGTCTTATTTGGAATCAAAGATGACACAGGTAATAAATGTGAAACGTACATACATCACTTGGTTCATAGTGTATGCATTACTGAAATTGTCACATTTTTTGACTTGTGTATCTGCAGGCTTGATAAATCTCAAGGCTTCCAAAACTCACCGGAACAAGTTTGAGCTCGGGATGACAGATGAGTTTATTGTGGAGGCTGTGGACATTGGACCACTACAGAAATTACGCATTGGACATGACAACAACGGTAATTAGACATCATCAAGGCTCATCTCAGTAACCTCTCCAAATATCTGACTCTCTCTCTCTCTCTCTCTCTCTCCCAGGGGGAGGGTCTGCAGGCTGGTTCCTTGACAGTGTGGAGATGGATGCTCAGTCCCTGGGCCAGAGGCTCTGTTTCCCCTGTGGCCGGTGGCTGGACACCAGTGAGGACGATGGAGCCATAGTCCGGGACCTCTTCCCCAACCCTCTCCAGACAGAGCTCTACACACCTTGTAAAACAACTAAACCCACAACAACAATTTGAATTCAATCAAACTTGTATGTAATTGAAAGGATAGATGTCTCTTTGTGTGTTGTTGTGCTTTGTTTTTGTTTATGTCTAGTCGTGCCTTATGAGATAAAGATCTTCACGAGCGACTTGTTTGGAGCAGGGACGGACGCGGACGTCTTCATCGTGCTGTACGGGCGCTATGGTGTGTGCACGCAGCAGAAGCGTCTGTGTTTCAACAAGAGGGAGAGAATTCTATACTTTGAGAGAGGCGCCGAAGACATGTTCATCGTTGAGGTATGACGGTCACAAGCGAGTAGTCAAAGTACTTTATCCAGCAAAGCCATAAGAAAGGAGAGAAAGTGGACTTTGAAGCAATTATGATATATTGATTTGTATGTATATTGTAGCATTATAGTATATAGTATTATACAATTACAGACTATGAACATCCATGGTTATGGTTATTCTTGCTACAACATACCTGCTATTTTAGTGTGGTTGTTTCTTTCAAGATTGCCTATTTTGATGCTGAATGTATGATATGATGGATCATTATGATCGATAATTTTTCCACACAGCTGGAAGACGTGGGTGATGTGATAGAGAAGATCCGTATCGGTCACGACAACAGAGGGGTGAACCCAGGCTGGCATCTGGACCGAGTAGAGATCAGGAGGCTGCTGAGGAAAGGAAAGGTAGGCTCTAGGGACGGGCCCATTGTCGATTCTATCGACTATTGACCATAAATGGAATACGTCGTAGATCGTCTCAAGTTGTTGATGCCAAGGCGATTTTTTGGTTAATTGTATTGCCGCAATACAGCGCTGTGGTGACGACTTTAACAGTGTAAAAGCCCCGCAAATTGTAATTGACGTTACCTGGCACAGGTGGGAACGCATTCTGTAGTAAAGACCTCCTGTATTCACTCACGAGAGGAGAGGGAGGGGCTTCTAAAATAAATAGAAAAAATCGACTAGATTTATCCAAATTCATCCCATAAATGCTATTTATGGGAAACACTGATATGTGTAGCTATACTCAAAGCCTGCATTTTCTTTCACCATATTTTATAGCCTACCCTGCAGCGCAAAGGCTGCACACAGCTTACGGGGTGGTATATATTGTTTGAAATTATTTAGGAGTTGATAATATCGTGCTATATGATCAAACGAATTAAATATTAGAAGAGACAATTTCATATAAATATGTCAGTGTGTAGTCGACCATGTCCCACTGATGTTCACATAAACATTTGTTTCAATGTAGGCTATATGTATGTACCAAACGCTTTTAAAGAGCAAATATAACAGAATATTGAACATGAACACAGATGTAACAGACGGCGAAGTCTTCACAACACTCTTTTAAAACTAAATAAAATTAAAATGGGCACAAAAATGTCTAGGCCTATTGCAGAATGCAGAACGAAATTTGGATTCAAAAGAACGAAATTATCCAATGTTTAAAAGCTTAATGTTATATACAATAATACTGTGCAATTGTATTGCAAGTATTCCTAAAAGTATAATAATAAGTACAAAATTAAAATAGTATAACAGCATACCCTATAGGTTTCTGGCCAAGAACACCAGCACTATTCACCTTTCTGGGTTCAACAAACTCCTCAGCGTGGCCCGCAGTGCCAAATACACGCTGAGGAGGGGAACTAGTAGCGCATATACAGAGATATTTACTCCCAATCTTGGGCATTAATGGAAAGCGGTTCTCGTTTGCCTTTCACCATGCGAGTGGTGGAAGGCAAACGAGTCACTGTCCCCATCTAGTGCATCTTCTTGCAGGTAGGCTGTTTCTTCTGCGTTTGCCTGTTGCTCTTTGTCTCTTGAAATAATAATAATAATTAAATGTAATGTTTTAATCCTCTGACGTCTGCACGTTGGTGCAGAGCGCGCACACATTGCTCTTTCGATTCTTTCAATTCCAGCAACAACGCCGTGAGTGAGCGCAATGTTTCCACGGCTGGGTTTGTGACCCGAGAGAGATCTATGATTTGACTGCACAATAAAAATATGAGAGCCGTATTACGGCCTCTCTTTTACTGTATTTTACTGACAGCCTAGCGTCGGCTGTAGTAGGCCGAACTGGTTTTAAAATATATTATCTTCACATGGATGAAATTGCCCAAAATGATTGCTTTAAACGTACCTGATTGAGTCTAACCTAATTATTTAAACACGATTGAAATGATTACATTTTAGCCAAATACGCGGTTGATCCCTGTAACGTGATCACTATGAGATGTTTCCACTGCTCATGGTTATTATAGGATATGTGGTTGATCCCTG
>JAOPJO010000078.1:742402-754836 GCA_027123675.1 Molva macrophthalma | reverse complement strand
AGGTTGGAGTAGTGGTAGCAGTAATAGTAATATTATGGCGGGAGCTTCATAGACACTGGAATAATTCACCATAAGACTGTTACATTGTGTTATTATGTTGCAAGGGCCCTTTAAGGGTTGGTTGCAGGTGTGACACGATGTTGGTTATGACAGTGTTGTGTTGTGTAGTGTTGAAGAGAGATTAAACACATTTTCACTGCCTCAGTAAATACCTCTCCTGGTTCCTTTCGTTCCCATTGACTCCTACAGTATCAATAGTAGTGAGAGAGAGAGAGTGAAACAGAGATAGAGAGATTGTGACAAAGTGGGAGAGAGACAGAGAGGGAGAGAGACAGAGAGGGTGAGAGACAGAGGGAGAGAGACAGAGAGGGAGAGAGACAGAGGGAGAGAGACAGAGAGGGAGAGAGACAGAGAGGGAGAGAGACAGAGGGAGAGAGACAGAGAGGGAGAGAGACAGAGGGAGAGAGACAGAGAGGGAGAGAGACAGAGAGAGAGAGACAGAGAGGGAGAGAGACAGAGAGGGAGAGAGACAGAGGGAGAGAGACAGAGAGGGAGAGAGGCACAAACGGCTGGAGGTTTAATCAGCTAATCACAATCTGCTGTTCTACTGTATTTGGAGCCTGAAAAGTCATTGTTGAGCAGAACTGGTGATAACAGAAAGAGAGCCCTGCTGAGGTACAACTCAAAGTAAAACACCCTAGCTTAAAAACTGTAGGTCATATCGCTGAACAGTTGTCACAGTGAGCACCGGAAGATTTTGCTGAACACTAGACATGTAATTTGTTTGGACAAAGTAAAAAATGAGATATAACAGTTTAAAAAGTCCCACATTTGTGTTTTTGCTTTAAAGTTTCAGAGGCAAGATATCATGAGAGTTATTGAGACAGTTGGAGGGCTCTCTTGGTGCTTTAAGGCAGAGATTTCCAAAGTATAAGTCCTTCGGATAAAATAGTAACAAAAGTGAAAGAAGACAAATTTGTCTATGTTTTTGTTTATGACTTGTGTATGAGAAGTGAAGGTTGTGAAAGTTACAAGGGTTGAAGTGAGAAATAATTGTAGAGTTTATTCACACCAAAAAAGCGGCTACAGAACGAGTACACGAGTCACTGTTGGGATTTAGACAGTGTACACGATTCAACTTTTTTACTCATCCCTAATACTGATTTGTGAAGTCTGTATTGAAACCGACCAGCCGTCTTCTCTGCGGGGATGATGTGTTGATTCAGAGTGTGCAAAGAGAGGAGGGGCTTTTCACAGACTGTTTCATTTGAATTGTGTTGGAGAGAGCGAGATAATCAATATGTTGTCCGCATCTCTACATTGAAATAAGATTTTACCCATCTTAAAAAGTAAAAACATAGTCAATGTATGAGAAACGCTATCAATCGCTGATGGCTTCATTTTCTTCGGACGGATAAAGAAATGACGCCACTGACATGCGACCAAATGTAACAGACCGTTACCGTGAATAAGACTGGATTTTTATGGGTTTGAACATTGTTGGAAACAATTGGGATGATGTAAGTTCACAACTCAACAAAATATATAACATAGTCGGTGGGTCTAGTCGGTTTTTGATATTTTAATGTGGAAATGTTACATATTAGACATTTTTAATATATAATGTTGTTTGTTACAAAATGGCAATCACATCGTCCTCTAGCTATATCATCGGAATGATCATTATTGCTAAATGGAATGCTGCATGCACACTAAGTTCTGACTAAATTCTGCACTTATCTACTCATTTCTAGTTGATGAATGACATGTGATCACATGTGCCTTACAAACAATCCTGTTTGTGCTCTTCTCTATCATTCACTTATAGTTGAACCTCCGCTGAGTGTACCTGTTCTTTCAGGTGACTTTGCGTAACCTGACAACCAAAGAAGAGTGTCTGTTTACCTATGAGGATTGGCTGTCCAAGACACGTGGGCCCAAGCGCACCCTCGTCTGTGAGATGGCGGCCGTGGTGGATGATGAAGAGATGGTGGAACTCACCACCTACATCATCAATGTCAAAACTAGCGATGTTTCAGGTCTGTACAGCCCCTATATATACATACAGTACACTGTCCTCTATGGAAGTAGCATGATTTGTTCAAAGTGTTTTAACTGGTTACTTCTGTTCCCAGTTAACCCAATGTGAGCAAGTCGTTGTTATCAGCGGTCTCACAGATGTCGTGGCATTTCCTTTATGAGATATTGCGTCTAGGACAGATGAGACTTTTAAATGCAAAAAAGCACACAATAGTTGTAGAAAATAACCTATTTAATGTATGCATATGCCAGTCTCCTCTCTAGCAGAGTGAAAACACAGTTTCAGCCCCTCCCCAGTTGTCCTTCAAAGGAGGGAAATGTTTACCTAAAGGCCAGAGTTGCCTCCGTTCTCACCAAACAGATGAATGCATAAGGGGGGCACTGCTTTCTTGTGACCGGTTCACGCCAGACAAAAGGTAAAAAAGGGGGGCTAGATAACACTAATAAACAAATGGGGCGGGCAGATAACACAACCTCTAAAAGCAAAGCTAAAATAATTGTGGATCATGTGGATTTTTCCATTTTTCTTTTGATTATTTATAAACACAAAATCATGAACATTTCATCAACATTTTGGATTACAAATGATCACATAATTGCATAATTGTCATTGCAAGCATTGGTCATATTATTGGACCTTAAGTTTTGCCAGTTTAAATTTTCAAACTGTAGGGGAGGCAGCGGTATTCCTACCACCACGTTAACGGCTTAACGGCTGTTAACGGCTTCATGCATTAATCGTATTACTGAAGTGTCCATCTCAGGCCCCACCAGACGGCGGGTCTTTATCGGTAGGATCTCTGGGTCTTTATCGGTAGGATCTCTGGGTCTTTATCGGTAGGATCTCTGGGTCTTTATCGGTAGGATCTCTGGGCTCTTGGTGTGGGCGAGCATAATCCACTGATCCTTTGTGATGGCGGTCTGTAGGCCACTTCCCATTTTCCCATTTGAATTTAGAACTGTAATTGTTTGGGTGGCACCAGTAAGGCTTAGTGGAGTCTGTGTAGTCTTCACGCAGGGTTACTGTACATGTTCTAATATTACAAGTTATTACTCGGGACGCGGAAGATAATCTATCCTGCCCATAAGGGGTGGGGGATATATCATACACCCGTACATGTTACAGTGATCAATGGTACATGCAAATCTTTTTTACCCACTCCTCCTTGGGTGGTGTTGACACAAATTTAAACAGGCTGAGGAATTCGTCCAGCACTTCTCGCTTGGCCCTTGGGCCCACCGGTGTTGTACATTCTGGGGTAATTACTGGTTCAACTATCAACAACAATGGAATTCCAAAGAAGCGTCTCCGATGATCCTTCACCACAATCCAATCTCCTGGTTGTAGGTTGTGGAGTTGCCCTTCCTTGGACGGTGGTAAAGCCTCTTTTACCAGTGAATGGATAGATTGCAAAGTTTGGGAAAGATTAATACAATAATCAATCATGTTGTGATGGAAGAATCCTGTGGTGCACCTGTCCCCATTGGCATTGCCCGTAAAATCAGGACTTCATAGGGGGACAGACCTACCTTTGCTCTTGTGCGCCTCCTAATGGCCAGCAGGACCAGTGGTAAGACCTTTATCCATGACGTACCTGTATCTGCAGTTGCTTTGGCCAGTTTATTCTTTAGGGTGCCATTCTCCCTCTTTACTGCTCCACCACTTTCAAAATGTGAACCATTGTTACTGGACAATTTCTTTGGTATTCCACATCTTGGGAGGATTTCTGTAATTAGGCCTTGGCGACGGCTGCAGAGCCGCTTTGGTGGGAAAACCCTTAACCCATTTGGAGAACATGTCTATTACTAAACAATATTTCTTTCCCTCACATGGTGTTAATTCTACTAAATCCATCATGGCGGTGGGTCAGTGGGTGAGTGGGTCAGTGGGTGAGTGGGTCAGTGGGTGAGTGGGTGAGTGGGTCAGTGGGTCAGTGGGTCAGTGGGTGAGTGGGTGAGTGGGTGCGACTTTCTGTCCTCTTCCAATGTTGTTGCTGACGCACACAATACATTTGGCACAAAACCTTTGTGCATAATTTGAGAATCCTTGTGTGTACCAGTGCTGGTCAATGCTATCTACCATTCCCCCTCTGACACGTGGTCCCTACCATGGGTCATATTAGCATAGACAGGGAACAAACATTTAGGCAGGCAAGGATGCCCATTCGGACCGTACCACAACCCAGCACGATGTTCTGCACCAGCTGATTTCGACGACACTCGGGGGGGTAAGGCCTTGTTTTGAGCTTTTGTCAATTCCTTGATTGTAACTGAGGACTTCAGTTGTGTCATCTGTATGGTGGAGGACAGAGGGGCTTTGGCAGCCCCCTTAGCACCCTCATCTGCCATCGCGTTTCCTCTGGACACCAGGTCCATAGCCCCTGTGTGTACTTCACATCAACAATCAGAGATGGCAGTGGGAAAGGGTATAGCATCCAGTAGGTTAACAACAAATTGTGCATGATTAATCTGCTTACCCGTGGATGTGAGGAAACCTTGCGTCTTTCACAGGATGCCAAAATCATGAACAACACTAAAAGCATACCTACTGGCTGGATAAATGGTAACTTACCCTCTGATAGTATACATGCTCTGTTTCCACCAATGGCATAGCCCACTTCACTTATACCTGTAATTGTTTTTTTCCGGCCTGAACCATCGACATACAAAGCATCATAGCCAAGTGGCAGGTCCACGCGTGGGGTGCACAACTCATTAGAGACGCAAACGTGAGGTTCCCCATCTTCAGGGGTGGGCAGCAAGGTGGCTGGATTCAACACTGTACACACCTCTGTAAAGTAATGTTAGGCATGGCAAGCAACACGTTTTTTAAATCTTGGACAAATCGCCACGCGATAGGTTGCCCTCCAATGGGTGCCTTTTTCACTGGGAATATTGGGGTACTACATGGTGAATCAGGCCACGGAACTTTTACTTCCAACAAAGAGTTGAAAGCAGGTGTAATACCATCCATCGCCTCTTGGTGTAACCTGTACTGGGTTTGTCTTGGCCTGTAAGCTGATTTGAGAGTCACCACCAGGGGCTCCACATTTTGTTTGAGGCCCAAGTCATACTTATTTTAGCCCACAGGTTGGGAGGGACTTCAGCCAATCATGGGTCATCCACCGTCTTCTGTGGGAGCAAGAACTCTTGCGACTCCCTTTTACCACGCATTTGGTGTACTGAGTGTCGGGTTTGGAAAGCTCCACCCCACACACGTGTCTTAGCTCTGTTGCGGGGGAGAAATATTGTCACTCAGGACCATGCGGGTCTGGTATCCAATCACATGGGTCGCCCCCCCTCACAGCACATCAGCCTGATTCAGCCCACGTCATGTTGGGAGTTTTTGCTAGAGACAAATATGGTGTTGAGCCTGGAACATCGTTAATCGTTAATAAGTCACTGTTAACAGGCAAAACGTCTCACTCCAAAGCAACAATTGCCCCATTAACATGGCTGTTGCACCCTTCTTAAAACCATACTTCCTCAAACTTTGCTTGTATTGTATTTCTAGCTGACACTGCATGCAGTGGTGTGCCTCTGTTATCAGTTTGTCAGCTATTGACCCAGGTCCCTCTGGCAGCAGGTCCCATGAATGAAAGTATCCTGGTGAGCGTAATGAGTATGCTTGGATCATGAGGTTTGCATCGGAGGTAACCGTGAGGCCTGTGTCGGTGGAGATGACACCCACCCGCTCCAACCACAAGTACATAACGACCACTAATTTCTTTACGTTTCTCCATTTCTTTACCATTTACAATTATGTTTGTCTTTGGGATCAGGTCAAGGAAGGCTAGTGAGAACCATACAACAATCATTTGGATGTGGTGTTTGTGTAAGGTTTGCGGCAAAGCCTACAATTTCGGATGTTTGTGGTAGTGTTTGTGTCATGGTGCTCATACCCTCTCCTTGGACCTGGCCTGCTCCTGCGTTCCATCAATACGAATGCCCCCATCCACCTCGGCCCCTTGGATGATGTCCAGTCACTTCACTGGTAGGTGCGAACTGCCACTTGTTACATTGTCTTTGTCCTTTATTTTGCAACAATCTCTGGCCCGATGATCCATGGTGCCGCAGCGGTAGCAAGCATCAGGGTGTCTGCGCCTCCAACCTCTGTTCTTTGGTTGCCCCCCCCTCTGGCGCCTCCACGGAACATGCTACTCCCTCTTGACAGGTCATGTCCTTGGTCTCTGATGGGATGGATAGGCTTGGGGTTCTCCAGGGCCTCCAGTTGAGCAGGTTTAGGCTTAGTTATCAATTCCTTCTTCTGGTCGCTCTTTTCTGCTTTTTTATCTTTGAGGGGCTCTGGGACTTGACTCACAATCACGGCGAGTCTGGCGGTACGCCAACCAATGGTGGTATGCCAAGCAATGTCTCGTTACGAATCCTGATAAACTTTCGTCCAACGCATTTGCGACCCCATCATCGCAGGCCCAATTTGCTCATACAGACCTGACGCACTTCTCCGATGGATGGTCTGTGTTGTTGGACCACTTCGGCAATGGCTTTGGCGAGAGCTGCCCCTCCCATTTGCAGACGGGTCAGGGAGACCCTCGGCCATGTCCTTAATGTCACTGGGTCTCCATGCACGGAAGACGAATGCCGGACTGCCGTCCTGGGGATTCAGCACTTGGGGAACCTGGGGAACAATCCATCCTCCTCGCGCTTGTTTTGGGTGAGTTGGGAGAACGCCATTCCCTGGTTTCTGGCGCTGGGTTCCCCGTTTGGTCGGTGGGGCCACCTGCTGCTGGGCTGATCGTTGGGCTTGCATCTGCGTGCGAGTGGTAACCCCGGTATACCAGGTAACTCCTGGTAAGCTGTGGGCGGGTACTCCTCCTCCAGAGGTTGATCGATGGAGCGGTGGCTGGGGCATCATAAGTCCCCGACTTGGATTTTTCTTATTTGATCAATGCACCCGGTACTATTGATAACCCCGTCGGCCCTAAGCGAATAATTAGAAGGCCTTTAACAAGTCCCCGACTTTTTTTATAATTCTTATAAAGTATTATGGTCTCACATGTCCGGATTCTTTTTCCCTCAGGATACCGTACTGAAAAAACTTCTGTGGAGAACTTCTATTCCCCACAGGCGCCCTCTTCTCACCCCAGTTAGCTGGTTACAGTCGTCCGGTGGTGAGGTGGAGCTCTGGGACCCGGTCCTCAGCCGTGCACGGTTAACCTGTCTTGGAGTTATATCTTGTAGAATCTTCAGGTTAGGTATCCCAGACGAGCCCCGGATTGTCGTGGCAATTCCTTGATGAGATATTGCGTCTAGGACAGATGAGACTTCTAAATGCAAAAAAACAAGTTGTAGTTGTAGAAAATAACCTATTAAATGTATGCATACACCAGTCTCCTCTCCGGCAGAGTGAGCCCCGAAGACTAACATCAAAGGAGGGAAGTGTTTACCTAAAGCCCAGAGTTGCCTGCATGAATTGTATGCATAAGGGGGTTCTTGTGACTGGTTCACGCCAGGTAAAAGGTTAAGAAAAAGGGATAGATAGATAACACTAGTAAGAAATGGGGTGGCTAGATAACACAACCTGTAAAAGCAAAGCTAAAATAATTAAAAGTAAACAACATATGCCATTACACAGGCTACTTATTTACATAGTTATTTCTACAGATGCCGGTATGAGTCCTGTGTGTCTAGCGGAGTATACCTGCACCTGGACCGGGCTTCCAAGCGAAGCAGCAACACTCCTCTCTATAGAGCCATTGTTTTGTCAATATTTCTACACAATCGGCAAAATACAAAAGTACCCTGCCCTAAACAAAAGTCTAACTAAAATGCTATTAAACCAGATACGTCTCATGTTTAAAAATGTCCCCAATATAACATTCAAATCATTGTTTAGAAGTGCATCCTGCTAGCTCTACAACAGTAAAAAGCAGATCAAAATTGCATGACCAGCCATGTTTTCATGTGGTTGTATTGCACATGGACTGTATAAATACAGACTAAAACTGACTTTAATATATGTAAATTAGTGGAAACTATCACAGACATATTTTGCTAAATTTTGTGCGCGAAAAAAGAGTACTCAAATACTCTTTGAGATTGGGACCATTTATTAGATTAGAATGTTTTGGTATTTCTTGCATCCCAAGCATCAGTACATCAGTGTTTATTTTGTTGTATTGTTTTTAGTTTAACCTGTGATATCGCAAGGAGGAATAGTTTATCAATGCTTGATGGTTGAATCTTTATATTTGTATCCTCAGGGGCCGGCACGGATGCCAACGTTTGGCTCATTATTTTCGGAGAGAATGGAGACACAGGAACTCTGACGATGAAAGACTCCAGCAAATCCAACAAGTTTGAGCGGAAGCAGGTGGACACGTTCCGATTTTCCGATATCCTCAGTTTAGGAGAGCTCTCCAAAGTACGCGTGTGGCATGACAACAAAGGTCAGAAAACACTTTTTCTTTGTTTGTTGTTTTTTGCGTAATAAATAGATATTGAGCAATAAAATGCATACATTAATACATAGAGAGCTTTGGATTGAAATACATGTCATTTTATACCTGACAATTGTGCAATCATAGAAAATCTTTAAATGTTATATGTTTAATATGCTATTAATCCTTTTCCTATGTGCAACGTGCAACTCTGAAAACTTGAATCAACTTGAATTGAATGCCCCAATGAACATATAAACCATTAGTGCAGCTTGATTAGAATAAGTCTTAGTCATAGGTAACAAAAAATAACTAAAAGTTTTGTTTTGGTTAATTGTATTTTTTTCGGATTCTGATTTCTGATTTTAAAATGTTATCTATTTTTAACACTTGAAGCACTGTGGGGGTCATTCTGACCACTAGTAAATATAACACAATTATAGTAGAACTCTCAAACAAGTTTCATCATCGCCCATTGATGACTTTTCCTAAATAAAATATTTTGTTTACACACGTATGTTCTTAAAATTCTAAAATTATAACGGAAAATAAGCTTACAAGCTATTCTGTGACTTAACACGCTAATTCTCCAGCAGGCGTGGCAAAGGTCCAGGTTTACTATAAGACTAATAACGGAATCTATAGCAGACTAAACAATTACTAATTTGAAGCAATTGTGCTTAGTCCAAAATAACAAATGTTATATATATATATATATAGGTATGTTTTCTACAATATATATTTAAATGTAGGTACTTATCCCCAGTGATGTAGGCTACATTAATCTCACAGACTAAACACAATCACCCTTTCCAGACTATAGGTCCAACTTCTGATATACTACATCTTTATATAAACAGATAAATATGTATGTTGGTAACGTATTGCATATTTTGATATTAGACTCCTGCCTTTTAGCCTACCATAATTGGAACACCAGAATGTCTCACATCATTCGCATATATGCAGGCTATGAATGAAGCAACGTTACACGTTATTATTGTAAATGTATCATTTTACATTTGTCTTGAAGACGGTTGTTGCATGTTATCCTGCTGCTGGTACCCTGATGCGTGAGGAGCAGCACTGCAACAACCAGCGGGTAACGAGGTCCTCCACACCAAGGACGTTTCACCACTCCAAACCGACTGAACAAGGTCAAATATATATTAAGCTATGGCTAATGGCAATGCTAAAGATGGAGATGCTAAAGACGGTGGCAGACTTGCTGCTAGGAAGAACCAAGATGCTGCTTACTGTGCTGAAGTTAAAGACGTTGGAGACATTAAGAAAGAGATGGAGAGGATTAGTGGATTCCTTCTTAACAAGGTTGAGCTGAGATGGTAAAGGGTCTGTACACACTGTGCAGGAGGGCCACGGAGCTACTGGAAACCAAGGACTTACAGTCTGTATCAGAGACAGCACCTCTGACTGGAGACATAGCTGCTATCATTAAAGATCAACTGAGGATGCTGCTACCTGTGGCGCTTAAAGAGGCTATGGCTGCTGACACCTTGCCAGTGCAGCCTATTGAAACAGCACCAGAGGAGCCTGAGGTACAACATCAGTTGGTACTTGAAGACAAAGACGAGGCTGAGGCAGACAAGAATAGTTGGACGGAGGTAACCCGAAAGGGTATTTGCTCTAAGCTTAAGAGTATTCCTAACAACTCTTTTAAGATGACACAAGGTAAGGCTTCTATTACCTTCCCTGACAAGGAATCTCATGATCGAGCTAAAGATGCCCTTGCCGAAGACTTTAAAGTGACTTCTAACACAAGACAGGAGAAGAAGAAGTTGCTACCAAAGCTGAAGATGATGAACGTACGTAAGGATTTGCTAGAGAGGGATAGAGAGGTTGTCAAGACGGAGATCAGAGATCTGTTTTGTGCTAAGAATACACTGCTGTCAGCTCGGATGGAGGAGGACGAGGAAGCTCTAAAGGTGGTACACTATGATGAGAGGAGACAGTTTGTTGTCATCCGGGTATCTCAAGAGATGAGACATTTGATCAGAGAGCAACAGAATGACTCTGTCTACCTAGATCTTGGAAGACATAAAGTGAAGGATCACTTCCATGTCATCCAGTGTTATCATTGCCAGGCACTTGGTCATAAGAAGGACAGCATATACTGCAAGCAGAAAGATCAAAGTGCTATATGTCTCCACTGTGCCAGTGAACATGAGTCATCAAAGTGCAGGAAGAAAGATCAGCCTAACCAACAGAGATGCTGCAAATGCTCTCACAGCAACACCAAGGCCCACAGAGATAACACTGCCAGAGATGAGCTAGGCCCTTTCATGATCTCCAGAACAGTATATATAGTGCTCAATCAAAGAACGCCTACCAAGATTCTCTCCGTGAAGACTGACACTGTGGTCAGCAGCACTGGGGCCCCCCAGGGCGACAGAGAGGAGGAGTATCGGAGTCTGGTGGGGGACTTTGCTCTCTGGTGTCACACTAACCGGCTTCAGCTCAACACCTCTAAGCTGGTCATTGACTTTGGGAGGTCCAGACCAAGACCGCGACCAGTCCTGCTAGAGGGAGCTGAAGTGGAGGCTGTGAAATCAAACAAATACCTCGGGCAGTGGCTGGATAATAAACTGGACTGGACAACACACACCAGCTACCCGTATGGGAAGACACAAAGCAGGTTGTACTTCCTCAGGAGATTGCGGTCTTTCAACATCTGCAGCAAACTGCTGTGGATGTTTTACCAGTCGGTGGTTGCCAGCGTCCTCTTCTACACTGTGGTGTGCTGGGGGGCAGCATATACAAGAAGGACACCTCCAGACTGGATGAACTGATCAGGAGGGCCCTGTGGTCGGCATGAAACTGGACTCACTGGTGACAGGGGCAGAGAGGAGGACACTGGACAAACTGCTGGACATTATTGACAATGCCAGCCACCCCCTGCACACCGTAATCAGCAACCAGAGCAGCCGGTTCAGTGGAAGGCTGCTCCTTCCCAAGTGTAGGACCAACAGACTCAAGAACTCCTTTGTCCCTCATGCCATCACACTCTACACCTCCTCACTCGGGGGTAGGAGGAAACAGGGTAAAGAGGACAGAAGGGAAGGAGTGGAGGAGTGGTGCACTGTGCAATAATAATAACAATAATAATGTAATCTACCCACATACATACCTGGACACTCTTCTTCATCTTGTTCTACTTTTATTCTTATCCCTACTTTTTATATTTAACTAAGAGTTTATTGTCTACTGTTATTTTTTACTTTTACTTTCTAAGAGTTTATTGTTCTTGTTCTTGTTATGTAAGCTACTGGACATTCAATTTCCTTGAGGGAGTCACCCCAAAGGGATCAATAAAGCCAAGTTGAAGTTGAAGGATTGTCTCAAGAACTACAGACCTGTCAGCAACTTGTCTTTCATATCAAAACTCCTGGAGAGAGTTGTTCTAGACCAGCTAAATCAATATCTCGATGAAAATGAACTTTTCTGCTCTGCACAGTCGGGATATCGCTCTCATCACAGCTGCGAAACACTCCTAATCCGGATCTATGAGGACATCATTCGTAGTATTGACCAAAAGAAGACCATTGCTCTTCTTCTGTTGGATTTGTCAGCGGCCTTTGACACAGTGGACCACCAGATACTTTTCCATAAGCTAAAAGAGTATGGTATTGGCGGTGCCGCTCTTGATTGGTTTAAGTCCTACCTCAGTGTAAGAACATTTGCTGTGGTGGTTAAGGATGTGAAGTCAGATGTCTGCTATGTTCTCTTCAGAGTTCCTCTAGGGTCAATTCTCGGACCGGTTCTGTTCATCCTGTATACCAAGGATCTCCAGAGAATTGCCGCTAGATATGGGCTAACTATACAGCTCTATGCTGATGACTCACAAATCTATGTGGATTTTGACCCCTCTGCTGTGGATGATGTGTTGAGACGTATCGAGGACTGTCTAAAGGAGATCAAGCAGTGGATGATTCAAAACTTCATGAAGTTAAATGAGGAAAAAACAGAGTTCCTCAT
>JAOPJO010000078.1:722964-734519 GCA_027123675.1 Molva macrophthalma | reverse complement strand
CGCCTACCCGCCTGTTACCCCTCGCATCCCGCCTACCCGCCTGTTACCCCTCGCATCCCGCCTACCCGCCTGTTACCCCTCGCATCCCGCCTACCCGCCTGTTACCGGCTCCTAGCCTATCAGACTAACTGACCCCGTAACGACCCCTCGCTGGTCCAGACTACCAGCCCAAACCGTCCTCTCTCGGTACCTGTTTGCCTGCCCCGTCATCCTGTCTCTGCCTTGCCTGCCATTATACAGTATTTTTGTGTTCAGTAAATCCCTTATTTAAATTCTGTGTCCGTGTTCTCTTTGATGTCCACTCGCCCCAGAGTCGTAACAGTGAGCGGTGGACGGACCTCTATTCTATGCATTTTTGGTCAGAAAAAAAAATATTTGTATTGTGCAGCTGATGCCGGATCTTTAAACTTCACTTTCCACGTGATTACGTCAAACTATACGTTTGCTTTGTCGATTCATATAAGCTCTTCAATAAGGTTTTGAATAAACAGTTTTTTAACCAACGCTTATTTTTGTTGGAAACAAGTGAAATACCAAAATGGTCTGAAGTGCATTGACAGTGTGTTCACAAGTTGCTCTAACTGATGTCCCACAATGTGGCGATAATGGAGCAATCATAATCCCCCGACTCTGATTTATTATCCCAATTGTATGAGTACGAATCACGTACATATATTTTTTAACCTTTTGGTGTTTTGTTTTTACATTCAAAAAGGCTAAATATATATTCTACGTCACACACGTTTCACTCCAAAGACAAATGAGACAGGTACGTTTTGACATTTGAAGGAAAAACTAAACAAAGAGGCATTTATGAGGACAGCTACCCATTCTCTTCCTACTTTACTACGACTACAAGCGAGGATTTGGCTGAAAGTCGCCAGGTAAGAGGGGCACTGATTAAACTGAAACAACAGGCTCGATATTGTTTTTTGCCTATATATTTTATTTACAATTTTGCACACTTACGCAGAAGACAGAGTTGGTATTTGGACTTTTCAGTGCAAATGGTTTTCTGCTGAAAAGTCTAAATACCAACGGGATTTCCGGTTTCAGAACAATTACATTTTGAGGAACAATTCACTCTACTGTTTTTTGTTTTTTTTAATAACGGTAACCCAAAGCCATGAGGGGAGTTGCACCTTTTTGTGTTTTAACAGGTAATGATTGGAAGTATCTGATAGCGCCACCCTTGTCATGTTTTTTGATATACTGTTTTGTATGTGTAGAATTAACAGCATTTTTAACACGCAGAATGAAAAGAATCACTGAAGGCCTGTGGTGGTTGTTTTGGGTATCCTGCGTGAGCCTACCAAATAAAGTATGGAATGAGAAATATTGACTCATTCCATACTCATTCCAGACTTGGAAACACACCCTGCTTTGACCAAACTTCTACACTTGGTTTGAGCATGGATCTTGGAGCATTTCAGTGCGGCACGACCGTAGGTTGAGCTCTGACGCTTGTCCCATAGGGAATGCATTGCAATGCCGACACTGGGCTCTTTTTGAGCTTGTCATGGACAGGACTTTAGGCTCACAGCTTGTGTCAACATGGTAACTGAACTGAGAGTCATACTTGGTATCTGGAAACGGAAATTCTGGCTTCCCCTGAATTCGGACTTCCCCTGAATTCGAACATATCCGGTTAAGCTGGAAATCCATCTTCTTGAAGCAGTGCCCAGCACTAATACAACTCTAGTTCATTTTTTCATTTTTTCTTATGTAGGGGAGGTTTCGACAGTTTTGAATTCTCCTCCAAGAATCTCGGTGACATCGCCAGCATCTGCCTGGGCCACGTGCCCAAGGACGGTAAGAAGGTGAAGGGAGAGGTGTTCTGGCATGTGGAGGAGGTAACCGTCACGGAGAGAGAGCTGGGAAACAGGTAAATACCTCCCGTTTACCCTTTTCACAGAGGCATCATAGTAGGACAAACCGGTGTTGCTCATAACCGTACTATGGGTGCCCCCTCATTCAATAAATTATGATGATGTCCCTCTAAGGCAAATTTGATAATGTGTCTTCATGAGGGCCCTTCTAGTGGAACGTGATGCAGTTCCCTATAAGGTGCCCTTGTAATGGTCTAAACTTGACGTTCGCTTATGGGTGCCAATGGAAAAGTGCCCCTACACGACAGTGTCACAAAGGGGGCCCTTTCCAGTAGAGAAAATGTGATGCAGTTTAGGGTGCTCCTACAGCTGGGAAACATGATGAAGTGCCCAATGAGGTGCTCCTCTAATGGAAAAGTGCCCCTCCAGTGGATACAATGGGATGTGGTGCCATATAGGTGCCCTTACTATGGGATAACCTTGAAGTTCCCTACAAGTGCCTTTCTAATGAAAATAACTCATGAAGTGCCCTCTTAGATGCCCTTCCAAGAGAGAAAACACGAGGGCCCCTTAATGGAAGGAGAAAACCCAGTGAAGCCAAATGGGACTCACTGCCCTACAGTCTCCCCTACAAAGATTTAAATGTGTTTTTATCATAGAGATGTGTGGTTATACTTTTAATCTGGATCGCCTAATAACATAATGTTGTCCGTTAATAATGATGTCTGTTTATTTTTATTGCTAATGCAAAAAAGTATTTGCTTAAAATGTGGCAAAAAAAAACGGCGAAGAATTACATCCTCACGGAGGCTGCCATAATGCATGTTGTTACGTGACTTGATTGGTCGTTGCAGTTTACCTTTGCCACTTCCACTTTGTATATGATTAAACCATACATCCATGGATTAAACGCGAGGGAAAGAGGCGCTGAAGGCTTGTCCCAGCTTGATGCATTTGTGTATTTTTTCTCCAGAATAATCAAAGGTATGGCTATTTTATTTAATGTGCACTTTTTCTCTCCCGATACGGGTATTAAATGGGCCACAAGCTAAATTATTTAAGACCGTAGTATTGATAACATTAAGCTGCAACGTTACGGGTTATTTTATACGTTTTGGTGTAATTTATCAAACTGCAGCCTCGCCTCTGCTGTGTCGCGGTTAACGTTATCAGCCCGACAGATATGCAGCAGCCCGTCTGCTTTCTGTCCCGACACAGTAAGGACAGCCACCGGTATGTTTTACACAACCACAGCGCACTAGCTCGGCAAGAATATTATTTATTTTACTGCCATTTTAGATGTTTCCAGTGAGAGTTTATATAGTGACTTTCCTGTTGGAAACATTACTGTTGCCGCTCTACAAACAACATTTAGTTATATTTAAAATACAAAAACATGAAATTATTATTTTTTTAAATAATATTTTTTTTTTTGAATAAAATATTTAGTAATGAAAAAGGACAGATAAGAGTATTGATAAAGAACCGAACCGATAAGTAGTATTGATAAAATCCTAACCACGATTCCCATCACATTTTCATATTGGCATATTGTGAAAAACAAATGACTGGAGGTCTTCTTTGCTTTAGGGTGTTATGCAGCGGGGCTGCAGCGACATCTAGGCGCTCTACTTCGGCCACGCACGGTGGTATCCTTACCGGACACCATACAATAATGAACCGATCATCCGCACCTGTGTTTATGTTGTCATGTCTATTTATTCCCTCTGCTCCCCGCACTCCCTGCTTTATCTTCCCGAGTGTTTGTTGAATTTAAATTAGCGAGAACGTGCTTCTTAGTTGTGCCGATTTGAGATTCGTTTCTCTCCTTTGTTTTATCGCGGAAAGTCCGTGTTTTTGTACCGCGTCTGTCAACTACTTCGGTAAAGAAGTTATTTTGTTTTACAAACGCATCGCTGCCTGCTGCGTCTTCTTACGCACCGCATTTGGGTTCACACCTTACCCCATACCATAACATTAGGGTATGCGATATCTGCTTCAAAGCGCTGCCACAGGTGACCTGGAATGTGGGCTAAAGAACAAGTGGATGTGGCAGTGGCTAGACGGATTCCTAAGGGCAGAAATATGTGTGGTTAGGAAAAGACATCCCAGGGTTTGCCTGGTGTAAGCTTTGTAATAACAACATTGCATATGCAAAGAATGGCAAGAAGGTCTTTGCCAGGCATACTGAAGACTACCACCACAGAGAGATGGTCAACCAACACACACAAACACTGCCTGGTGCCCATCCTATTGCTGCCCCAGTTTCTTGCCAGTATCAACGAAAAGATCTGAAGACCTTTACTGCTGCCTCGGACGCTGAGCATTGTCTCCCTTTTTTTGGCACCGCATTTGATGCCAAGAGGATGTCAGAGTCCAAGAATGTATATCTACTGTATATATCTAATGTCTATCTACTTATTACATGGCCAATGGTGTGGCTAAAAGTTTAAAGGAGGAGTTAGTTGGGAAATTTAGAAAAATGTCATTCCCTCATCATTGATGAAGCCACAAACAATGGCAATGACAATTCCTGGATAATCAGGCTACGGCCACAATCAGTTTGACGGCATTGAGGCAGTACTTGATGAAGCAGGATTGGAATGGAGCAAAGTGATTTGTTCAGTGATGGATAATTGTAATGAGGGGCCATTGATTAAACGGAAAATTAAATGGAAGAAAATAAATAATTTGGACATTCATGGGGATTGAGTTCTTATTAACAACACTGCCAAAGCCCTTGTTAATATATTATTAATATATTAATATATACTGCAAATGCAGGAGACTATGAGGAGACTCGGTCAGACACAAACAGGAACAGGAAGGACAGGATCATTGGGGCTTTAATCAATAATGCTACAAAGTCTCAAGCCAATGTAAAGCCAAGGACTGTTTCCAGAGTCACACTCTACCAGAGTAAGAAAACAACTGTAGACACTCTCCACAAAGATATATTTGACCTTACATAAAGTTCATTGTTCTTTGTTCATTGTTCAAGTTCTTTGTTAATGCTGACAAGATTCCTGACTGTTGTGTTTCTGAGCTGCTGAAGCTGGACTTCGATGACAGAAATCTACAGGTGGGCAGTAAGCAGCTCGTGCATTCCTAACCAATGTAAGGGATGGCTACAAGGCTGCTGCAAAGTACCCTGTACACAAACTTCCTAACAAGAACCAGAATCTGGTACATTTGTCCATACTTGATCCTGAAGTGCAGAAGTCTCCAGCAATAATCACAGGAATTGAAGGTCTGGGAGAGGCCCTTCCAAATGTTAATGATGAGCAAGAGAGAGGGAAAATATCTCGAGAGCTAAGACATTATTTTGTGGACACAGATGTAGCGGACATGCTAACAAGGTACCAACAAGACGACCCTCACAATCTAATGCAAAGCCAACCCTCCATAAATGGTTCAAAACTACAGACAAGCAGTAACACAAAGTGTGTAATTAATCAGAAGATTGTCTGTGCAGCCGGATAAGCCATGCTTTGACGTTGTGTTAGAGAGGACAAACATGAGGCTGGAGCGCTGCCTCATGCAGCAGCACCGGGTTGCTTTCCCAGCATGTTCAACTGCATTTGTTCACTTGATTTCTAACAATCATTCAGTACAGTAGAGTCACCAGCTTTTAGTGGTAAAAGAATTGTATTCATTATCGAGCGATGGCATCTCGACACTTGTTTTGTGACTGGAGAAGATGTTACTGGCAGGTCAGGTGTGAAATATGGAAATCTGTTATGCTTATAGGTAAGAATGAATGCTGTAAGAAAGGCCATGCTGCGCTGATATTTAACTGACATTTTGGTTCATTTGTCATATACAGTAAATCAGCAGCAGACCTTTAAACATTTTTACACAAGCTTGCAAGTCTCGCTCATGTCCAAATTGTCTCCATGATAAATGAGCATTTAAAGCTTCACGTTCTTGTGATTCAATTTGCACGCTGTACAAAAAAATGAATTGGACTAATATAATATCCAATGCTGTTGCAATATTGGAATAAAAGAGTCTACCTTAAAGGTAGACTCTCTCCAACCAGTAGATTGTTTCATTTGGTATCAAAAAATGAAGTTGAATGTGGTTCAAGCAAGTTCATGAAAAAGAGACCCTCACAAGCGAATGCAAATGCAACTCTCCATAAATGTTCCAAAAGTACAGACAAGCAGTAACACAAAGTGTGTAATTAATCTGAAAGAATGTCAGTGTGCAGTCAGATATGTTAATATGAAAGTGACTTTTATCTTTGACTGACTGATGGAGATTGTGGTTGCATTTAAAGTTGATAAGTACAGACATTTGTGTTATTTTTATTCTAACATATAGTTGGATAGTTTAAATAAAGACAAATGTTTTGCTCAGTAGGGAGAGTCTCAGTAAGTGGACTCCTTCATCCCTAGTAGCATGCTGTTTGAAGGTAAAATGTGTGCAGACTTCCGTAGGGACAAGAAAGAAAAAAGAATCCTCAAGAATAAATGAAAACTAATTTCCTGCATTTCTCATATATAAATATTAATAAAACTAGAACTCGTATTAATATAAATTATAATTTGTAAGGTTTAGTTATGATAATGATTACATTGGCCAATGATTTTTTTTTCTTACATCAATATAGTATTTGGGGGGGATATTTTGAGCATGTTTGAATATTGGGGGGGATGTGTCCACCTCTATATATTTGAATCAGGGCCCTGAAGTAGCAGACCCATGAGTAGTGTTATGAGCGACACCTGTTTGTCCTACGGATGTTTCTGTGAAAAGGTTTTGTTCAGTGGTCTATGACCCATCGATTGGATCTTGATTTTTCAATTAGTGTGTGCAGGTAAAAAAAAACAGAGATAGATCTGGGGTGGACGAACACATAATTACTGTATTTAAAAAGTTGAAAAGACCCACCCCCCTCTTTCAATGTATGCACTTGAAAAGTTACAGCTAATACAAAAACAAAATTCACTTATATATGTTCTCATACCGATTTTTTTAATAATTGTTTTGAAATGACAGTACATTTAATTTTAGATTTTTCAGGTCCAGCATAATATTTTGTTTACAATACTACAATAATAGCTTTTGTATAATAACCATGTCCCAATAAACAGCCACCTCCCCTACTTGTCCCTTCCATCTAGGTACATGTTCGCGTGCAACGCTCAGATCCCGCTCTCGGCCAAGCGTGACGAGTTCATGACCTTGGAGTGCACGCGCACCGTGGAGAGCTTCGCCAGCAAGGCCTGCAGCCTGGTGCCCGTCAAGTACGAGATCATCGTCATAACGGCAGACGAGAAAGGGGCCGGCAGCGACGCCAAAGTCTTTATCACCCTCTACGGCACCAACGGCGACTCGGGCCGCCGCCGGCTCAGGCAGAAGTTCCGCAACCTGTTTGAGCGCGAGCAGACGGACCGCTTCATCCTGGAGATGCTGGACATGGGGGACCTGCTGAGGGTGAAGATGGAGCATGACAACACGGGCCTGAGCCCGGGCTGGCTGCTGGACCGCGTGGAGGTCACCAACACCGCCAACGGGGTCACCACGGTCTTCCTGTGCGGGAAGTGGCTGGACACCAAGAAGGCGGACGGAGAGATCTTCAGGATTATTTACCCAAAATACTGATAAAGCTACCCGAAAAGAAACACTAACCAACATCCAGACTACCCTCGATATGGGGAGACTAATGGGATAAGGATAAAACAAATGTATACTGAAAATCTCAATGCTCAGGAACTGATGTTTGCTTTATATTCTATTTTTTTTACATTAATTTCGTAATTGATCAACAGCAATTAAAAATTAGTAGGGCATAGTGACAATTATTCTTATTCAGGTATATATAAAGTTGCCATCCTTTATAATTTTTAAAGTGGCAATCTCTAAGATTTTCATTTTCATTTAAATAAAAGTCAGTCACCACCAGATGAGGTAACACAATACTGATTGAGTCTATGGCCCACTGATGAAACCCTTGCATTATGAGTGTTACGAACTGGTTGGCACTAGCGACTATCCCGCTGTGCATCAACATCACAACCAGAGCAGTGAGTGGTGGTTTCCATCACCCAGCAGTGGCCTGTTCCGCCAGGGAGGGTATGGGTACCAAAACAGACTCGCTTTTTTCACCATAGGTGCCGCCAAAGAGAGGAGATACACACGATTGCTTCATATGGATCAGGAATGCATTCTTTTCTTTTTTCAGCAATTTTTTAAAGCTTCGTCAATTATTTTCTAATTCTCAAAATTTGACGACAATCCAATTTGACGACACACAATTTTAAGCAAGGCGGGTGGAAGAGCATCGGTTTGGCTTTCTAAAAGTTAAGTAAAAAAAAATAAATAAAAAGATCAGTTGCACACACACACGCCATACATTTTATCCAGTTTATTACCAAAAAAGGGCACATACAAAAGGATAATATACAAGCAATGAAGTAAAACAAATATAAAAACAAAATGAGAAGAGAGTTTGGGTTTAGCAATGCAACTTTTAAAATCATTATTAGTAATAGTAATAAATAAAGTACAAAATTCCACCAAATGAATTGTAACATTTACCCATAATATGCTTATCCATCTCTTCATCAACACACTCATCAGCATTGAGCTATTGCTTTAATATTAATGATAAATATGATAAATCTATATTGAAAAACACTGCGCAGTCTCAGCTAAACACCAGATTTCATCAGATGGGGGCTGCCCTTCACTGGCACGTTTTTGTAGGATATTTTTCCATCTGTTTAGTTTTTCAGATTTGAAGCAGCAGCAACAGTGTTTACTATACAGTTTTATTCTTTATACATATTTTCCACCATATACAATACCATTTAGACTATATTATAACCTGAGAACATGCATTTTTAGAAAGGTTGTGCTTTGAAATCCTGTGTCCTTGCCTTCACCGGAGCCTCATGATATAAATGAGTGGGTGGATTCTGAATATTTATAATAATTCAAATAAGAAATAGATTAATAGAATACAGAACTGTAAAGATAAGTAAATGTTTTTTATGTATGGAGACCACAGGTAAACTTGCCCCTCTGGTCTTACATATTCTTAGTCAATACAATTTGAAGGGAATTGAAGCATTTAAATGAAAGACTGCTTTTCGTTTTCTTTGGGGAATATGTTTTCTTTTAATGATTATATGTATATAGAAACACATTGTGAGACATAGTGAGGCCCTTACAATGCTGAAGTTGTGCATGGAGAAAAATACTAAAAATACTAAATAAGGATGGAAATAAGCAGTAAGCATGAGATCGAAGAGGGATGTCGCTTCAGGTTTGTGCATGAGATATGAGAGGCAGAGAATATGCAGCTAATATTAAACCATGTTGTAATTGCATTATGCTAGTGAGAGGGTTCCCATATTAAAACAGCAAAACGCATTAACAAAAAATACAAACAAAAAAAATCACTTTCTCACTCCATTTCAGTTTGTCCACTAGAGATCACAGCATAGGGGATCAGAGATTGCATTGAAGGGAATGTTACCAAGAGCCACAGCACCACATGGAGGAGAGAGAGAGACAGAAAGAGAGGGAGAGCGACACAATAAGAGAAAAAGAAAGAAAGAAGGCTCAGTAGTTTAGCCTAGCACATTAAACAATGCACAGCCAGCTTACAGAGGTATAAAGCAGGGCTTTTTGTTTTAAATTTTCAAAATACAACTGCATGCAAAGCATTCCTATTTAAAATCATTGCAAAAATGAGGTATACGTTTTTTTTGTCCCAAATCATTTTGAGTTATTTATATATAAATAAATAGTGATTCAACCTCCCATCCACACAAAAGAAACAACGTTATAAAATGAAATACATATCTACAGTTAGTAATAAATTATGATTGTTAAATACTTAAGGCATCTCAACTGACAACACCCTGTAAACTAACAAAACGTTCAAACAAACTCCACAATGAGGAGGCAGTGTCAATGGCAGTGCACAAGACAGGGACGACATATGCCCACTGTAATCACTGCTAATCTAAAGCCCCTCTTTCCACAAAGCTTTTAAGGGTATGGGGGGGAGATCCCAGATCCTCCTAATTTTCTGCATACGATCGTTACCGTACTGAAGGCATCGAGTAACACTAGAGATTCTGTTTACTTCGCCTTCATCCAAATAGTAGGTAGGATCAAAAATTATAACAATTTATCATATTTAAGCATGCACGGGAAGGAGGTTTTTGTTAGGCTTTTTCCTCCTGCCCATGTGCACTGTAAAGACACCACTTCCTCCGTCACACATTCTATGCATTTTTTCCTAGCATTACAGCATAGCAACCAGCATGACAACCATACCGAGGGGGTGACCCTGTACACAGAACACAGCACAACAGAACAAAAACCCAGAGCATGTCACTGTTTCATTCTGCATGTTTCTCTTGCTCTACCTAAAAATACTTAAACCATCCTCAAATGCAATACGTAGGAAAAAAGAAACTGTTCTTTGCTATATTTATCATCACATGTGCTTGTTATTGATAGGCAATAAAGGTTAACAACACTAGGGTTTCCATCGCTGCTACCGAAAGTAGACATGAATGAATACAAGCTACAAGTCTTGTTTGAACATGGCCACCGACCACGTGCACATTTGTTCTTTTTGTTTTTCATTTTTTTGTGTCAATAAGATGGTCACAGCTCAGAAACTGTCATGCGCAGATTAGTCTGAAGTGTTCCTTTGAAAACTAAAAACACAAAGATAACCACCATGTCAACAACAAATAACATGCAGTCCAGTACACTGCTTAAAACCAGAGAATACGTGCCGGACCTGTACCAAGGCAGTTAACTGCAGCTCTACCTTCACCACGCTGAAGTGCATGATGGGGGAGAGGCCCTACATGTAGGATATATGCACTTTTACTATTTTTTCATGGTTTCCCTTATTTGGCTTTGAATTGTATAAACACTTCAGCAGCCATGTTTGTAGTCTATCTAAAGTAAACTCTTTGCGATTGAAGTCTTGAAACACTCAAATCTCTCTGTCACACACACACACACACACACTTGAAAATTGCACAACATGGGAAGAGCACACATTTAACCTGAGCATCAGGTCAAGCTACACCATAGTACAAAAAAATATTTGGGTAACAGACTTTTCTAATGTGTATCTCAGCCTCTAACACACACACACACAAACACACCACACACACAACACATCACTGGCTTCACAGCGGTTAGAGATGTCACATGACCCTTTGGGTTACAAGGTACACGTACGGTTGTATTGCAAAATGTAGAAACTGTGTGTTGGTTTGTTCTTGCATCCAACAACCGTATACAACTACAGGGGCAGCGCTCTCAGCACCGCCACAAAACCACTCATTAAGTAGGAGGCAATGTATGGCAGAGGGAGCACTTTCAATTTCCTGTGTGAGTACACATTTTGATTTAATACACTTGGGGAAATAAAGAAATCCAAGAAATAAAAAAAGTATAAAGTAGACAGCTGTGAGTAGAATTACTATTTTTTCCTTCTACTTCATGAAATTGGACCATGGCTTAAGGAACATGCTACACTGCCCAGGCTACCTAGACTACAACAGCACGCCACTATCAACCAGCAAGCTAGGAGTAAACCCTGTGTACATTAGAGTCAGTTTGTCTGCCTGTGTGTCATTCGCTTCCCGAGAGATGTACATTATTCTCACTCACACACACACACACACACACACACACACACACACACACACACACACACACACACACACACACACACAC
>JAOPJO010000078.1:699754-722864 GCA_027123675.1 Molva macrophthalma | reverse complement strand
ACACACACACACACACACACACACACACACACACACACACACACACACACACACACATACACACACACACAAACACAATAAACTGGTAACAATGAGAGCTGAATCCAATTTTGTCAGTTTTTCAGTGTAGGCTGACAAGCAGGTTGGAGTTCACATCACTGTGTGTTCAATATATTAAAGTCACCACTATTGATTTAAACTTTTTTTCTTTCAGCATCATCAAGTGGCAACCCTAGAGTGATTTTGGAGAGTGCTTCAGCTAGCCTTTTCAAATATTTCCGCCTCCCCATGATACTTCTTCAGCGTTTCATTGAATCGATCATAAAGTGCAACGTTGCTTGACATTATAAATTGCATGAGGCAGTTCTTTAGGAGATGTTGGGTGAAGGTGTGGCTTTAGTAGTGAGCGATAATGAAAGCATTGGTAACCCAGTTTGATCTTTTCAACCGTCTACTTCAATTCCTCATACCAGTCCGGTTTAAAGAGTTATTTGGTTTTAAATCACATCACTGTGATCCATCAAGCGATGTGTTTCTGCTCTACTGTGCTCACAGTAGAGCTTGGGTCTTGTGCGGATTTCTATTTTTCCAGATTCTTATTTTGCGCTAAAGGTCAACACCCTTATAGTGTCTCTCCATGGCGTCATCAAACACGCTGTCATTGTTATTTTCTTTCGCCATGGTAATATATATATGTCACACAAAACGCAACGAGGGATCGTACGTCTTGCATGTTGCGTCTTCCTCTAAAAAGTCAGCCACCTCACGACACAACTCAAGCATCTTAACCATGTTTTGCCATCTCTTTTTGAATTTTCTATTCATTCTTTGTGTTACTGTCAACACAGCTCCACTTGTTCCAAACATACGCCACGGCCACCGTCGGTGGTTCACAGCCATCGCAGAGCAGCTGTCTCTAAGGTGAGCTTATTTCAATTACACGAGCGAACCCTCCCCCCCTTCCCCACACACACACACACACACACACACACACACACACACACACACACACACTTGTGCAGTTAGTAATCGTGGCTTGGCTCAGTAAAGCATGAGTCAGTGGGGGAGGATTTAAGTCACGTGAAGGTCTGGACACATTTGGCAAAGCACCCATAAGGTGGGGAAAGTGTGTGTGTGTGCGTGGGGACCCTGCAAGGGGTGGAAGTAGATCTAGGGGTGATTGACAGGCATGTACTGTAGATGTTGAGCCTCATGCTTATCAGCTTTCAGGGTGCAGCTGTGTCTCAATGTCCACTCTGCAGATGGGACACTTCCTGCTGGTGGCCAGCCACTGGTCCACGCAGCCCTGATGGAAGAGATGCATGCAGGGTAGCCGTCTGCAGAAAGGAGACAGAGGGAGGCCGTGGATTGATGATGGATTGGCTTGATTGACAGACAGAGGGGAGCAGAGATACTTAAGGCCTACAATTATTTGCCATTCAAAATGAATAGCCTTTACATGCATAGTAGTTAGTAGTAGTAGTTTGTTGACATACTCTCAGAAAGCCATATTCCAAAAATATTACAGCATGACCATAATAAAAATGTTAAACAGATGAGCATGCCCAGATATTGATATCATTGAGCTCTCAACCTGAATCATGAAAGACCTATTTTTCCATCAGTGAATCACATTACGCTCCATTGAGAAAACGGATGTGTTAGGCCTATGGACTTGCAGTTGTTTTATGGATATGATTCTTACCTCACATCCTCAGCATCTTCCAGCATGGACAAACAGATGGTGCACTTCTCATCCACATCTGTCTCCTTCTCCTCCTCCTCTCCCATCTTCCACTCTAGTGGCTTCCTCTGTTAATCCACCACATCACCCAAAGAGGGTTAAAACGCTGTGTGTTTATCTCAAAGACTGCACAGGTGAGGTTATTAGTTAACTAGTATTTAATGGCATGTGGGTGATGCCATGTATGAACAGTGTGTTCTACCTTCTTGTATTTGTGTGGGAAGGTGAATCTCTCTATGGTTGTCTGTATCGCTCCTCTGCTCAAACTACCCAGGTGATCCTCCAGCTGCAACAGTTCCTGAGCGAAACATCGACACAATGTTTACAACAAAATATAATAGAATACAATTCACCGTGTGATTTTTCTGTGATTATCTTTGGCACTCGGCCTGTGGCCACGTACCTATAACCGAATGGATATTCAGTATAACCTACCTCTCGTGTGACCTTGCTTTATACAACAGTTCTACAAGCGCCTTTTATTGGTTAACAGTAATAAGCAACAACTGATAATTATTAGTTTGTTTATTTAAATCAATTGTCCCCTCCAACACAAATAGTTCCACAACTAGACTGGGCTGTTACCAAGCAACACATAAACATTTTCCTGCACACTAGCTTCTACTTTGTTTAGGTCTACACAGTACCACAGGCCACCTACTTTGTATAATGTACATTTATTATTATAACAACCAGTGAAATAAGAGTCTGCTGATGGTCGCTTTGGTGGCATGTGAGATTCCGATGAGTTAGTGGCTTACAATCTCTATATCAGCTCTCAGAGTGCCTCTTGTCCAATCAAATGACTTGGTTGGAACTAACCGTTGCATAAGAGAAAATAACTGAACAGAATGGGATAGGGTAGAGTGAGGTGGCAGCATAAACGCAGCCAAAGGAAAAATCAAGTCTATTATAGGTATCATCCGAACAAATTAATGATAATAAGTAGCAATACGCTCCACAGCATTACACTGATAACAAGTCTAAGTTATTAGCTAATTGTCTTTGAAAGCTAGCTGTACCTCATAGCTTTCCCGCACAGCAGTGGCATGGCGTGAGGGGTTTAGGCCCTGCAGAGCCAACAGATGGAGCTGGGGGTATGGGTAACTTCGGATTTCATGCACCACCTGAGAAAACAAAAGACATCAACACAAAACCTAATCCAGAACTGGGGAATGAAAAAAACAAACAAACAAACAGATATAATTGAATCCATGATGTTAATTGGTTTGTTATTAACCACCGTACCACTTGTGCAGATGATGAGTTCCTGGTGAAGTGGTGCATTCTAGGAGTGGCCAGGTAATGCTGATAGTGCTGTGGAAGCTGCTGGAGCTGGTACTGATGATGGGCAGAGAGCCCGGCGTCTACGCTCAGATCCCTGCCATGACACCAATCGACGTTCAATTAATAACCAACCAGAACATCTCACTCCTTGGTATTTCACCTCAATGCAAATCACACCTCAAAAGACCCTTTTCACAGAGGCATCATCGTAGGATAAACACAGGTATGCTCATAACACTCATTATGTGTCTGCTCCCTTTACGTACCAGAGCATGGGTAGTAGACTAAACTAGTAAAGATAAGTGTACTACTCTGTGAGGCTTTATAAACCTCTCAACCACAATCAACATATCTCGCCAATCGACATTATCTAAATTCAATCGAGATGTCACCTCAATTTGAGTTCTCGTCTCAATCCACTTCTCAACCACAATTAACCCTATGGCGCTCAAGCTGCCAGACAGCTACATGAGGTATATGGGTGAGGTACGGGTAACCGTCTGGTTACTCACCAGTCCGTGCCCTCAGCCAGGTAGCGTGGCCGCTGGCCCATAGGCTGAGGGACGTGGAGCGCCGGGGAGAACTCATAGCCCGGGCGTAGACGTTGAGGGACCAAAGGAACTCGCTCTTGGGCTCTTCTGTAATGAGAGCGCAGAACGAGAAGTGGTGGTTTATATAGAAAGGGAACAGAACTCGTTTCACTAAGAGAATAGACCCTTTTCGCAGAGGCGTAATCGTATGACAAATGTAGGTCATAACACCAATAACGGGTCTGCTCTCTTTATGTACCAGGGGAAGGTATGAGACTAGACTAGTGAAGACAACACACATTGACCATTGCTGGTGCTTCGACAAACACAACACAAACACAACTACCTAGTCAATGTTAAAGTGGGGATAGGGTGTACCGGATGATCATCTTAAAAGTGTACATTGTATAGGAGTCTAGATAGTATTGTTGTTGTAGTATAAAGTTAAAGTATGGAAGTTTGGGAAGAATAATAATATAAATAATAAGATAGATCATTAGTTGCATTAGTGCAGCTTTAGTTACAAAAATCATATCATATTACGACACCTGTGCTTTTCCTACGATGACGCCTCTGAAAAGTGTCTTTTAGAGGTAGTTAATAAAAAAATGTACTTTTACATGGTAACACAAAAACTTAAATCCATTCAACACCAGAATGAAGTAGTTCCTTGGAAAGACTACAGGGTGGTGACACAGTGGTCCTGTGTAACTCAATGGGTAGAGCATGGCAGTAATGCCGCTAGGGTTAGGGGTTTGATTCCCACTGGGGCTACCCATGCTAAGAAATTAATGCATTCATGGTACGGCAAAAAGATTTGGCTAAAAGCATCCACCAAAGGCACATGTATTTCTGCCATCACATTAGGGATTCCCCCATTAACCACAGCTACTACATTAACCCTAACCCCTTCTGATCATCACATACCTGTAGTGGGGGAGAATCCGGCGGTCCTGGGTGTCCAGAAGCTGCTGCTGGATGAGGTATTGCTGGTGTAAGGCCTGAGGTAGGAAGGAGGGCCCTGACGCGTCCTGGAATGTTGTAGGAGGAGGTGGTGGAGGCGGTGGTGCTATTGCTGCTGCAGCCGTCAGGGTGGTAAGGGTTTGGTGATGCGCCGGGGGCAGGTGGGGGGCGAGAGCTGCTGCCAAGCGGGGCTGGCCGCTGTGTCCCAGGGGGAACTCGGCGGAGATGGCCCGGGGCTGGCCGCTGTGTCCCAGGGGGAACTCGGCGGAGATGGCCGCTTGCGGGGCACCCAGGTGGATGTGTCGGCAGGAAGTGGCATGACTGTGTTGGTGTCGGGAGAGCTGTGACCCTATAGGAGACAAATTGATGCCAGATGTCATTTCCATGGGTGCACACAGAAGACCCCAACCACACAATGGACAAATAAAAACAGACAAACATAAAGGATGGAAAAACAAACACTAAACAGCTCTTTATTTAACTTGTTAACCAAATGTATTTTGATAAGACATATGCAGCAAACATATCAAAATAATACATATAAGATTAGCACATGCATCACATCAAAGACATGAAGGACATTAACAAACCGGAACAAAGGCGGACACATGAGACAGGTGGCAGACACACAAGAGAACCAGGTGATTCACCCTGTGAATCCATGGGTCTGTTTGGAGATGGTCCGAGAGGGTCTAAAGACCTGGGTGAGTGTCGTAGTAGGTCTATAGTTGCCAATGAAAGAAACGGTGGTGCTACAGGTTACACAGAATCATCCTAGTCCTACAGCTTTTCACCAGTGATACTTTATCTGTGCCTAATCTGTCAATAGTGAGAGAATACCCATATGCTGTTAAATCAAATATATTTAGATAGTAAATGTATAAGTAAGTATTTGAATTGCCTTTTTGCACTTTAATGGAAAGGACAGGAAAAGAAAGTGGGTTACAGAGAGAAGGAAATGCATCATAGACCCTAACCTGGCTCACTACCAGGAGTGTTACCTATGGGGTTAGCCTAATAGCGGGTGGAGCCACCAAGCCATCACGATTAGTCTAATATTGTACAGTATGTTTACTAAATGTGTATTTTAAATACTGGCATGTAATGATCACCATTGGGAAAGTTGCCTACATAGACGTCACATATGAATATCCTATATAAAGTATATTATACTATCCTGTATAAAGCAGCCAGTTCCTCTAGGACTCCATATCCCTTTAAGCAAAGGCTCATGTAGTAAATCCTCTCCCCTCTGAACACACGCCCCAGGTCAAGCTATTTATTTTATTTCTACAACCCATTACCGTACAAGGGCATGGCAGGCCTACATCTTCAACCCCCCCTCCTAACACGCCTCAGAACAGGTCAACATAAATCAGGGGACAAAAGCAAAAACAAAACATTTAAAAAGGAACACAATTGATTCATCCTTCTGAGGGTGTCTGGGAGCGCAATAATGGCAAGAAAAATGAAAAAAGGAGTAAGGCGAGAGCTCTGAGGTCTGTAAAGGCACACACCCCTGAAAAACCATCTCCACTGCTCCGAGCTCAGAGGGGAGACCAGAGAGATGGTGTTAGGAAGTAGGAGAATAGAACAGGGGTGGAGCCTGAATGGTGGTGTGGAGGGGAGGGAGGAGACAGCTGCGTCCCTCTTATAGACCTCCAGCTGTCTGCTTTAAGAAACTGACACCGCACGGAGGACACACCCACTGGGATATACGCAAGACCAGGGGGCTCCAGAGAACCGCATATTCTATTGATCCCAGCCATTTGGACTGTGTCATTAGAATGGAGGCCTTCTGCTTCCTGTACATCTCTGTCTGGGCAAGTTATTGAGCCAAATCAGTGTGTGTGTTTTAGTGAAATAATATAGAAGGGCTGTTTGTTTTGTAGTTCTTTTTTCCAACATCTGAAAAAAGTATGGGATGCAAATGCTACAACCATGTTAGATTTAGGTCAAATGTTTTTGACGGAAGATAAATGTTGCCTTCTCCCAGGTATCGTGGCATTTTGTGCCGATAGATATTTAAAATAACAGCGTCCCTTCACTCCCAGCGACAGTTCACTTACATTCTCAGAATAGACCTCAGAAAATAATGTTTGATGCATTTGATGTGCTAGGAATCATTTACTTTGATTGGCACAGAGAATTTTATATAACATTGCTATTATTGAAAAATCTATTTCAATTTTAAAACCCATGTTAAACAATCAAAATGAGGTTAACACTGAAGTAATATGGCAATTTAAGATTAAAAACTATTCAATACTTCAAACTGAGATGTTTTTTATTTAGATGAAAACACCAGGCTCTCCCCCTACTCTAATCCATTTGCCACAACATATTCATATTTGACCTATTATTCAGCAAGTTTTAGATCTTGCTTATTGCACAACAGGAACAACCTGTATGTTTATATCATCATTTACAGCACATATCAAACCAGGTTGGCTTCAAACATCAAGGGAGCATGCAGAGCCTGATTTCATGTTTATTTTAATAAGAAAATCGTTATATCAAGTTGAAAACCAGAGAACTTGAAAGTATACTTAAAAATCAAATATTTGACTATCAACGTGGAATGACATTATGGCCACAGATAAAAAAATAAACATGCAGACACACTTTAGTTAAAATGTAAAATAATAATATGCCATTAGGCAATTATCCAAAGCATATTGTCTACCTGAAGGGTATATATATTTTCCATTAGTTCCAAGTTGTGAAAGAGACAAGTTATTTTTTAACAAAGTATGATTAAGAGCACATGGATGTACAACTAAGAACTAAAAACTTAACATGAGCAAAAGAGGGCTTAATGCAAATCAATCAAATGGTAAAAGCATACCAAACAAACAATAAGTAGGGATAACTAGAGAATAATTAGCAAAGGAAAAAGAGGAAGTAATGAGTAGAAAAACAGGAAAAGTGATTGTTAAATTCCGACACCATGTGTTTAAACAAGAAGACACATGTTGGTTAACCATTAACCAGGAGCAAAAGCATTTTTACTAACCCCGGCCCAAAATAATGAATAAAGGGGTGGGGGCACACACACACACACACACACACACACACACACACACACACACACACAATGAAATCAGCAAAGGGCACACTGAAAGTTAGATAAACACTAGATTCTTTATTGGAAAATATGAGTATAAATGGCACTGTATGATAATAGTAATAAAATGTCATGCAAATTAGAACTAAAAGAGGCAAAGCTGCCCATCATGCTTTCTGCAGGGTTAACAGGAGAAGCAGCAACCAATGAGTAGATGTGTATGCTTACAGCATATTTCAGTACAGCAGACATCACTACATAGATTACATCAAATCTGCTGTTCAACATGGTAAAGAACTTTACTTATTGAAAAAAGAATGACCATGCATTAGGATCTCATACAAGAAAATGGGTAGAAAAACCACAACCAAAGAATACAAAAAATAATACATTTTAAATTCTAAAAAGAATTCTACAGCAGGGCAGGATATAAAACATCCCTGTAAAATGGATAGCAGTCTGAGGGTGTTATAGAAAGAGGAGGAGAGATTGAGAATGATAGTGTACTAAAAAGCGGGGAGGGGGTTTTACTACAATGGGGAGCATGAAAAAAGCTCAAGCCAATTCGATTGGGATCAGTTAAATGGATTCAAACTAAAATGTGTCTACACACATGGAATATAGTTAGATTGTGATTAACAAGACACAGGTGCGGTGGACCATTCAAAGGGTAATACGACAATAGCACACAACTTACAGTGCTGTCTAGGTGTCACTATTTCCATCAGGTGATTGTCATTGATTGGTGAAGTAATTGTGTGTTAAAGATTGATTGAACTACAAAAAAGTAAAAATGTATTAAATAAAAAAGGCACAATGCACCTTTTATTTATTGCATTGTACCCTTTCCCCCAATTTAGTGTTGCAATGAGAAGTGCAACACTAAATAAGTTTGATTCAAGCAGGGCTATAATCAAACCTGGGGGATCAAAATGTATCCACTTTACAGGAATTTACAGCAGAATGTAGTCTATCCACACTGAATGGGAAAAATCACAATTACATTCTGTAGTAAAAGGCTAAACGCTGAAATGGGTTATTTACCAAAGAGCAACACGACAGCCTTAATAAAGTCAAACTGTTCTACAGAATGTGTTATTCTTAAGTTGGTTACACAGAAGGATACGGTATGAGTGGGAACTCAGCTTTAATGCCAATGTCGTCTTCAGATGGAAAGAGGAAATGAGGAAGAAGGGGTTCACAATACAGCTAGATGCAGAGAACAGGCAGGGGCTACGGCAGACAGCGGCAGATGATCAGCAGATGATCGTTAGCTACACAATGGAGGGGGACAAAGGTCTGAGAAATGCAGAATGTAGAGCCAGCCTCGATACTATGGAGCAGGAAAAAGAACACAAATAAAAGCACAATGAAATCATTGGTGCTACTGCATGTAGTACTAGTTATTATTTAATCATCACACAGATTGTCCTGCTGCAGTAAAGGGTGGAATATATTTGGCCAATCAAAATGGCATGTTTTAGTTCTCACAGGCAGAAAAAAAAAAGACTAAATCGGAGCATGTCGATCATTGCGGGGCAATTAATTATACAAAGTACTATGTTATTGGATGTTTTTTATGCTGGCCTACTAATAAGCCCTCAATCGATCTGAGGTGACTACAATCACAAGGGGAAGTCGCAACCAGTCAGCCTGGGAACAAGATGAATATGCAAGCTCATGGTTTATTTGCTCTGGCATATTTGGCCCCCCTTCCCGTTCAGACAGATTTCCAGCAGCCCTTGCTCGGGTCGGGCCAATCACAACCGTGTATCTAATGTGGGGCGGGTTTGAGACGATTACTGTACAAAGGAGCGCCATATAGGAGCGCCGTTGAGGCATAATCATAAACAAATGCCACTGATATGTCACACGTTTCGTTGCTCTGATTGGATGCATGTGGGTCCAATTGCGTCCACAGGCATTTTGGTCTGCGCCCGTTGATAATGCCCCTTGGAAAACGAAAATGAACCGCACTTGCGAATGGTCTGGAGATGTCAGGCTAGCAACCAGTGAACTCATCATGCAAACACAAACAATGATGTCAACTTCGCCTGGCTACTCGCTGGGCCAGATCAGAAAGCAGAGATAACGTTAGCGAACGCGAAATGAAGCGCATTTGTATACATCAATACACAGCTCAGTTTCAATGAATACAATTCGTTGTGAATGAATGTTTACGTCGCACTAGAACGTAAAGACACCGAATAACAGCCCTAATTCGCCAAGTGACGCCTGCGCAAAGCAGCTGAGCGTAGACGGAGCTCGAGCTGCCGTTTGACTTTGACAGGTGCGATCGTTTTAGTGCGGTTAAAGAGCCCGACGACAAGACTATGTGGCGGCCTATTGATACAAATGTACGGCTGGAATTTTATAAAAACATGACAGGCCGTGGAATACAGGTTTAACTCGTGTTGGTTCTGTTTTGTTGACGCGACGTTAACTTTAGCAATTTTGCTAATGTCTATGCTAGCCACGCGCTATATGTTTTCGCTTTATTTTGCTAGCAGATGTCAACTGGCGAGGAATGAAATGCATCGATATACCTGGAAAAACGCCCAGAGAAGTACGGTTGTAGTAAATAAAAAAATACATTACCATACCTCTATTTCTAACTGAGCCGAAGACGGGAAGAACTAAATATCCAACGTGTACCAACACCATCCTGGATCCTTTGTTGTGTCCGTACCCTGTTAGACAGCTGGTCCATGGAAATAGTCCCTTCCAATCTGAGCGCATTCACACAACACAGTGCTCTCAGCTGCCTCGAAGACAAAGAGGCAACCGACCAATCAGTGAAGACATCCTCGTAAAACCTTCGCGCTTTGGCACCCTGCGCAGCCAATAGGCTCCAAGACACGCATCCAAGCCTGTCTGCGTTTTATTAGGAGGCGGAGGTGTCTGTGTTTTTGAACAGCCCCCTAGGTCAGTCAAACCCCCTGTCTCAGCCATTTGGTAAGAAGACATCTGTCAAAGCTGAGACCATATATGTACAGTTCTACTTTGTTTAAGCAGTACAACGAATATCCATTATCAATGTGTAATATCCCTGCAGGTTAGATTTAGCCTACTAATTATTAATGTTAAAAACATTTTATGGATCGTGTCCTGACAAATCTCCGTGGCCCATCACAGACAGAAGGAGAGTGGAACAACAGATGGTCTGGAAAAAGAGGGTTACCATATCTCTGTCCTATATGCGACCATTCCCTCATGCTAAACCTGGGGTATAAACCCTGTTACTACTAGGACTACTCATTCGACCACGGATGATATCTAGTCAAGCTATAATTGAACGTTAAATAAGCATGACAATCGTTTCTCCTGTGTCAAAACCCCACGAGAAATAAAAAAATAACTATGGAAAAAAAAAAAAAATAACTATGGAAATACATATATTGTGTATATTCAACTTAAAATCCTGCGGGGAAAAACAATCCGAATTGGTTAAAATAAAGGTAATTAAATAGCGATAATTTCTTGGGAAAATGCATTTGGGAGTGAACAAACAATAGGTTAAGGATGTGGGGAAAATAAAGCCAAATTTAAATGCTTCTTCAATAAATAATAAATAAATATACATATAAAAATGTAAATGTAAAAAGAAAAACTGCATTTGAGACTAGGGCGAACAATCTTTTCTTGCCTCCCTATAGGACAATGAAGCCCCAGGAGAATTACCATACAGCTGAAGTCCTGCCCAGGGGTGACCTGGGCTGGCTAAAGGCTTCTGGATTTTGGGACTAGGGCCAAGTGGTTGCATTGCTCTAGTCCCCTTCTTTGTCCTCCTCGTTTCAGGCCCTCCACATGTCCCTCTAGCGGCAGGTGTCACACTACGCCCCCCCGGCCCTGCCTCTTTAGTGTGTGGAGGGCTCTGTATTGTCCCTGGCGGGCCAGTTGTCTAGACTATACATTGCCGTCGAATCAAAGGAAACAATGAGCATTCAATTAAACTCGTAGAAGAAGCTTGACCGTACACATGTTCAGATATCTAAAAAGGTCAACAGAAGGAAAGTCAGAGGCCAGGCTTTTTGGACCAATATGGGCTATACGTATCACAGTGGTTTGAATAGATTAGGAGTAGATATATTTTAGGGAAACAAATAAATATATACAAATCTGGACTGAATCTATTTATGATTAGCATAGCATGTTTTTTTTTATTATTTATTGAAGATAACATAAATTAATTTATATGTGGTATGGCAATATGGTTATATCTTTCAAATGACAAATCAAAGACAAAGACTTAATCCCATTTTCTAGGCACAACAGAAAGAAGGACAACGTGATTATAAATAATATTCTATTTATTACATTTTTAAAATAGTTTGCTTTTGTTCTACAGATAACATTTTCAACAATGTCATGGTCTTGCAAAAGCAACAAAATATCAACACTCTTATGTTAATTTAAAACATTGACAAAACAATTAAATCAATTGGAAGTAACGAAATGACAAGATTACCGGTAGTGAGGATAATAATTGAGGTTACACATGTGACAAAGCATGCTATGTGCAACTTTAGCATAGCATCACTGCAGTATCATCCCAACCACAAGCCCTAGAGCTACAGGGAAATATTGTATATTGATGACTTTATATAATAAACACATGGGAAAATAGCCTAATGGGCAGAAGTGAGAGTATGTATCTTTCTCAGGAAATTGACTAAACAACTGGCTAAGCAGAAACAATTATTATTATAAGTAAATCCAGATTTTTTTAAAATAATTGTATCACAGTTTTTCCATAATGGCTGAGTTAAGCACTGGGTAACATAAAACACAGGTTTAGTCTTAACAGAGGTAAAGCAGTGGATGATTTAAAAATTAATTGAAATTTGAATAATAGTTGAGATACCCCCCCTCTCAAATAAAAGAGTCTCAGAACTAAAATATATGTATTCTTTGGTTTAGTTCCTGGTCTGTAACTAGAATAAACTGAACAAGACATTTGATTCTCATGCAGAAGGGGATGTGATGTGACACCATGGCATATCCCAATCTTGGGTAGAGCAAGAGAGTAATGGTAGTAGAAGATGTTGGATAAAACAAAAATGATGAACTGTCTGGGCTGCAGTCTACATCAGAGAACAGCTGGACCTCAGGGAGAAGAGCAGAGGGCTAAAACGGTAGATACCTAAGTTAGACTCTGATGAGCCCCACATATGTGGAAGCAAAACTCCCCAGCACAATGTTTCTTGATATCTATTCACTATCAATTCACATATATTAATAAAATATGCTGTTGAAGTAGCAAAAACATTTTGCAGCTAATATATAGGCTTTATATAAGTCTAAAATAAAATAGTGCACATTTCAGGCCGTCATGGTTTGCAATATTCAATGTCAGATACATTTCTGCCGTTTCCAAAAAATAATAGAATTGTCTCCAAAATGTTGGCATTTCTCATTAACTTATAGGCATAAGTGAAGCAGTACAGTGAAGTAGGGTCATACATTCACCAAAACTACATCACCTGGCAAACATTTCAGATTATCTCGATCACATAAGATGCTGACACACTGAACCAGAGTTTCTGGGAACCTGCTTCATGGTAAGTTGGTATTGCCCTTTGGCTCATGTGTCCTCTGATGGCAATTTTGATCAGTGGTTTGTTTTTCTATCGTTCTATTTCAAAATAAAGATAAAATACATTTGTTTTAACACTAACAAACAAAACATCATACAAAAACAAAAAAGATCAGCCCATAACAGCATCAAAAGCCCAAACATACACACTATACTATGAAGCCGTTATTGATGCACCCTGAACTAAGTGAAGTGCCAGTGATACGACAAAAACACAAAATATTAATCTTCAACGGACAAAGCCAACAGCCATCCATTTATGGTCTATTCCTTGCAAACGGTAACTGTTTGAGCTGCCATTGATTATTAACCTCAGGACACTGCAAATCCAGTCTTTAGATGTGTAGGTTTTATGTGTATACCTGTTGTACCACTGATCAAACGCCATGCATACTGGCCTACTCTTAGTCAACAGCTTCACTGCTTTATCGATCACAAGCATACCTACGGCAAGTCTCCAAAGGGTGGGGGGCAGTTCATAATAAAATCGACTGATTATTTTAGTGGAAAAACCAAGGTTGTCACATCTTCAACAGTAGGTTACAAATAATACTTTTAAACAGAAAGGAAAAGGACAAGAAAAACCTCAGTCACAGCAGGTGGGACTAACTCTATGAAGTCAGATTATAAAGTGTAGGCCAGATGATGAAGGAGTGAGTGAGGAAGAACCAAAATGTGGGGTGTCTTTAGTGTATAGCCTGTCCTTCATAGTAAGTATTTGTGTCCAGTGTCCTCGTCCAGCGTGAGGTCTACTACCTCAGGAGGGGACACACAGTTGGGCTGTGCGGAAACCGACGTCCACAGCTGGGCCGGCCTGGTGTTGTTGAACTGGGCCGTCGGTTTGCACTTCCACGAAGACAAACTCTTGATCACTCCGCCACAAGGATGGGCACATCTGAACACACAACACAATTTAGGGACACCAAACCAGTTATAATACACATACATTCTGAAAACAATTCAAGCAATTACTAACACAAGCCACATTAAAACGATAAGTCTCAAAGTGTTCAGTTACCCATTGGATTGCTTTCTTTACCGTGTGTTTTCCTGCACTCCCACTATTTCCACTTCGCTATCTGAGGATGCGATGTTAATCTGGCCTTGGCACCGTGCTCTCTCCCTGTCGGATAGTCCGGTCTCCACGCGTCCTGGAACACACAATGAAAACACCGTCACACGTTAGTGGATGGGATGGTGGGCGAGCTGTAGGCTCAGGTAACACACAGATGTTTTGACAAAAGAATGACAGGATATTGGAGGGTTTATTGGACAATTTGGATTAACATTTTGGTCTTTATAGACCTTTACTGCATGTTGACATTTTCTACAAGTTACATTTGGGGAGTTTAAGTCGCAGGGGACAGAACCAAGAGTTTGTAGGATACCAGTAGGAAAAAACAAGATGAAAACCAAAAGACAGAAACCCTGAATAAAAAAAGCCACCAGGATCAGGTCTGGAAAACAGAAAAAGCCCAGTCCCCAAACAGAAAGCCAAGCAGGCGCTGCCGAACCAAGAGCGTCTAAGCAGCAGCAGATGTGTCTTCAGTGAGGTGTGTTTTCAGTTGGAATCACCAGGTTTGTAACTGACCTGCGAGGAAGCCTCGTGCTTTTATACATCCAGAGTGTGCTGCCTTATCCTGGCCTCTGTGTGCTTTTAGCTCACGCTTTATCACCGTTGCTCGGACTGTCTCCACACTCATACTCTCCCGGTTAGAATCAGTGTCTGAAATATCATAGTGACCCACTACTGGTGGACCGTCTGCAGAAGACAAAGACAACACTTCATTATACAAATCATGCCTGCGCAGTGCATGGGGATTGTTTTTTGGGAGTAGGAAGCAGAAACCCCCCACCGCTGAGCACATTCTAGCCTCGAGAGCTTTATGGACAATACAAATTAATTTGCTTGACAGCAAAGGCAAACTCTTATTTTGTAATTAAGGCTGATTTGTAATAGCTGTCCTTTTACATTTAAGCGAGAACTAAAAAAACGAGTATGACAAAATGTACTTCATTTTGTGTGTGGTATATTTATGTGTATATTCCAACAGGTTAGAAATACAATGTTTTGTGTTTGAGTTGTTATGCAATGCATTAACAAATGTACCGACATAATAATTGTAGGTCTTTGTTTAATACTCATAAAATAACAGCCATTCACAACAACAAAAACACAGCTATTACAAAAAAGTTAATGAAGTGATACTGTTAGTGAAACATGGTTCAATACTCAAAGAAACTAAGACACAAACACTTTTGGGTAATGTATGTAGCTTCATCTACCCTGTAAGAGTTTCTTAGGCCAACGCATAAGGCCTTCCAGAAAAATGCCTGAGTGTACGGCAACAGTGGGACTACCTTGTGTAGAGCCAAATCGGAGAATTAAAGGGGTGTCATCAGGCAAAACCAAACTCACTTCCTAAAGGAGTATCTGGTGGTTACGTAAAAAAGGAACAGTATATAAACCAACATAATTTCTTTGGTAAACACTATACTGTCAGTGTTTCTCCTCCCTTCCCATTTTTAATGCACAGTTCGGGATTAAGTCTCTCTTGACAAATCAGAATGGGCACATCAAATTGATTCATAATCTCAGATTAAAGGAATTTAAAAAGGAACGCTCTATTCTCTAACAAACTATTACAATGGCAACTTGTTTGGCATAATACAAATATGGACACATTCAAAACAGCTTATGAGAAATAAAACATGGGGGTTGTAAGAGAAACAAAGAGGTGATAATTAATCAACATGAGCAAAGCTTTCCCTTGCTGCTAATATTAATTTGGGTTTGCAAGTTCAATAGATACCAATATACTTGCAGGGCCGAAATCACATGCAGACGGGGACAGGAACAGTAGTGTGTGTGTGAATGTGTGCGTGTGCAACAATTAGGTAGCATTTTAAATAGCTGTAGCACTAAGGTAGTGAAGTCTCTTGGACACACTGGATTGGTCAATTAGTATTACATGGTTTGGCGACTCTCTTGACATTTTACATGAACCTCATTTGAAACTTTGACCTCTACTATTAATCCAGAGTAAAAACAAAAATAGGCAACATTATTCAGAGGAACTCGAGCCACGCTGACCAACTGCACACAGCGCTAGAAGTAATTACAATCTGGTTTTGAGGCTCTGGATATGACAACACCTGAAGAGAACAAGAAACAAAATCCAATCATGACCTTTTTGTAGGCTAATCAAATTGCTAAAAAACATTGGAAGACATTTCTCCCTCACTGGCTTCATCAACACTGCACACAAGGCAGCAGAGTAAACACAGGAGCAATCAGTTTAGGAAAATAAGTGTCATCAAACCCATGTAATTGCCTAAGAGCCGGATATGTTTAATATACAAGGCAAGGATTTGTTTGGATTAGAGTATTGCTGGAAGAAGATACTTTTCCTAAATATTGTGAAATAAAGCTATGCCATCAGGAATGGAGAACATGTTAGACCACTTAAGAGTGCAGACATACATTTAAGATGCAAGATGACAATGCATTACCACATGCCTGATTCATAAATACCACTATGGTGTACCAGCTATTCCAGCAAACGTTTCTTTGCAAGGCACATGCTATAAAGTAACAGCACCCTACCTAGCATTGCAATATTGGCTGCACCGAATATGTAATGCACATTATGTATTAGTTACATACAACTTTGTGTTTGTTTGTAGATAATATTTAAATGAGGCAATATCCAACAAATGCATTGAGACCCGGATTATATGCGAATAGTCCATGTCAATTGTATGCCAGCCAGTGTCCTACTTTAAGAAGAAAAAAGTACTTCAGCGGACATCAAACTGGTGAGTTAAATTACTTCTACTATCAGTTCTCACAGTGTTTCAGTGCCAATGGACGCACTGGGCCTCAGGTTCTATTAGCAAGTCTTTCAAAATGAACAACCAAAGCCCATTTATGCAGTCAAATGAGACACTTTTAATTGTTCTCACATGTTAATAATAATCATAATAAAAAATACCCACAGGTACACTTTCAAACTAAAAAAGTATCACACAGGCCTAGATGGCGTTCTGAAAATGGGGAATCCTATCCAAGTCTGTAAACCAACACTTGTCCAGAAGAAGTGAGAAAAAAGAAAAAAAAAAGATCTAAGCATTCAAAAAGCCCGGGTCTGAGACAGCCAGGTTTCCGTTCTGAGTGACCCCCTCAGGAGTCAGGGGGCTATTGTTGTTGTTTACAGGAGTGGGCGCGAGGCTGCGGTTTTCCCGCTCCAGCATGTACGCCGCCATTGTGTCTGCTGACTCCGATGACGGCAAGAAAGAGCCGGGAGGGGACAGGCGGCGGCCCTCCTGGCGGGGCCGGTGGCCCTCTTGGGCGTCACTCGACCGCTTGGACGCGTCGTCGTCGTCGTCAGAATCGAGGCGCGTTAGCTTCTCCATCCAGACGCGGAAGCGCTCCTCGGTTTGCCGCTGCATCACGGCGAAGCGCGTCATGGCTTCGTCCAACACGCTGCCGATGTTGTTCCTGTCCCACGTGCCCACTCTGGACCTCTCCGCGGCGCGTCGGAAGCCAGCTTTAAAGACATTGAGGCCAACCCGTAAGAAAATACAGTAGCACTTGTTCATGCTTCGACGGTGGACTTTTTGGATTTGGGTTTTAGAGAGAGAATTAAAGTTTGGTGGTTGGTCGATTTGGTTTTTTGTGGATACGTGCAGAGTTACTCTGTCATGCTGATGAAACACTACGCCATGCAGTTGTAGCCGTCAAAAAAAATATTTTGTGCGGAATGCGAAAATGGTTGATAACATTTCTTGATCTACTGATCCGTTATGGTGGAGGATACGTTTCTCAGGTGACTGATTCAAATGCTATGGTCTTGAAGATGGGTTTGGTGGTGAACTTTGAAGTAGTTGTGGCTGAGTAATGTTAATGCCCCATACAAACCTTCCTGGTGATGTATTGGTTGAATCATAAACCACTTTAAATGGGCTAATCTAAAATATACCGGGGAAGGGTATAAACTATGCAGACAATAGCTAATACAGCAAACATAGAGCCTCATATGTGAACAAGTTGAACCGTAAAGTATGTCTATTCAAACAGAAAATAATGGGTAGGGGTAATATCAATCTAAGACAAAAGGGATTTAAAATATCACTAACAAAAAGATGTCAAACAAAAAGAGCTTGAGCATTAGACCTGGTACACCACTTAAAAGGGAATGACTAGCTGGACTAATGGGTCAATTAATATAAGCTATAATAATTATAAAGTCTGTACATTTAACTCGCACTGTATAAGGATTATCCTTAGCATTAATAATCTGTTCAATAATACAGATTTAATGAAGCTAGTTAGTGGAAAGCCAAATAGATGCATAAATAAAATCTTACATAACCAGCCTTAATTAAAATATAATCAAATGTAAATTTCAGCATCAATCAGAAACCCCAAATTAAAAGGACACTATATTAATATGGGGGGAAACAGCAACAGCCTGCTACAGAACCACATAATGCCACCAGCTTACCTGACAACATAAACAAGCTTCAGACTCAGAACAACCTCTTTGTTATGAAAATAACTATGACCATTTTGAGGACACACAAACGCAGCTTCTTGTCCCAAGATGTCGATTGATTGACAGAAACCGAAATTCTTACTAAAGGTAGTCCAGTCAAAAATCAAAACTCCGCTCAAGTTTTCATTCAAAATTCCAATTCAACTGTAGTTTTTTTCCACCATCTTAGACCATGAGAGCATATTTCCACTTAGTCATACAGAACGTCGAGAGAGTGTCACATAGACCTGCAAGTCAGGCTACGGGCACACGATGAGATCATATAGAAGCTGGCTGATAGGCCAGAATAAAGTGTCTCCCTCATAGAATGCTGTCAGGGGATAGGTTAGGCTACCTTGGAAAACCTTTCAGGCATAGTCACATGACTTACACAGCATGCAGACAACCTAGACTTATAGTTCCAATGAAAAAACACTAAACAAATGATCAGGGTTATGGATTTCTCAATGGAAATGTGCAAATTGATGACAAAAAATGATGAACGACAACTTGAATATAAACAAACAAGAGGATTCACAAACAATGATACAGAAAGCTTTGCTAGGTGATTTGCTTAGATTTACAAGACCAATCCTGGAAAAACTAAACAATTTGTGCAACTAATGCCATTTTTAAAGAATTTGGCCAGATTGTATAGCAAGTTATACTTTATGTAAAGTATAATTTTACTAAATACATATGTAAACTCTACCATCCATAAGTACAAAAAGCATGAGGCTTTTAACTTCCATACAGCAGTATTTAGTGAGCAGACCAGTGGATACAGGTGCAGCAGGTGTGTGTGTGTTCGGGACATGGGCTGTTACCTGGGATGTCTGTGTTGATTGTCTTGCTCCCCCCCGAGGTGTCGTCATCCTCGTCCTCAGAGGAGCTGGTGCTTGAGTCGCACGTGAGCTCGCTGTCACTCGTACTGCTGTCCTGCAGCAGGTTGTACTTCTTCCTCGCCGCCGCCTCCCGCTTCTGCCTAAGGAGACGCATGCGCTCCTTGTGCTTCTGGCTCCGGTGACCCTTCACCTTGGCCAGCTTGCCATTTGTCTGCTTCTCTGGCACCCCACCAACTGCAGCCCCCGTGTGCTGGCAGCGGTTTTTTTTGGCCGCCATCGCGTTGCTGGGCATCTCGCTCTCTGAGCGCGTTCGCCGGGACTTCCTCCCCCCTACCAACACCGCACGTGTTTTCCCTTCTCCGGTCTGCCCTGGATCAGCCCCGGTCTCCATGCTGCCTTCTCCCTGGTTTGGCACGCGAGAATCTGTACTTTCCTCCCCCGAGGAGAGAGTGTCTGAGTCGGCCAGATGGCCGCTGGAGGAAGGGGAGAGCATGCAGGGATTTGAGGAGTCGCTCTCGTAAACACGACGGGAGACCGGTTTGTCGCTCCCAGTGGAGGCCTGCTGGGACTCAGGGGAGTCTCGGCGGAGCTCCTTCATCAGGCAGGGCATGGAAAGCAGGCCTGGCTCGCCCTCCGTCTGTGAAGCGCTGTCCAGCTCCTTGTCCCTTGTAGGCGAGCTGGTGGTGGTCGTAGTCGTCGTCTCCGTTTTGAGGACTTCTTCCTGGTCTTCTTGGATGGAGGCGTTGACGGCAGCTTCTGTGTTGTCGAGGCATTCCGTGAGGCTTTCAGCATCCACAAATTCCTCTGCCTTTTCAGAGTTAGCCATTTTCATGCTAGTTGAGAACAGAGGTCCCGAGGTCCAACTGACATGGGCCGATGTGCCTGGATGGACTCACCTAGACAAGAAACACAAATACATTTCATCCCTTAGATTATCCTAGGGAGGACTCACAGGATAACATAAGTCCTCAATGCAGTTTTGTGATGTGCAATAGAGCTTGTTGTGAAATATTATCCTTAGTGTTTTAGTTGGGGGTTTCATGTGACCAATGAATTCCCAATTTATATTTACAATTGTTTGATGACACCCAATGTCAAACAATTATCATAGCAAAAAGTGTTTAACATCTTTACTTTACTTTACTGAATTTGAATAGTTGTTCAGTCCTTAAAGCTAGTAGTAATATTCAATCATCTGCGTGTATCCTTAACGTGTTAATGTGCTATCCACACACAGGTTTCTCTCAAACCAGGCCTATGTCCTGATCCAGTGGGTTTAGAAGTCCTACCTTTCTGCTGAAGCACAGTGCTAGGTTCATGCTCCCTAATCCCCTGTGGTGTCCCACAAAAGGAGAGTTCTGGGACTCCTCACGTTGTCACACTATATGTCCACCGAACCCCCCACTTGTCCTGATTAGCAATAGACCTAGGCTGCTGTCATTTTTATTATAACGCTCCGCCACAAACTGCAGCCACTGGAACCATGGTGATTTGATCATTGAAGACAGCGGGTGTTCAGCATGAACAAATGTTACCATATTATTAGGTATAAAGAATGTATCCATTTATATTTTGCTCTTTAACACTCCACTTTAACTATAACCCAAATGTTACACATCAAATCATGTTATTTCTCTGCTTTCATCTTCATTGTCATGCAATGTATATAGGCTGGAACACATTTTCCTACCAATTACCTCCTTATTAATGGCAACTAAATAAATGCTGTGCTCAACTGGGCACAGTTTTTACTTAAATGGAAAACTTAAATTGGGTATTCTATTTTACAAGACATAGCCATTTGCATTTTCATATAGGATAGGAGCACCACCAGTTGATATTTCAATTAGATCATAAGCCATTCTGATATACTGGGATACTTGATATTTGGGATAGATAACTAGAGATCAAGCACGCCCAGAAGAGAATATACAGCAATAATACCAATGAGCAGCCAAGATGTTCATGTGTCCCTGGCTGGCTGAGCTTCCGGGTATACTTAAGACACAACCTGTGCGTCTATTTAGCTGACCAAATGGCTCCTCGCAGCAAAAAACAAAACAAGTCATTGAATCGTAAATTGTTTGGTTGCCTTATCTATTATGTATTACAAGCTTACTGAAACTAACAGTGAAGAGTTTAATGTTTAATTTACCAGTATTTTATACCAAGCGTGGAGAATACTGCAAACACAAACTAAATTACAAGTGCGTAGAATTTCAATTAATCCACACTGCACCGCAATTTTTTTTACACGTATTAAATAAATATATTAAATATCCCGTATTTTTACAATGATTTACAATAAATATAACCAAGACATGCATACAATAGAATCAACCAAAAATGTAAGGTACAATTTATAACGTTAGGCTGTTGCCCCTTCGGATAGCTAGCTGAAGAGATTTGGGATTGATATAGATTGTCGTTTAATCTACGCTTAATAGAGGGCATTGGAAAAGTTACGTTTATTTTCCATTACGTTGGGGATCAGAGTAAATGACAAGCAAAAAATATGTATGGATTTTACCCGTCCGCCAAAATGGAAACCGTACTGGTCTATTCAGAGGCATAGCAAGCGGGCTAATGTCAGTGCAAATAGCGTTTAGCCATAGCCAACTTATCATTTAAAACGGCCAATACAAAAACACTTACCAAGTGTAGTTTTACACTTCGTTTTGTATCCAAGGTAAGGTCATGATCAGTATTTTCTTGCCTTTATTTTTCGGGCACATATATATGTACAGCGCAACTCACTAGCTCTTTAATATATCGCAGAACTAAAAAAAAGGAACCTCATCGAGTCTTGTTGCACCATTGCAAACGTAGCTAGCGAACTAGCAGGCTAGCCGTGTTTATTTTAAAAATGTCTTCACCACCTGTCGCCCTCCACTTCCGGCCACCAAGAGTTCTAGGGGACAAAAGAGAGCACCATCAATGTCAGAAAGAGGTACTGCAGAGAGCAAGGATACAATACATATACATCCATGCACAATACACGTTTTTGTTCGGGTTTATTTTGCAATTTGACTCGTTTCACCACTGTCAAGAGGGCGAGGCAGAGCTACGGAAAGCTCGTACCAGTTACCATGGAGGTAAAACTACTTTAAATAGAAGTTAAGAATACCATTTTCCATGTATTTTTCCAATCAGAACTGCACTGAGATTCAAAGTAATTTTCCTTTTCCTATTTCTGTCAATCTGTTGTAATGTCAATAAGCACCACAGCTTCTAATATAAAAAAAAGACAGACAAGTATGTAGTGCAAGTAAGTTGGTGCACAGAATAATAACGGATAATAAGGGACGCAAACAAATACCTTTCTTATCCCACAACATCGCATTCAGTGAAAATATACCCCTGCTATAATAACAAACTCCTTGCTTTCCTTTCAAATAGGTTCCAAAGCAGTGGTCACCAAAAACCAGTTACTGCAGGGGTCGGGGACATTCATTCATTCATCTTCATCCGCTTATCCGGGTTTCGGGTCGCGGGGGCAGCAGCTCTAGCAGGGGACCCCAGACTTCCCTTTCCCGGGCCA
>JAOPJO010000078.1:678816-689930 GCA_027123675.1 Molva macrophthalma | reverse complement strand
ATCATCCCCAGGCTTCATGAACTTGCGCTCCATGCTTTCACCGACAACGCTAACGTGACGTATGGATCTCAATCACACAGTGTTGCCAGGACCCACCCTACTCTGCTTCTGATAGGCTTGTAATGTTAGTTAGAGCTGCGTTCCTCTCATATGATTGGTAGGTGAAATCAATTGACTCAAAAATTTTAAACCGCATGCAAGTTCCCAAATGTTTTTTGTTTGTTTTTTCCCTCACGACCGCACACCGGACATCTGGCACGGTGCCGGAATACTTTAAGCTCCGCAGATTGCATGGACATCCAGAAGGCAAGGGAACGGGGGAGGATCTCGCTCGGAGGGATGACCATCTTCGTTTTCCCTGACCACACCGCCAAGATAGCTCGTGCCTGGGTGGCATTCAACGATGTACGGTGACAGATGAGAGGAATACAGGGTCTCCGGTACGGAATCCTTCACCCATCCCGCCTGCGCGTCACATTCAACAGCAAAGAAAGGGAATTCACATCTCCACAAGAGGCTGAAACTTTCATCAAATCCCTGGAGAAGAATGGTGACTAGTCTGAGAAATTTGTTTTGTTCTGCTTCCGTGTACTATTTGGAGACCCTGGTGAGTTGATAATATATATGTAATGATATATCAACCAGGCCGTTGAACATAATAGGGGACGGACTGAATATGGCTAAAGGTTATACTTAAGTTGCACTGTATTCCACGTGCCTAATACTTTCAAATAATTCTGCAGAGCTTTTTTTATTCTTGTCTGATTTCTTTTCAAACCAAATCATTCCCCAAATTTCCCTAGATGATTGCCAAAAACTAGAACCGTCATTGAGCCTTGATGAGATTACAGCTGCTATTAAAAATATGCAGAGTGGGAAGTCTCCAGGCCCGGATGGCTATCCGGTAGAGTTCTTTAAGAAATGTTCTAACCAATTAACCCCTTTATTACTAGAAATGTTTGAGGACTCACTTCAAATGGGTGCTTTACCACCTACTCTCACGCAGGCCTCCATTTCTTTACTCCTTAAGAAGGATAAAGACACCACAAACTGCTCCTCGTGTCGCCCTGTAAGTCTCCTGAATGTGGACATTAAATGTTTGGCTAAGGTGCTGGCGTGTAGACTAGAGACTGTTCTCCCCACAGTAATATCTGAGGATCAGACAGGCTTTATAAAGAACCGTCACTCCTTCACCAACATCCGTAGATTGCTTAGTATCATTAGCTTCCTCGGATCCCAGGCGAGCCCTGAGGTGGTAGTCTCCTTAGATGCGGAAAAAGCTTTTGATAGGGTGGAATGGGGCTACCTATTCTTTACATTAGAACAATTTGGATTTGGGGGAAATCTTCTGTCTTGGATACGCTTGCTGTACACCTCTCCACAGGCATGTGTCTCATCCAACAGTTCCTGCTCTAGGTTCTTCCCCCTTACATGTTGGACACGCCAGGGATGCCCTTTGCGCCCCCTGCTGTCGCTGCCGCCATTGAACCCCTGTCTATCGCGCTCAAAGCCAACACTTAGATCTCGGGGATCAGGAGGTGTGGCACTGAGCACAGGTGCCAGGTCTCTTTATGTGGATGACTTATTGCTCTACATATCAGATCCAGTGGCCAGTATCCCACGCGTTCTCTCTTCTCAATGAATTTGGAAGCTTTTCTGGTTACAAATTAAATCTACAGAAAGGTGAGTGTTTTCCAATCAATGATAAAGCCCGGAACATTTCCCAGTCCCTTCAGTCCTTCCATTTAGCAAGCAATGGTTTTAAGTACCTGGGCATTAACATCACCCAGTCTCTCCGCTCTATACATGAACAAAACTTTGGTACGCTAACAACGAAGGTGAAAGCTGACTTGCAAAGATGGAGTGGTCTACCCCTATCTCTACCTGCCAGAGTACAGTCTATCAAAATGACTATACTACCCAGACATCTTTATCTGTTCCAATGTTTTCCTTTATTCCTCCCCAAATCGTTTTTCCGCAAACTGGATAGTATAATTTGTTCATTTATCTGGGAGGGCAAAACCCCAAGAATTAAATTGTCACTACTGCAGAGGGACAGGGCGCAGGGAGGACTGGGTCTACCAAATTTTTTGTTTAATTACTGGGCTGCCAACATTCACAAAATTATCCTCTGGATGAGTGAGCTGGACAGTAGCTGGTGTCAGTTAGAGGCCAGTTATTTTTTGTCATCTTCCCTCGAGGCTCTAGCCTGCAGTGATATGCCATTCTCTCCGTCAAAACAATGCACAAATCCAATTGTTGTCTCAACGTTAAAGATCTGGGCCCAAATCAGAGGGAGGTTTGGGTGGACCTCACTCTCCAAGTCGGCACCGATCTGTAATAACCACCTTTTCTTGCCTGCTAACCTGGATTCTGGTTTTGCTGTATGGGGTAGAGAGGGTCTAAACAACTTACGTGGTTTATATATAGATGGTCCATTTGCGGAATTTAGTGACCTACGTGATACCTATAATATGCGCCACTCAGACAGGTACTTTCAGATTCTGCATTTTGAAAAGACCCCTACATTTCCACAATTGCCTTGTCCCTCGGGTATCGAACGTTTCCTCCCCCCAGCAAGGCTAGATAAGGGCCATGTTTCTTATCTCTATGAGGCTACTCCGCGCGAGGAAACATCGATAGGCAGGATTAGAACGGGTTGGGAGGGTGAATTGGGAATTTATTTTTCAGACGATTGGTGGGAGGAGGCACCGGATGGAGTTAACACCTCCTCCTCCTGTGCTAGGCTTAGTCTCATTCAATTCAAAGTGCTTCACAGAATTCACTATAGTAAAGCCAGACTGTCCAAAAGCTATTCAAATCTGACTGACAACTATAACAGATGTTCCCAGTCACCAGGGGACCTTTCCCATATGTTCTGGTCTTGCCCCAAGCTTGTGACATTTTGGAAGTCCTTCTTTAGTACCATCTCCGAGATACTGGGGATGCCTATTATAACTCCCTCAGTTAGCAGACACGGACACAAGGCGTTCTTGTTTACGGGCATTTATTAGCTGAATCTTATCATCCTCGATGCCATCCAACATGCCGTGAGAACTAAATAAAAGCATAGAAATCATACATGAGTTACATCAATAAGAATATTCTCACAGAGAATAGCACATGATAATTACACATTAAAAGAACTATGCATACCTCATTGGCCGCGTTAACTCCAGGGAGTGAAACAGGTAACACGGAGGCCACTTCTCTCGGCAGTTGGCTCGGCATGCGCTGCATGCTCCGATGCTGGTGCTACATCAATAAACGTCTGCACCTCAGAACAATAGTTCCGCTATACATTACATAAACAGGTCAGCTTGTAAAAATATTTCAAAATAAAAGAAATGCAGATAAATATATAATGACATATTTAAATGCGGTGTCATTCTTATTAAAACTGTTCTTTTATGAAACTTAAAATTATTCTAATAAACCAAAATTATGCAACTGTTTCTGCTGGCAGGAGGGTGTGGTCTTTAACAAAAAACAGGCTAATGTAATTGCATTTTCATCACTGATTGCACGCAGGAGGATACTGTTGCAATGGAAGGAGGTGCCGCCCCCATCGTCCAAGTCATGGCTGTGCGACTTGCTGTTATTTCTAAAATTTGAGAAAATGAAATGTACAATTCGTGGATCTTCTGATAAATCTTACGTACATTGGCAACCATTCATTTCATACATAGAAAAACTACATTCATTACCGCCCGATTGAGACTATGTAGTGTAGGGGGTCTGTAGAAGGGAGACAAGGTTTGTCTAGCGGAGCTCTTGGTGGTTGTGGAGGTATTTTCGTTTTTAATAGGTTCTTGCAGCCTAATCCTTAAAATATAGCTTTAAAGTGCACTTATAGTATTTTGTATATATTATTATTATTAATATATATTTTCTTTTAATTTATTAATTTTTTTATGTGTGTGTGAAAGTGGGGGGTGTAGGGATTGGAGGGGTGGGGTGACAAAAAAGCCAGAGTCATCTGACAGGATGTATATCACTTTGTCTGTTATTCTGTATCTGTGCTCTTTGAATAAAAACTTTGTTAACAAAAAAAGTGTTAGTGACTGTTGGGGACAAAAGTTCTAACTGCTCAAGTAAGATGAAGTCGATTGACCGAACAACATGGCCTCCAGAGGCTCAAAATGGTCCAATAAAATTGAAGGAGCCAAAAGGCGGGGTTAATTTAAGCCAATCATCATCAAACTTGTGGTTAAAGACACATGGGTCAAGATGAATTGCCCTGAAGTTTATCCAGATCGGGCAATAGGGGGTGCTATAGAAATCAACTGAAAATGCAAACTTTGGACGGCGATATTTTCTGACCCCTTTCACCTACGGTCATGAAATTTTGTCTCTCCTCACGATGAACAAATGTTCCTAAGGAATCCATAACCTGTAACAAAATGGCCGCCAGACGGCCAAATTAGTTGAATCAATGTGAGGTGCCTAAAGGCGGGGTTTAATTAGCGCAATCATCACCAAACTTGGTGTATTTAAAGGAACATAGGTCAAGGTTAACCAGGCTAATGTTCATCCAAATAGGACCATAGGGGGCGCTACAGCGATCGATTGAAAACTTTGAAGAAGCATAGCTCCTCACTCTGTCGACATACGGTCATGAAAGTCTTTACGCACATCACCAGATCCAAACTGAGGCTATACCAGCGTTGTTAACCGTATGCAATCATAAAAGGTCTTAATGGTTTGCGTCAGGGTCTTAATGGTCTGTGTCAGGCTTGGCCCCCGATAAATGCTGCTTGCAGCTTTCATTTATATTAAGATTATTCACGCTTGTGTAGCTACTAACTGTTGCCACCCGGTGGCGACATTTAGTTATACAATAATGTTGGGCATTACTTGTCTTACCTCTATGAATCGAGTATTCATTTAATATCACTTGAGTATCAACATTTGCTCAGTGTTTTGTTACTAGACACTCCCTTGACATGTCAACATTCTGTAAGTTACACTAAATTAGGTTATGAAGGGCACTTATGTTCAACTTAGTGTTATCTGACTGGCTGATGGCTAGGAGTATTCACTTAACATGTTGACTATATACATATACAAAATTCAGTTAATAACCAGATAACACTAAATAGAATATATATGAAAATGTTCTCGATAACCTTATTGAGTATCAACTAACACAATGTTGATATGACAATTGAGTGTCAACTGACTGATACTCAATTCCTCCTCAATTGATACTTAACTGTGGACTATCAAAGTAAAGTTTACCCATAATTCAGAATCATTTGCTCCTACCATAGGCTCCTGGCTTATATATTTCATGGCGAGAAAAAAATACAGGCATATTTGAATATGATTTAATATATTTATTTTACATGCTTTACATCCATATAAATGTATATTACTTCAAAGGCTCATCATTGCAGAGTAGATAAACACTTTTAAATGATTCAATAGAACATTTGACAGATATGCATCTCTCTTAGAGACAATGTATAAACTTCTTTGTACACAAGTACATTTTTGTTATTGTAATAAATCAATGTAAAGAATCCGTCATATGAACACCATATAACTTTAAAAATCGATCTCATACTGTTTTACCTCTCAGGCATGAGATATGAGTCAATATATATCTATATATAGATCGATATAGATATATAAATCAAGAGCTGAATTGCAAACTGTAGTATCCAGGTATAGTCCTGCAAGTATAACAGTACGTATAATTGTCCTTTTGTTTCAAGAGGAAAGGCTAGTATCGACTCAATGGACTATTTTAGACCTCAGAGTACCCAAAACCCCATTCCGTTGGCAGTCTTCAACCCTCTGATGGGTTGTGAATCAAGCATGCCTAAAGTGAATCATCAGTAGAATCATCATCTCCCATCTACTAAAAAGTCAGACCTCATTATCTTCACCATCATCTTCATTATCTTCATGTCATCTCTGCTAAAAGTCAAGTCAGGCTGACGGTCTCATGCCGTCTCATCCCAAACACAATAAGACAGGCTTGTGATTGGTTGATCAGGACACCGGCACCTTACAGACAAGGGCTGCGTTAGCATGAACTCTCAACACACACATCACTCCTCATCATGAGTCCTCCCTGTAGCAATTTAGCACTTGGCTAGGCTGTGTTTGATAATCTCACGGGACTGGGGTGGGATTCGGTCTGGGAACAGCACCTGGAACTCCACCACCAGGTCTCCACGCTGCGCCGGAGTCTTGGGCAAGGGCAGACCCTCCCCGCGCAGGCGTCGGACCGCGCCCGGCTTGATGACGTCGCTGCTGGGCAGCGGCATCACGCGGTTGTCCAAAGTGGGAACGTTGACCGTGCAGCCGCACAGAGCCTGGAGAAAAAGAAGAAAAGGAAAACCCCGTAGAAGATTAGTACTCCTGAACGATATCTCGAAGCAAGTGTTGGAGCAACAATATTAAAAAATATATATATCAAATTTGTAAATTAACCAAATGCCTGCATGACATGTCTCCCAAGTGTCATATATATTTCTTTCAGTTATGCAAACATCTATTATTAATCTGTGCTCCACTTCCTGGCTGTGTGTGTGGGGGAGGACATGCTCCATAGAAAAGATGGAGGAGCTCTTTTCTCTGTGACAGAAAGTAAATGCAGAGGAGTCTGCAGTGTAGTTGGAGGAGAGAGAAGAGGGGGCGGTTAGCACCAAAGCTAAATATAGTCCCTCTCCCTCTCTCTGCCTGCCTGCAGGGGCCAGAGAGGGAGCAGTGCCTGCCTGCCAGCTTTTCTCTTTAGCAGAGGTCTGTTCTAACAATGGCTTGGAATCCTCAGGTGCCTTCTGCACTTCAGTGAACAATTGAAACCTACTAATTACACACCACGTTACCTTTACTGAGGGTAATCTATTTAACTTATTGATTGTGATATAACGATATAATATAAGTTGATATAACGGAGGCTAAGTCGTGGGGCCCAACCTGTTCTGAGTAGGTGCGTAAGTCGCTAAGTGGTTAGCTTTAAATAAAGCCTCCATTTAAATCCCCCTCCCCCTATGAAATGATTTCCTTGTGTGTTTCATCATAACACTTGTTCTTCACAGTCTACACAAACCACCTACTGTACCGTGTATGGTACCCTACAGTACCGTACATGCAGAGAGCAAACACGTACCTCTTTGAGGGTGATTTTAGCCGTGTACACGATGTTGGAGCCGTCCCGCTTGTACTGTACGTGCTTCTTGTCGCGCAGCACAAAGGTGACATCGGCGGGCGTGCTGTTGGGCGTCTCGTCGCCTTCGCGGGGGAAGGTGATCTTGGTGCCCGCCCTCCAGCCCTTCTTCACCACCACCTCCAGCACCTTGTCCTCTGACCGCAGGCTGCGTCCGTCGGGGTTGAGGCGGCTGCGGCTGATCTTGATGTGCTTGGTGCAGCCGCTGAACACCTCTTCCAGGCTCACCGGGAGGTCGTGGACCGCGGCCGGGCCCTGCAGGCGGCGCCGGCGGCCCCTGCGGCCCCCCTCTCCCCCTGCGTGGGTGAAGGCGAAGCGGCTGAAGGGGTTGAAGGCGTCGTCATCACTGCCGCTGCTGCCGCCGCTGTCAACGTCGGACGCAAAGAAGACGTCGAAGTGGTCGGAACCGTGGAAGAAGGTGGAGAAGGTGGCCCGCGCGTCGCCTTGGAAACCGCCACGGTGCGCGTTGCTGTGGCCCGCCATTGACACGCAGTTGCCGTTTTTAAGACCTATAATAACACAGACAGAGAAGACAGTGGTTATTTATCAATTCTATTTTACTAATGGATGACCCATGAACTCAAGCATCTGATCTGTAAACCTTTCCAACAAATGGTTTAAGCAGTAAACCTAAATTATGCACACTGGAGCAGCAATTACTACATCCAGTCAAAACATGCCAATAACTAATTTAACACTTAACGCAACACGTGAATAGAGAATGGCCTAAAGGTTTTTGTTGTTAAGCGTTTTTAGAACCTTTAAAAACCATTTTAATAGTTTAACTAGAACAATCATCATCATCATCATCATCACCACCATCGTCTCCTCACCTTCTTCTCCATACTGGTCGTAAATGCCCCTCTTCTTCGGGTCGGTGAGGATTTCGTAGGCCTCTGCGATCTCCTTGAACTTGTCCTCTGCGTCTGCGTCACTGTTTTTGTCAGGGTGGAACTTCAGCGCCATTCTCCTGTAGGCCTTCTTGATGTCGTCCTCGTTGGAGTCAGCCGGCACGCCCAGGATCTTATAGAAGTCCTTCCTCGCCGGCTTGATGGACAGACAGGGAACCTCTTGGTCCGACTTGCTGCTTTCCTTGAGGAAGGGAAGTAGAGAGAGATGTTGTTAGACACGACATACACTGTAATGTATGCAGCTTGACAGAAAATATTTAAAAGGCATAACTTCCATTTGCCATTGCAAATGCACAGTGTCTTTGATGATAACATGTAGAATAGCTTCAACATGGGATTATCAAATTTGTCAAATGTATTATAAATATACATTCAGTCAAAATGCTCATTCTGTTTGCTCATTTGAAATGTGACAAAGCTGCCTATTAAATGGTATCGTGTGATATTGGTTGGATAGTGGGACTTGTCCAATCATGGTTGAGAAATAATCAATAGTCCCTGAGTCATTCAATGTCAATGCAAATAAGTCCATATCAAGCCGAAGTAGCACATGAGTTGTTTTTAAACCACTCAATCACTTTCGTTATCTTCCAAAGCCATTGGCCCTTCCTTGCTCTGCCAAACAGCCTGCATCTGAATTATTCCTCAGAAACAGCATCGGCACACTCTAGGCATTCATTCATCGATATTCTACTGATATTCTAACACTTTCAGAGCAATTACAACACCCAAACCCGATTTAATTAACCAGAAATTATACACCAGGCACTCAAAAATATATAGTTATTAAAATGACAGTGAAAGCGGAAGCTAAACTGACTTTTAAACAGAATGTGTTCAACTTACCCCCGACGAAGAGGAGTTTGAGCTGGAGCTGTCATCCCGGTGCATAACTCGTACTTTGCAGTTGACATTCTTGTTTTTTACACCAAACTGGGTCCAGATAAGTACCATGGTTGTTTGTCCTTTAAGGCTGTGTTGTCGCTTTTCAGAGTGGTGCTAAAGTGCGCTGTTAGCTGCGATTTGTTTGCCCTGAGCTCTCTTCTGCGGTCTGATTTATACGGCGGTGGCAGGGCATCGCTACACTCACAGCCCACGCGCAGTGTGACAAAGCTTTCGCCAAACCCGCCTTTTTCCAATACGCACGAGAGGGAATACCGTGTCTCCCGTTTGCTTCCTGTGATTGGTGATCCTGTGATGATCACGCGGATGTAGCATCCTTCTTCTCCATCTCAAGGCATGTTTCCGGAGATCTAGAGGCAGGGCTCTGAAGGACGGAGTCACGACGATGTAAATCCTGCGGGGGTGCAGATGCAGACGGACAGATCTACGGATATAGGCATTAATATACACGTTTCTGCATTCCAGACATCGTCCTCCTCCTGAATCTCTCGCGTGCTAAATGATTAAGCCAATCTTAAAATAGATTGCGTGCACTTTTGCAGTTTTTGCCCTTGGGATAGCCCGGATTATTTCTAAACAGAGTAGGCTTGTGGCTAATATTATTATAAAGCAACCCTAAAACCACATAACAAACACATACCTGCTTATGTTAACAGATTCATGTTTATCATTAAAGTTATTAATGGTGTAGCATGTAATATTTGGCCAAATTTGTCCTCCACAAATAGGCGGCAGCATATTACCAGAAATGTAATATGTGGTGTCTACAAAGTGGTATTAAGAAACGTTACAGGCTGGTACTAGCTGGGCTAGCTGCTAAATTAAGTGGATATCTCTATTTATTTATCTTAATAAAATATTTTTCACAACCAATAATCATTTTACATAAAATAACAATCAAATTGGGATTAAGTATTGCTATAGGATATATAAGCTTTAAGAGAGAAATAAAGATGACTATCCATTATATCACAGTATCATACATCATACCGGTATCCAAATCAAATTAATTAACTAAAATAAAACCACTATACTTATGGAGTGTCTGACTGTACTGGAAAAGATCCACCTTCAGCACATATTCGATATATATGTCTAACATTACATGTTTGTATGTCAACACTATGTCCTCATCACCTTGGCACTGGCAGCAGACGGAGCTATGAATGGAGAGCAAGGCGCATACATACATGGTATCACTTCCTGGCTCTGATGCCAAGCACAGCCAATCAGCTGTGGAGTTTCCATGAGATTCTCCATCATTCCAACAGGATATCATGGACAAATTTGGTATGAATGTGCAGGAGACCTCCAACACAGTGGAGGAATGGAGTGAATCACAAATCTCTCTCGCTCTCAGTAATGTTTGTTCTTATCGCTGCCCACGGGAACATCGTTTCCTCTTGCTGTGAATGCCCACTCTCACACGTGCACATACATTTGCATGCACATGCTTATGTGCATAGACAGACATACCAATAGACAGACAGATATAGGCAGATAGATATTTAGACGTACAAATAGTTATATAGATAGATGGATTCAGCGCCATTCTCCTGCCTTCTTGATGTCGTCCTCGTTGGAGTCAGCCGGCACGCCCAGGATCTTATAGAAGTCCTTCCTCGCCGGCTTGATGGACAGACAGGGAACCTCTTGGTCCGACTTGCTGCTTTCCTTGAGGAAGGGAAGTAGAGAGAGATGTTGTTAGACACGACATACACTGTAATGTATGCAGCTTGACAGAAAATATTTAAAAGGCATAACTTCCATTTGCCATTGCAAATGCACAGTGTCTTTGATGATAACATGTAGAATAGCTTCAACATGGGATTATCAAATTTGTCAAAATGCTCATTCTGTTTGCTCATTTGAAATGTGACAAAGCTGCCTATTAAATGGTATCGTGTGATATTGGTTGGATAGTGGGACTTGTCCAATCATGGTTGAGAAATAATCAATAGTCCCTGAGTCATTCAATGTCAATGCAAATAAGTCCATATCAAGCCGAAGTAGCACATGAGTTGTTTTTAAACCACTCAATCACTTTCGTTATCTTCCAAAGCCATTGGCCCTTCCTTGCTCTGCCAAACAGCCTGCATCTGAATTATTCCTCAGAAACA
>JAOPJO010000078.1:321609-338747 GCA_027123675.1 Molva macrophthalma | reverse complement strand
TCTCTCTCTCTCTCTCTCTCTCTCTCTCTCTCTCTCTCTCTCTCTCTCTCTCTCTCTCTCTCTCTCTTTCTCCCTATTTTTCTCTTAAACTGCCAGGGGTAGTGAGATTGTGTTATTTAAACATCAACAGCATCCACACAAATTGCCTAATTACCTACCATTTCAGTCTTTCTCTCACTCTGTCTTTCTCTCAATCTGTCATCTGTTTGTCTACCCAACTGTCTGTCCATCCCCTCTCACCGTGCCCCCCCCCCCTTTTTAAATTCTGGCGTCAGCACCACTGGCCGGTCGCCGTTGGAGACAACAGCATCATTGTTCCCCGGCATCGCCACGACGACGCAATGACCTCACCACCCAGCCAGCCCGGTCCCGCCCCCCTCTCTTCCAGCACTGAGTTAATGGCCTCCAGATGTGGAACAGAGGCAGGAGGGTAAACACACATACACACACACACACACACACACACACACACACACACAGACAGATGCACACACACACACAAGGAGGATACAACAACATACAAAGAGGCCAAGAGGGTGGCAGAGAACTTGGAAAACTTTTGGTTTGTTTACTAAACTAAACTACTAAACTGAACTACCTTAATTATCTCTTTTTAAATGTGTACATGTCTGGACATACTCATATGCTGTCCATGTTTGCATTCTCTGACGATGTGTGTATGTGTGTGTATGTGTGTGTGTGTGTGTGTGTGTGTGTGTGTGTGTGTGTGTGTGTGTGTTTTTCTGTGTTCGCGTAAGAGAGGCTGCATTTAAAGAGCTTACTGTTGTAACACCCTCAGTAAAAGGATCTGTTTCTCAACGCCCCCCACGTGCAACTGTTTGATTGCACGTGCTTGTTTATGTCTGTTCAACTCCCAGCCAAAAGGTTCAGGGTTCGATCCCCAATGTCCACAACCTACCTAGCCTCCACATGACGTATGTATGTAACACACGTTATGAAGGCACTAGCTGCAGGAGGGATTAGGCATGTCTATAGTTTGGTCCATTAGCTGATCTATAGACAGAGCTTCCAGGTACAAGAAGGGGGTAGGGGTCTTAGCATCTTGCTCTAGGAGGCAGGTTTTGGAAATTGGGATGGTACCCAGAAACGTTCGTTGGGGATTTCCACACCCTTACCACTACCCTGTGTATCTTGATTTGTACATTGAGAGCACAAGAGTGGTATAAATGCTATTTTTTGTTGGGATGTTTGGTATCTTTGATAAAGACAAACATATCTTCTATCTGCTGACTGCAGTTGACTTTATCATTGGAAGTGGATTCTGAACATCTGCTCCTTTGTGAGGTGTGAGAAAAAAGACAAAGATAATACAGAGAGAGACAAGAGAGAGAGAGAGAGAGAGAGAGAGAGAGAGAGAGAGAGAGAGAGAGGGGGAGAAAGAGAGAGATAAAGGGCTGAGTAAGCCAAACAGACAGATATCTGGCTGCCAGACCCTCAACTCATTCATATTTCATCCATCACAGTGGGAGGAAGAGTTAGAGAAAGAGCGAGAGAAGAGAGAGAGACACAGAGAGAGGGGATTATGGGAAGAGGAAGAGGGGAGAATGGATCCAGGGAGAGCTATAGAGGAAAGAATAGAAAAAAAGAGCAGGAGGCAGGAGAAGTAAGTGTTTTATGAAGATCAGTAGAAAAGAGAGAAACCGTCTAGAGCTGTCCGTCTGTCTGTCTGTGTTACAACCGTTCAATAGGACAGCAGAGATCAGTTGGGGTATACCGCCAACTGTGCCATCTGCTTAGCACTAATTACGGAATCAGTACGAAGTACGAAACAGGTATATCATGAGTAAAAAGTAGTACGTTAAGAAGAATAGTTGGTTGTGGCATGTTAGCTTATAAGAGACACTTCTTTCCCAAGATTCCTTCCCACCTCTGTCTGTGTTGATATTAAGACATACATGAGCACTGTTAGCATGTTAAACAGGGTATAGAGCATGTCAAACTTAGTACTATGTTGTCATGCTAAATATTCTGCTTGGTTAATGACATTTGGAGAGAATACGAGCATTACAAATTGCAATCCAAATTGCAATTTGGATTCACTGACAGTAACCACACAATGTTAAACAGTATAACACATGGACAGAATCGAAAGGACAATGTGAAAAAGATTGTAATTCTCCTGCTCAAGCAACTGCAGGGCAGACTGACCTGAGTAAGTAGAGCGCTGGTCACATGACCCAGGTATATGAGGGAATGCGCACCATAGAAGTGTTTCTGTTGGCTCAGCTATTAATAGTTGTTCTCCTAAGAGAGCAAGGGAGATGAGAAACAGATGCTCTGGTCTTCAGATACACAGATAATCACCACCTCAAGCACACTATTCCTGGTCCTTTCTCTCTCTCTCTCTCTCTCTCTCTCTCTCTCTCTCTCTCTCTCTCTCTCTCTCTGTCTCTCTCTCTCCATATCTCTCTGTCTCTCTCTCTCTCTCTGAATGATGCTATAAGTGTTTGGCATTTGCTTTGAACTGAAACATGCCTTAAGTAAGCTTCCTCTGACGATGTGTTACTCACTGTTGTACAGTAGGACTCTGGCTCTTGTTTGTGGTTTGGCTGTTACACATCAACCAAATATAACCAAATACTTGTTTTATTGAAAGTGATTCGAGGAGATGAGCGTGTAAAGAATAAAAGCCAACTGCCCACGGCTCCACCAACTCACAGATCTCTCCCTCTTTGAACTTCCTTCTCTGTGGAGAACATGGCGAGAGAATCGCATCATGGGCTAAAGTGGTGGCAGCAGTGAAGCAGTGATAAAGTGCAGGTTTAAATTAAACTCTCATTAGTGTCCAATGTGGGGTAGATGTGGAGAGAAAGTCACTGTTGAGCAGAAGGTTGAACTTCAACTAGATTAGCAAAGATTTGTTACTGGAATCTTCCCTCCAAACCGCAGACATCTCCTCCCTTTAATAAAAAGAGGGAAATACCTTACGTAGGTCAAATACCTACGTAACCATACTGTCCATAGTCTAATTAATGCATCTTCATGTTTTCACATTCTCTTGCATTTATTAAATGCAATCGACTTAAATATCTTTTATATTTTGGCATGATGTTGTTGTTGTTGTTACTAAAAAGATGTTAAGAGTGAGAGAGAGAGAGAGAGAGAGAGAGAGAGAGAGAGAGAGAGAGAGAGAGAGAGAGAGAGAGAGGGAAACCTGGCAGCATGACTTCCTGACGGAGATGAGAGAGGTTCATGGTCTGAACATCTATAATCTGGGATCCAGCAGCCTACTATGTTATGGCAGACCTCCTGGGGGAGACAGCACACAGCCTGGGCCAGAAGCCTCAAACTGAAGGGGCGGAGTTAAAAGCAAATCAGGGAAACTGATTTACGGAAGTAGACGAAGCTTGCAAAAAGGGATTTTAAAGTGTATTTCTGCAGTGGCCTGTCTACGGTGTTGATTGGGGACCTTAACAGGCTTTTTTTACTGTTTACTAGTGTTGGCCAAGTTTGTGTTCTCTGTTAATAGCCAATTAAGTGATACAGATCCCCGGACCAGCAACATGATTGGTGGACGTGAAAGAAAGACAAACGCCCACACTGTAAAAAAAATCTGTAATATCACAGAATTTTCCCTGTTCATTTTTACAGATTTAAAAAAATAAAAATAAAAATACAGGAAAATATTGTTAACATTACCAAAATAGACCGTGAATGTACATGTCTAATGTAAAATAACATGAAAAACATGTAACTGTGAATAACCATAAAAGTCAATTTATTTGAAGAAAATTAACTTTTTTTTCACACAAAAAGACTGCCAGAATATTACCGTTTTTTTATGTTTTTTTTTTTTTACAGTGCCGATTTGAGCTGCTCTGCAATCAGACTTGAGAATGGTAATCTAAAGTCTGATTTGTGACACTAGATCTGCAATACTAATATAATTACCATGTTGTAAATGGGGTCAAGCTGTACATTGTAATGTGGTTTTACAGTCTGTAATGTGTGATGTGTTCACAGTGATATAGTGTGTAGGTCATTTTTGTTTAAACTACCTCTCAAATGTATCTGCATTTTATTTATGTTACTTTAAACACATTTCTACTTCTTGCATGTGGTTTCCCTTGTCAAGCACTTCGTTTTGCACAAAAATCACTTTATAAATACCTTTTGATTGATTGATTGATTGATTGATATTACTGAGCGAAAGGCAATAAATTATTAATCAATTATCAATTATGAAATTGTTCTATGCTATAATGATAAATTCTACACTATACTAGATTATGATAGGAGAATCAGTGTAGCTATGGTCTGATCCAAACATCCGTATCACTAGTACAACCTGACAATCATGATGACACTCGTAACTATGACAACACTCAACAACCATGACTATAACCGTGTTTGTGGCACCATCAAGCCAAGACTCTGCTGTCCTGTTGTGTCTTCTATTCTTGGTTGGTCCATTCTATTCTATTCTATTCTATTGGGTTAAATTATATTATATTATATTATGTGTTGGTCTATTCTATTCTATTCTATTCTATTCTATTCTATTCTATTATGTGTCGGTCTATTCTATTCTATTCTATTGTATTATATTATGTGTTGGTCTATTCTATTCTATTATATTGTATTATATTATGTGTTGGTCTATTCTATTCTATTATATTGTATTATATTATGTGTTGGTCTATTCTATTCTTTTTCAATCTATTCTCTTCTGTGTTGGCCAATTCTATTCTATTCTGGTCTATTCTTCTCTGTTCAATTTGGTTTGGTCTATTGTATTCTGTTTTGTGTTCGTCCATTCAATTATATTCTATGTTGTTCTATTCTATTCTGTTATGTGTTGGTCCATTCTAGTCTATTTATTTTATATTCTGTGATGGCCTATTCCTTTCTATTCGGCCATACCCTACACTTTGCTGCGCTCTTGTACGATACATCTACTCTATGCTATGCTATGCTACTCTTTGCTATGCAATACTAGGGTATGCTATCCTTTCCTATGCTATATGGTGGTATCCTATGCTATGCTATACTATGCTATGCTAGGTGGATACTGTATGGGCGCGGCTTGGACTTAATCACAGCAATATAATAACAAATGTTCATGTTTCACTTAACAGGCATAAACAAATGCATGTCTGAAAATGGCTGAATATTGTTCCAACATTCATGCACGCACACACATACACACACACACACACACACACACACACACACAGAAAAAAGGACCAAAATACAGTATGTGGCCACATATGTCAACACACACAAACATTCAAGCACACACATGGAGTGGAGAGAGAGAGGGCGGGGAAGAGAGAGAGACAGAGAGAGAAAGACAACACTGACGGAGAGAATAGCATGGAGGCAAGGGCTAAGAGTTAATGAGAAAGAAGGAAATGCTGCAGCACAGAAGCATCAGACAGCAGAAGATAAGAGAGAAGGAAGGGTGGAGAGGCAGATAGAGTTGAAGTGAGAAACAGAGAGTGAGACACATACAGACAGAGAGACACAGAGACAGAGAGAGACAGAGAGTGAGAAAGAGAGATGAGAGAGCAAGAGACAGAGACCCTGAGAACGAGAGTGTTAGACAGAGAGAGAGAGAGAGAGAGAGAGAGAGAGAGAGAGATACAGAGTGCTAGGGAGTATGTCAGAGAGACTAGAGGAAGATAGGGATTGAGAGGGAGAGAGAGAGAGAGAGAGAGAAAGAGAGTGCAGCGAGATGAGGGAGGAGATAGTACATTAGAAGAGAGACAGACGGGTAGAGACGGAGAAGATAGAGTGGGAGAGGGAGAGAGAGAGAATGTGCATGGTGCCAGTCATGACAGAGCAGCAGCTTCCATCATGACGGAGCTCCCGTTCCCATGACAACCCATCCTTACAGCTGCAGCATGATGGACAGAGAGGAGGAAGCGTCAGACTAGACAGAAGGAAGGAGAAAACCAGATAAGGTAGGAATTAAGGTAGGAGCAAGAGAGAAGGAAGGTAGGAGGAGAAATGAGGAAGGGTGTGGAGGTGAGGAGTAAGGAGGAGAGAAGGAAGGAGGGAGGAGATAAGGTGGGAGAGAGCAGGAGAGAAAGAGAAGAGAAAAGGAAGGTGTGGAGGTGAAGAGTGGAGAAGGAGATAGAAATAGTGGAGGAAAGAGAGAGAGTAGTAGAGGACAGAGAGGAGGAGATGAGTGGAGGAGGGAGAGAGAGAGAGAGAGAAAGAGAAGGAGGCTAGGAGAGAGGAGGGAGATGAGTGGAGGAGAGAGAGAGATATTTCTGGCGGTAAATCTCAGAGCTACTCACCGCACCGTCGAGCCGTTCTGCTGCAAAGGCGTTTCAGACATGGCTGCTCTCTCCTCTCCTCCTCTGGCTACCTCTCGTGCTCCTCACCTCCTCGCTGTCCTCCTGTTCAGAGATGAGAGCTCCTCTTCTCCTCCTCTCCTCCTGCAGCTCAGCACGGTCCGTCACGCCACGATGTGTCGGCTGCTGCCGCGGCAACACAACGACCATGTGACCGCCTGCTTCCCCCGGCTCCACCGACAGGCGGACAGGAGGGGGTGTGGTGTGTCAGTGTGTGTATCGTGTGTGTGAGAGAGGCTACACATATATGCATGCTTGTGTATGAGATTGTGTGTGTGTGTGTGTGTTTCTGACTAAAAGTGTGCATCTTTTCTTGTGTATGCACCTGATTCGAAGATTCCTGTATGTATGTGTTTGAGGTGGGGTCTTTGTGTGTATTGTATGAGTGTGTGTAGCAGTTCCTGTGACTGCAGCATCTGTGTTAGTCTGTGGTTGCGTTTGCCAGCCATCACCAAGGTAGTGTGTTTTGCAGTGTTAGCCGCATGGGAAGAAAAAGATGGTAGATCAGCCATTTTCATGCCTTCTAGTAGAGGCGTGATAGATTAACAGACATCTAAATCAAACATAAGTATTCTTGATTACATAACAACTGTCTACATCATATCTAGTCAACCAACTGTAATATATTAAAGGATCTTCTAAGTGCCAAAGAAGATACTTATAATTACCCCATACATCAGTGTTTTGTCTTTGAAAGGTTGCAGGGCATGACTTTAGCTTTACAGGTACAGTTTGTGTAATTAGTTTGAAGTAACAGCTGACGGGTATGGAAATATGGTATTGGTTAGTTGTGCGGAGGAAGAGAGAAGGAAGGATAAGAAAAGATGAAGGTAGGGATGAAGGAAGGATGGAAGGAAGGAAGGAAGGAAGGAGGGCAGGCTGACCTCCATCAAGTGGAGGTCAGATCTCTCAGAGCTCTGAGATGTTGGTTACTCCAACACAAGTTCACCATCATCTCCATCTTATCGCTCACACACTAGTCTCTCTCTCTCCCACTTCATGCTCATGTCTCCCGCCCCGTTATCATGTGGCCTGGTATGCTAGCTATTCAGGTTAGGTATAGTGACCTGACATAGGCATTACTTCACACACACACACACACACACACACACACACACACACACACACACACAATTTACATCAGCCGCAATGCAAATATGCGGCATATTCGCGCCGATGAAATATAAATATAATGGCGCCAGTGAAAATATGGATGGAATACTCAATCTATACAGCCTGGTGAAGACAAGCTTATGCTCCGGCCCTTGGCCCACCAAGGCTGTTACCTCCGCCTTGTCATACAACTTGTACAGTAACCATGGTGACTACGACAAACATACCCAAATGTGATTGGTTCAACGGATTTATCAGCTTGCGAGAGCCGTAAAGAATCTACCTTAGTGCAAATACAATTAAGGTCGTCTTTTTGGCAAAACGGAAATTGCGTTGTATGTGTCAATCAACTCAATGATTTATTTTATTGTTGTGTGAAAAAAATCGCAACCAACACTCAAGCTGGTAATTCTAATGTGAAGCAGTTCAAGAACAGTTCAAGTTCTTTTCTACAGTTAATTTTCTAAATGATGCACCTTAATGGATATTTATTTTATTATAATTTGTATTTATTTGAGAATAATTATTTTTATTTACTTTTCAGTAAATTGTACTCTTTTATTAGTAGATTGCAGCAGTATTGACATACCTTTTTTATTTAAGAAAGAAAGACCTTTTGTTAGTTCAGTAAACCACTGTTTGATAATAGTAATAAAAAGTTTTTTCCCCAATCTTTTATTATGTTTTGTTTCTTTTAATCCTGCTGTACCGAAAACATACCGAACCGTGACTTAAAAACCGAGGCACGTACCGAACCGTGATTTTTGTGTACCGTTACACTCCTACTAAGTATACATTAAAAATGACGGTTAACATGTCCAGTGATCTGTATTATTTGAAAGAAATACAGTACACTCCTTCGAGGTAACCTACTTCCTATCATGGCATGTTTACTTTAGTTGAACAGAGCTGCACAAACTTGTTTTCTACAGCTGGGTCCCTACCCGTCTACCTACTGCCCCTAAGAGGCCAGTCTCAGCTACTACATACACATTCAAACTATCAACTAACGGTAACACCACCGCTAACTACATTTATAAAGTATACTAATAGATTGTTTGACCATGTTATGAGAGAAATCCAAGATTCATCTGTTAAAATAGTGTTTTATTTCTAACTGCACTATGTTCAATATTTGAGAAAATGTTTTGACATGAACCGAGGGCCTCGCACCAGGCCCATGTTATAACGGTGTCGTGGCCAAGCGAGACTGGACATGTACGGAGAAAGACCTCAGCACCCGGAAATATAACTTAAGACATTCAAAACACTACAGAGTAAGTGTGAAGACAAAATGTTAATTTAATAAATATACGTCATGTGATATTATAACATATCAAGTCAAAGCACTTAGACATACAGAGGTTGTTCGCCCCACCGGCTTCGAATTAGCTAACAGCTAGCAGCCTACGACGTCCAGGTGATGATGGGTGATGAAGAGGAACAGGAGGAAGACCTCAGGGTGAGGAGAGAGATGTTGACTATGATGGCCCTGGTAATATACTTGAAATAGTATGGATGCTATGGATATTTGGACAAATAAATACCAATGAACATTATAAGAGTGCAAATGCAATTTTATCCAATGATGTAAATTATAAAATTATCCAAATATGTCCAATATGTCCAATTTAACCTAGCTAGAAAGCGAATGGTTAGCCTGAAACTATTAGGGGCAATTTGGGCATTTAATTTGTTATGTTTTATTCAAAACACAAATTTAATGTTCCAAGAATACATTGGTAGACCGCTAGCCTTTACAAATTATAAATTATCCTTGCAATTCTACTCATGTTAGCCAGCAAGTAAATAGCAAGAAATCAAACTTGTTCCAATGAAAAAAGTTTCAGCTAAAATTAATAATACATAGTATATATTATTAATTTTAGCAGAAACTTTCGAAAGTAATGTATGATACATTACTTTCTAGCCAATAGGGCTGTAGTCAAGCAAAGAAAATCTTGATCGACTGAAATTCGACCAACTCTACGTGCTGTGGTTGCTCGCCCACTGCCTGATCTCAAATCCTCCAGTGGCTAGGAATTTACGCATTTTGTCCACTAGAGCTTTGGCAGACTCTATTGTTGAGAGGCTCTGGAGGCAATTGTCGACATAAAATTACTTCAGACTGCTTCAGAGATCGCATGATATCTCCATTGCCTTCTGCCTGGTCCCGCACATGTTTCTGCAGTGCAAAGGTTGCACAGCATGGGCTGCATGTGGTGCCAAATGGCAGGACCTGTCACTGGTGGACATCCGGTTGCTCTTCTCTCCTCATGTTCCTCCAGGCAAATCTCAACAGGGGCTGATCCTCTGGCAGGAGCCGGACCTGATGGAACATGGCCCGAATGTCACCACTGATGGCAACACCATACTGCCGGAACCGGAGGAGAACTCCTAGGAGTGATGGTCCGAAGGTCAGGCCTGGAAGGAGTTGCTCATTGAGAGAAAGGCCCTTGTGAGAGAAGGAGCAGTTGAAGACCATGCGATCCTTCCCGTTATGAAGAACGAGATGGTGTGGGATGAACCATGATTCACAAGACTCGTCCACCTCCTCCGGGCTGAGCTTGACAACGCACCCTCCCTCAATGAGCTTCTGGATTTCAGCTTTGTAGAGCTGAGCCTTGGCTGGGTCCTTCGCCAGTCGCCTTTCGGTACTACAGAGGTTCGCCATGACTGCCTCTTTGCTGGTCTTCAGCCGTGGTGCTTCCTTGATGCGCAGAAGTGGTGTGGCGTATCGAAGAGTGTCCCCGACCTGGACCCGTTCGGTCCGGGATTCCAGGATGTCCACGGCTTCTTGGTCCTGCCGGGATCGTGTGATCAGCTTCTCACTTTTGAATGGGAGGACATCGAGCTGCCAGAGACGTTCCACATGTTGGTAGAGATCATCTGTGGTTGGCCCAAAGGAGGTTAACAGACATTGTTGAGTCCGTACCTGGTAAGGTGTGAGACCATCTGGTCCCTGGAGAGCCCAGCCAAGCTGCGTATGGACCGCTGCAGGTTCACCGCTGGGGCCGAACCTGACGGGTTCTTTGGCTGCAATCAGGCAGGTATGGTCTGCGCCGATAAGGAGAAGTGGATGTGCCTTATCAAAGGGCTGGAGTGGAATCCCCCTAAGATGGTGGTAGCACTTCTGCAGGGTGGTCACAGGGTATGACTGTTCAGCCAGGGCTAGGTGGCTAGCGGTAAAAGCACCTCTGATGAGGTGTCTCTCCCCCGGATGGGCCAATGATGACACGTGGAAGTCAACAGATGAGCCAGGTTAGGTGAGCGATGTCGTGGCGGATGGTCCTCAGGGCTAAGGACACCTCCTTGCCCTTGAGATTGAGATGCTGAGCTGCAGCAGGCAAGATAATTGTACGCTCTGCGCCGTCATCAAAGATTGCGTTAGGTTTGGCGACTCAATGCAGCACCCCAAGATATACCTTGTGACATTCCCCACAGGGCTTCTTCAAGGTGCATGCTTCTGGCCCGTGGTTAGTGCGACCGCACCTCCTGCAACGCTTACCATCCATCAGCCATTTCTCCACTTGCTCAGGAGTATGTTTAATGATGTCAGAGCATTGTGAAAGGTAATGGTCGACGCTTTGACAGAAGATGCCGAGTCGCTTAAACGTCTTTTGAGCTGTGGAGGTTCGAGCCGTCTTACCTGGCTGGCTGCTGTTTTTTGGCTTGTCAGAGCCATGATAAATAGCTACCGGTTGGTTGTTCAGCCTCTGAGCAGGTAGGCTTTTCGTGGAGCTGGTGGCTTCTCGAAATTATGGCCTGTACCATTTTCGACGACAGCCGTTGGGCCTTTGACCTTGAGCCACTCTGAACGGTCACAGAGGTTGTAAGGGTTAAGGCTGTTAATTTGGAGCCTACCCCGCACCTGCAGGTGTTCGATGAAGCTGTCCCTGGAGTACTTGGGGAGCTTACTCAGAAGCCGATCTGCGTGACCTGTGGACATCAGTTCCGTGCCATTGGGGCCTTCGAGAGACATCAGCATACCTACTAGGAGATCCAAGCTGAGCACAAAGCTCTGAAATGCCTTTGAATCACCAGCCCTGACATCTGGGGTGTTCAGGATAGCAGCAATTTCGCTCTGCGCCAGCTGGTGTGGTTGTCCGTATTGCCGCTGCAGGGCCTGCATAGTGGCAGTATAAGGCTGGGGGTAATGACGACATGACTGTGCTATCAGTTTTGCCTCGTCTAGCTTCAGGTGTTCCATCAGTACCCTATATTTATAGTGCTCAGACAATTCAGCATGGGAATTTAAGAGATAGTCTAGAGCCATTTTTAGATCTGTGAACTCTCTCTCGCTATCGTTTACCAGGTTAGGGAGTGCTGGCACAGGCACTGGTTGCCGTCAAGGGAGTTTGTGATAAGCTGCAGGTGGCTGGGACACTCCAGGCATTGGCTGGAAAGCTGACTGGACAGGAGGAGCCAGTGGTGGTGGTATGCTGATGGAATTGTGGGTAGCAGCTGATAGGCAGGCAGTATAGACGACTGGAGGGGGGTAATGCCCTTGCTGGACAGGTTCCCCTTGTGGTGTGTGGTAGGTTGGCTGAGCCACTGACACAGGTGGAAGCTGATACATATGTGGTGCGTGCACAGCAGGAGGCTGATACCCTGGCTGTGGAGGCACCATTGAAGCGTGTTGATATGTATACTGTGCAGGCACCGCAGGAGGAGGCTGCTGCAGGTACTGAGGGGGTGCAGTAGGGCCATGCTGGTACACTTGTTGTGAGTGAGCAGTTGGAGCGTATTGGTACGCTTGTAGTGCAGGAGCAGCCTGAGCTGCCGAGTGATGCTGGTGATACACCACCTGTGAAGCCTGGGGCTGGTACGCCGGCTGTGGCGCCTGGGGCTCATATGCTAACTGTGGAGCCTTGGGGCCTAACAGCTTCTCAGCTTCTCACAGCATCTAGCTGACAGGATAAGTTACTGGCTTGATTATGACTTTCCCTTCCGCCTACTTCATAGCCTGCATGTTCCCCTCGTTGCTGGGTCAGTCCAGGTGGAGCCCAAAGCACGTTGCTTGGCTGGTCTGTAGATGTGGCAGGCTCGACCTGACCACTGTAAGACTGCAGCTAATATGTGTTGGTGCTCTGCATGTTCCCCTGTGCTCTATCGAGAGTGCTTAGAGGAACTGTGGATGATAGCAATGAATGGGGAGAGTCACTTCATAGGATCGTAGGTGTGATGGGAGCTGTCTTCTCCTCTCTTGTCCTGTCATGACGCTATCTGGGGCTGCTACTTCTCCCTTCTCTGCCATTTTACCACTGTGGGTGAAGCTATCCGGCTCGAAGGACCAATGTGGAGAACTGAAGGATGTTTTCTAATGTTAGGTGGATTGCTCGATCCACAGTGGGGCTCTTGTAAGGAGTAGACAGAGGCAGAGATAGACTGGAGGTCTTTATGTCATTTCCGGGCATACAAGATTACGTATGTGATATGTGGTATCTAAAAAAACAAATACAAACCAATATAAGTACATTAAATGCTACAACCATGAAATAATAAATGCTACATCTAGCTACATGTGAGCTACAGTAATGTATGAAATGAACATAAATACATAAGCCTCTCAACTGAATACAAATATCAACAGCGCACCATATGCGGCAGCGCAAGCTTAACGAAGATGGCCATAAGCGCAGAATGAGCACATGTGAAAGGGCCGCGATGCGAATGCGCCCAGCGATGTAACGTTGCCTAACACAGTGAAACAACAGTTAAAGTGAAACAATTAATACGGCATTGACATTTATAAGTGAACTGTACTGTTTCCGTACATAAATGTCAATACGACTGACTCACTTCTTCAAGAACGCACGCACACACTTGCTCCATGTAACGTAGTGGAACGAACTACAATATTGCGCAACTTGCGACAATATTTACGGAGGAAAAGGACCCCACCTAGGGGTAAGGGTACACTATTATCTGCCTGACATAATTAACAGACATATATAGGGGAATTCAGAACACTACGACCAATTGATTGTTCGATGACAAAGCTGAAGTAACTGGTTACCACTGGTACTGTGACATGTTTATTGATCAAAAACAATGTATTTGTTATTTGTAATCTATTCTGTGTTATGCCATGTATCCCCCAGTATAGGATTCAGTCTGGCCCGAATGGGACCATGAATCGTTTTTATGGTCTAATGGACAACTGAAAAGCCAGAAAATCCACCTCCTTATTCACATTTAAACACACTTCACAGCATGATTTAGAGCCTGTATTCACTTTGGGCCACCCATGTCAATGTTCACACATATTGACCACCTCACATAGTGTCTCCCAGTATCAGAATCAGTCTGGCCCGAATGGGTTTTCCCACTTAGAACCGATCTCAAGAATTGCTGTATGGCCTATTTCAGGCCAGCTTTCCACGGGTTGAATCACCTTGGGCCACCCAAAACACGCCCGTTATATACTAAGCAGCATCTGTTTATGCTGTTTAGAGAAATTGCACATTAGTCCCTTGCGCCACTGACCTCATGTGGCCCCTGTATGAGGCCCTTAAAGTTAGAGCTGCTATGGATGCTGTTGCCTGGTCAGAGGAGATGGTCAAGGCATTCTCAGACATGAAAGGGGCCCTGGCAAACACGACCATGCTGGCCAATCTGGTCCTCGACGTGCCCATCACCCTCATGACCGATGCATCGGATTACACGGCGCCATCCACGAACAGCTGATTGACGGCGTCAGGCAACCGCTCGCATTCTTCAGCCGGAAGCTCCGCCGAACGAGCGGAAATATAGTGCTTTTGACCACAAGCTCATCGGACTATACCTTGCTACTCGCCAAGGTAGAGTACAGCCCTGTACTCTACCTTGCTGTACGCCATTTCCGTTTCCTGCTGGAGGCCCGCCCATTCTCAGCATTTGTCGACCACAAGCCCCTGGTGTTTGCCATGGCCAAGGTCGCTGAGCCTTCGTCGCCCACCAGCAGAGACACGTCACTTACTTCTCAGAGTTTACTACAGACACCAGACATGTTGCTGGAAAGTGCAATCAGGGCTCCAGAGTGCGACCATTGTGACCAAAAATCTGTTAAGTGCGACTGCACATTTTCATTGGTCGCACCGGTGTGCCTGACATTTAGCATGTCTGTCTCTGTGTGTGCAGCGTTATTGTAATTTTTTTCCTTCCTGCATTCTGCAAAGACTTGCCCCTACTCTACCTCTGATTGGCCCTGACCCTGATATTCTTCTTCACTGAATGTCGGTGGGGGAAAAAAATAAGGCATGTGTGAAACCGCGCCCTGTACTCCTCCTCGAGCGACATCACAACCTTACACTTGTCCCCGGTCCTGAAAGGCCCAGCCCAGACCCGACATCATCAGCAGAGGTAACTGCTCCACCACCCATCTCCCCTGTCCCCGGTAAAATATCTAATCCTTACCCAACATCGGCAGAGATGGCCTCATCTGATTCATAGCCAGGGCCAGAGCCTACCACATACAAAAAGGCCAAGATATATGCCCTTAGCAAAGAATGTGTAATGGCTGGGTCAGCTACAGGGAAAATAAGACTCAATAGCCCGATCTCGGAGGCAAAAGTCTGGGTAGAAAGATGGTCTTTACTAGAAAATTGGTCAGTACACGGATAATCAGTTGTCGATCAGGCAAACAATCTGGCAGGGAGAAGGCACAAGACGTAGTCGGGAGTAAACCAGCAGGAATCAGAAAACCGGGAACCATAATAATCACTCAGGAAATGCTGGGACGCTTGAAACAAAGAACAAAGACGAACTGGCACAAAGGAAATGAAACACGCTGACTAAATACACTAGGAGAGGAATGTTAATGAGGGATAGGTGAAAACAATCAAGGTGAGGGAGGACAATCACAGATGCGAGAAACACAAGGACAGGGAGTGAAGTAATAAATGAAGAGGGCGAGATGTGACAGAATGGCTTGTCCAATTTCTGTGGCTCAGGTATGATAAAACGGCCAACATTATGCATTGCATTTATTGCAAAGAGTGCGGCCAAAGCATGGCTGGGAAAAGTGCTTTTGCTGTCGGAGCATCGACGTTCCGAATTTAAACGTTAAAAAAGCACAATGTATCCAACAAACACACCCTGTGCCGTAACAGGTGCGAGGCCGGCAGAGCAGCCCCCCTCCCCCCAGCGTTTCAGCGCCAGACAGCGGCAAACAGGAGCGGTGAGGAGTCCGAAATGATAATCAACTTTAACACTGAAGAGCTAATATAGCCAGAGAAGAGCTGCTGTTCACTAAATGTAAGGCCCAGATCATCCTGATTAAAAAGAACGGGTTGAATGTAAATCCGATTTACAGCAATGACACTGCCTGTGCCCAGTACATTGGGGTGATTGCAGACACTTAAAAAAAATATATGTCTGTTCAAATCGCGGATTCGACGTACATGTCATTCATGATTGAAGGAGATACAGACATTTCCACGAAGGAGTGTGAGGTCGGCTATAGCCGCATCTTGTGCAAGGGGCCAACATTTGAATTGGCCACATCGAGGTGGAGCATGCCAATGCACAAGGTGCGTGTACAACGCTTAAAATGTATTATTGCGGCGACCCAGAAGTCCAGGCCTACAGGACAGCCATCACGAGTCTGCAGCTGTCTGACATCCAGTTAGACGGCGCTAACGTCTCGCTCCTGTGCAACATTTCCACTGGTCAGCCGTGCCCCATCGTTCTCGGGATGGGTTGACGATGGGTTTTCGATGTGCTCCACGGCCTCTCCCACCCAGGTAGGAAGCCCTCGCAGCGGTTGTTGCCAGGGAAGTTCGTGTGGCATGGGCTTTGTAAGGAGGTCAGGGCCTGTATGGAGTGCCAAAGGGGGAAGGTCCATCGACACATTTAGTTACGACTAGCAGTCTTCCTTAAGTTGGGCGAGTTCAAAGTTGTGAAACCGGGGTGTTTTGACCTCCTGTTTTCTAAGTCGTATAGTCTATTAAACCATACATTTATTAAATCAGAAACTACAGAGCCTTGAATATTATTTTTATTAAGAAATAATGTTATTTCAAACATAATATAGCCACTCAAAAATGTCTGTCCCGTCTGAAAAAAATGGATTACTATCACGGAGAAATACTTAGCTCACTGTAGTTCTGTAGCAAAAGCCAAGCAATAAATGGTGGATGGTGAATATATAATCCAGTCCCGTGGTACAATTGTGAAGATGTATGGTCAGTGCATTGCTTGTGAGAGAACGTGTCTTGCCCTCAGCCTTGTTCCCCCTCTGGGATGCTGGATACTTGGCATCCTGATTCTGAAAGGCCGAAACCCCTTTATCTTTAATCAGAATCCCCTCCAAGGCCAATATGTGAGCATGGCTAGGGTTTGACCTGGCATAGGGGGCGATCAAACAGGCACGGCGCTACAAACGTGCTGCCAGCAAAACCAGTGTTTTCCTACGGACCGACGAGCGCGCTCGACGCTCCGCTCTAGGGCCGCGCGTCGCGCTTTCCTCGCGGTTTTTAGACGTGCATAAAAGTGAGAATATTTCTCAACTTTTCAGTGCAAGGCGCCAAGTCGCACTGCTCGTCAATGTCACACTTGGCCCAGGCAGCCAATCAAATCAAGCAAGAGGCAGGCTTTACTAATTTACCTCACTCATCATCCAGACACAACTCGTGGAAGAGATGGTGGTATTAACCATACTGTTTATTTTTTTCAGTTTGTCGTGAACCCAAAACCACCTTTTTATGGGCTTTTCCCCCA
>JAOPJO010000078.1:234556-242406 GCA_027123675.1 Molva macrophthalma | reverse complement strand
ACACACACACACACACACACACACACACACACACACACACACACACACACACACACACACACACACACACACAGAAGAAATAGCCCTCTTTGAAAGACAAATACATTGGAGAGAGGGAGAGAGGCTTTCATGAAAGTCAGATCCCTGCACACAGAGACAGCATCCCTCTTATTCTGTTCCTCATCTGCACACACAAACACATCAGGGCAAGCAGCAGCCCAGATGTCTGTGCACAGTGTTTAGGGGTGATAACCGGTAATGGGAGTTAGAGGACACGCAACCTCCTCTGTTCATTTCTCGTGTTGCTCCGTTGCTCCCTCCTGGTTCAGATTGTCTATTTGGACATAATTCCTTTATTCTCCATCAATCAAGACCATCTCCCAGGCACACAGACAAACACAAGCTGAAAATCATATGAATTGACCGCACTACCTATTCTTTATTGAATTTACATGAGTTGTTTCCCCCGTCTCTCCCACCCTCCATTTGTTTCCCTCATTATCCATCACTCTTATCTTTCTCTTTCAATTGTACGCCTCCTCTCTCTCTCTCTCCCACACGATCACTCGCCCCTCCTCCTCCCAACCTTCAGAACCACTCTGCGTCGATGACGGAGGTCACATGACTAAGGGGTCAGCACCGGGTCACGTTTGCGTCTCCGCAGCACTTCCAGACACAATGAGGTGGACGCACGGCCGCGTGACTCCGACTGCTAACCCCGCTAATCGGCTGAGCCCAACAGAACGCTGAAGGATCTCATTCACCCTGTGGGGAGGAGAACATACGCCACGTTTTAGAATGGTTTCAAACTAGCTTCGCTCACAAGCTAGCTTAGCTCACAAACTAACTTTGCCCACAAAGTAGTTTAGCTTACTACCTAGATTGGGTCACAAATGATTTTAGCACAGTCGCTAGCTTAGTTCAAAAACGAACTTATCCCACAAAGTAGCTTAGCTCATAAGCTTGTTTAGCTCACTTTGCTAGCCTGCCAAGCTTAATGCTTTGCATCCGAGGAGAAACAATTGACTCAAGAATAATTCAACAGGAAAAATAAAAAAGTTTGCCGGGTTCGGGTCGGGATTTTTAATGATGTGTAGGTAAGATGTATCCAAATACAGCCACCTAATGCCAGTTAAAACAACAATAATAACTAATTTGAGTAACAGAACCACACCAGCAGAGGTTGTTGTAGTATATCTTTGCTTTTCTCCCGCTTTGCTTCTGGACCTAGAGTACAGATCGTACAGTACAGTTTGAAAATATCATATATCTCAACTATCTAACTAATGGTGGAGGGTCTGTCAACATTTCCTTAAAATCCTGCTCAGATTTTGGTGTTAGCCACTGAAGCAAATTCTGTAAAGTGCCCCTACTATACCTCCAGGTGTGATGTTGATTAGCAATTACAAGCCATGTAATAATCATCCATTTTGTGTCCATCCAGATGTATGATGGATATTTCAGACAACCAGACCAGTTCGTACAATCCGCTCAGTAGACTGGTAGGTTGCCCTATATCTTTCATATATCTGGGTAGCAATCCCACTTATGATGTCACAAATGGGTGACTTTTGTAATGGCTTGTAAAGGCCAATAGATGTTCCTAATAGGGGCTCTTTAAGTCACTTGAAACCATTTGAAACCTGGAGTCATCTGCTTCCCGTGTCGGTGTGAAATTTGTAGTTAGGAAAAAAAAAACTGTGTTTTGTACATTTTGTAAGAGCAAGTGCTGTAGCCAATCTTGACAGTGTCACAATTGCACACTTCCTGTCAGCTGACTCACACTGTTCGGCATCACATCCTGTCAGGTGACCTGCCTGTTTTCTCCCCTACCATCTTGTTCCCTGTGGCACGAGAAAAACAATACTATCGGTTAAACGTTGATGTTGTCTTGTGATGTTACTCATTTGTACAGAATAAGAAGAAAAAGTAAATTGATTCTGATTTTTTTTATGTACATTTACTGACTGTGTCGGGGTCATATTTTGTAAAAATTTTTGTCAGTCTGTATGTTTATTATTATGATCCGTTTGGACCTGCTTGCCTGCTGTAAACATGGATATGTTATGGTATCACTCTTGCTGTTCGGGGCATTTGTCCCTGTTTTTCGTGTGAGGAAATAGGGAAATAATATGAAGGGGTCTATTAACGATGTTACCATGGGGTGTGGAAACGGCAGCCATCTTACTCTTCTTAATCCCATAAAGTCAGGATTGAGTGGGAGTAGTTCCGGCCAATTCCCCATAGTGAAACATTGCTAAAGACCCTTTCCTTATTCACCGTTTCCTTCTAAAAACACTTCACCCCTCTCCCCAACCCACCAGTGGATCGGACCACTATGTTATGAATCCATTTCCTGGTTCGTCCCCATTGGATGCTTTACCCAGCATGAGGGAAGAAGAAAAATATGTTTTATAGATATGTTTCATGATTTGTATTATACTGTTACTATGATCATTGTCAAATTATTGTCTTTTTTTTTCTATAAATAAAAGAAAGGCATTTCTTTTTGAAATGCTACATATATTTTTTTTCTTCAGTTTGTCCACAAATTAAATAGTCTGTAGCGAAAGTGTATTAAGTGTGGCTTTCTCTTTTTGTTCCAAACTTAACACACCCTTCGGTGATTGAACACATTTGCTACGTTCAACTGGACATTAGGGCAGGGCTAAACGTAGGGGCTGAAGGGTGTATATAAACATGTGCACCTTTAAGATGGAACTAGCATAGGAGTGATCAGCTCAAGATGTCCATCAATCCTTTAGAAATAGATTTTCGATACTGGGTGTGCTCATAGGACACTTATCAATATTATCTATAGATTTGCTTGTTGTATTATAAAATTGGTAATCTGTAATCTGTATGGGTTGAATTTAACTAATCTGTACTGGAATTTAACTCAACCCAGTAAAGCAACCCAGTTCTACAGCTGTTCCCCCATGTTTATTCAATAGATTAGATCAGGTCAAAAATCAGTGAGTTTAGATTGGGCAGTCTAGTAAGGATAGACTGGTGGTTAGGATGACTCCTAAATGAAAGCTCCTGGGTTTGATCCCTAATGTCCACAGTGGGCCTCGCTGGGCAGGATCTCCTATCCCCTAACTGCTCTTCAATGACGCATCAGTTTACTGTGATTCGCTTTGGAACAAAGCATCTGCTAAACTGACTACTAGGGCTGACACATTCTGGTCAGTTGGTCGTTATGCTGTTGTCCGACAATTCTCATTGGTCAGACAATCATTAGTGTTACTTTCGTAAAGAGAAAATCGCTTCCTATTCCATTATTTCCGGGGGCTGGATTCCCATACGTAGACAGATGTTTTGATGATTTAGTTTTGAGTGATAGGCTTGATTGTGTTAGAAATAACATTGATTATGAATAAAAATAATAATCAAATATATTTTACTTAACAAATGCGTTTCTGTTTTAATAATCATATGGTGTAACAGACTAAGTAAAGACTGCTAGTTCTAAGACTTACTGAACATCTTCTCGGCTCAAAGCTAATTGGCACCATGCAAAGTAGTCGTCATTGTGACGATGTTTTTAGGCATATCACGTAAAAACATTAGGCAGAAGTAATTTTTTCAGGTTCTCTGCTTTAGGATGCCCCGTCAACTTTTGTGTTAAACTCTCAATATGCCTTGAGTTTCATCATATCAGAATTGGCACCTTGGCTGACATTGCAGAGCCATCCATGTTCTCTGCAATGCCCATCATATTAAAAACACAAACAAGACATTCAAATCGAATCTTCCGATGTGTGTTGTCCTTTCCTCTACGCCACACTGCCCCAAGCGGGGCTCGGAACAAATGGACCATTTGGACTGCGAGACAATCCATTAAGCGTTCAGACCAGACCCAGATTAGATCCTAGACCTAGGTCTGGTCGGTTGGAAGGTCTGGTCAGTGCGAGACCTCTTTGTCCATCCTGCCGCCCATTGTCACCACTGTGACAATCCTTCCCTCCACGTCACGCTGCCAGCCCGCCTCGCCTAAAAGATTGAGCTCAGCATAAACATTGCTGAGCCTTTCAGGACTGCATTCTGAGGGATTTTATTCCCGGTGCATTTATGTCTTGAAGGGGTTGCCACATTGGCTTCACAGTTGTTTATGCCATGTATTTGTACAATCTGAAAGAAAACTCACGGCGCTGACATTTTGTGTTCTTCTGCACCGTCAGCTTCGGTCTGGTAGACACCAAAGTATCAGGAGATAAGAGGGAATATGGTGTGTGTGTGTGTGTATGCGCGCGTGTGAGCATGTACATGCCCGTCTTTGGTTTTGTCTGTCTGTAAGTATTGCTTTCTGTCTATCAGTTATACAGTATTTGTATGAAACAGGTATTCTAGCTGGGTCGCAGTGTTGCTGTGTAGGGGCTGTTTATGAAACCAGCCGCGGGCATTATGCTCTGGAATCAAATCCCTTTGGCAGGAGTAATGAGGTTACTGGAAGTGATGTCACATGCTGGGGAAGATATCCTGCAAGAGTAAATGTGCAATAGGTATTGAAATAACAATAATCATGCTCGTTGTCACAGACGTTTCCTAGCCAGATCAGCCAAACTTTACAATACTGCTTATCGGTGGTTGTCTTATCGGTGTGTGTGGATGATGGATGGTTTAAGCAGCCCCACCTGGCCGAGTCTGATTGGACTCGGGCTGGGTGAGGCTGCACACCTGTTGCACATTGAGTAGTCAATGTGCACAGGTTAAACCAGCCATCACCCCACACACTCAGGGAGAGATCTCCTGCATGGCAACATGGAGCTCCAGGCCATGTATCATCCTCTGCAAAACCTACAATAAAACAGCTTCAACATCAACACCCTGCGTCCTTTGTCTGGAGGAGCCCAGTAAAAGCCACCTAGGTGGCGTGTGGCAGCCACCTAGGTGGAGTGTAGCATATGTATTGCTACACTGGCGCCCGATGAGGGGCCTCTCCAGTCAAAGAAAGGACACAGAAGGGTTGTCCGAGGACGCGCTGGCTACCAGCAGCAGCGATGGGCAGATCCCACCCAGCAGCAGCCCTTTCCCCGACAGCGCTGTGGGGCGGACGTGGAGGACGGGGGAGGCAGCACAGCAACCGCCAAAAGCAACTGTCTTCGGCTAGCCGCCCCTGGAGTCAGCCCGCAGCAGACCAGGCCAAGCCACACCTCTGCCAGCCAGCACGTCAGCCCAAGGCCCCATGCTCCACGAGGGAGATGGGGAAAGGACCTGTCGCCCTGGGAGAGGGTGGCCTCTGGGAGAGGGTGGCCTCTCCCAGGGCGCTACCTTTTGCACATTGAGTACTCGGTGTGCAACAGGTTCAACCAGCCGTCGCCACACACTCTCAGGGATCTCCTGCATGGCAACATGGAGCACCAGGCCATGTATCATCCTCTGCAGAACCTACAATAAAGCGGATTCAACATCACCACCCTGCGTCCTTGTATGGAGGAGCCCAGTAAAAGCCACCTAGGTGGCGTGTAACATTGGCTTTGTTACAGTGGTGGTAAAGACAAACATGTTCTCAAGATAATTCCACTTAGTCACAAATCTATTAAGTATGTGTTTTTGAGATATTTATTATCAGGTAGATACCTGAATTAGTCAGGCTACACATTGAATTAAAACTAGCATTTGGTATTAAAATTGAACATGTGAGATGAGTTCAGTTACCAGTTGTACCAGTAGAAGTTATCTGAAGGTGTATATAAAACAGGAGAAAATATCGTCCTAAAGTCCATCTTGCCAATCATACATTATTTAAAAATAGACTTTTTTTCCAAAGCGTAAAAGCCATAACTGAAATCCAACTTTAATTTGAATATTTAATGACATACCATACCAAAGAGACCATACCAAAATAGTTACTGTAAAATGCATAGTCAGAATCACATTTACACCAATTGGAAATCAATCTCTTTTTTTATATAATTCCTGCCAAGTGAATTTTATTCCCAAGGCTTGAGCAGGACACAGGATAGAAAGGTATAGCTGGCTAGGTCCAAACTCAGATCCTCCACATTCTCAGTCAAGACATTAAACATGGGCAAAGGAAGCCGAATCCTCCATCAAAACACAATGGGATGTTTGTGCTGTTGATCAACACTGAAAAAAGTTTGTGGCGCATCAAATTCTGATTTTATGAATAAATCAATGGATTTTAATAAAATGAATGCATACGTGACCATAAGAGGGTATAGGTATAATGATGGAATATAGGAGAGGGTAATACATGAATGTAGAAGAGAAGTAATAATGTTAAAGGAAGCTGAGAGAATACTAATATTGGACGGGCATGTGAGTTGGGAGGTGTATGGCAACGACATAGAAGCAACAAGCTTTGTGAAACACCGGTTTCGATTCAGCAGCCCTGTCTTACTGTGGTCCACTGGAAATACCCTCCTGTTCAGGGAAGTTAATCATCTGAGACGTTCCGTCTGCAGAGAGCGATTGGGTCAACATTAAAACGACTCAAACTGTGTTCCAAAAGAACGTTTTAAATCCGGACCCCGATGGAAGCTCTCTGTTCAGAACTTCTTGTTGAGAAAAATCCCGGTTCAGAACGCAGAGATTCTTGTTCTCGAATCTTGGAGAAATGCCAACCATGTCGCTGGTTCCAGACACAGCAGAACCCTCATGATTCTGGGAGTGTGTTTGTGTGTTGAATAGTCTGCTGGTGGGGCTGGTTGTACTGAGTCAACTGGTTCAGCTGGTTGGACGGATGCGAGGCGGGCTGCTTAGGTGCAGTAGTAGTAATAGTAGTCTGGTTAGTGGGCTGGTTACTGGTGGACGACTGGTACAGCTCCAGCTCCCTCTTCCTCCTCATGGCCGTCTGAAGCTGCTGCTTGATCACCAGGATCTGACCCTCCAGTTCTGCCAATTCCTGGACCAGGGGCTTCCGACCCGGACCGGCCCCCAGACCCGGCCCGCAGTCTCCCAGGCCCAGACACTGGACGGGGGCTACGCCCTGTCCGGAGGCAGCCGCCACGCGGCCCAGACTGGACCCAGGTCCCAAACGCAGACCGAGGCGTCCGTTGGAGTTGGTGAGCAGGGACAGGTGCTTGCCCAGACAGGGGAGGGAGCTGGTGTTGGGCAGAGGAGAGGGGTGAGGCGCGGGGGGGAGTTCCTGAGAAGAGAGGCGCTCTAAGTCATTCTGCTGCACTTCCTGGGGGAGGACCCTACGTCGGTTGCAGTGGGAGGAGTCCGTGGGAACCCAGGAGGCCGATTGGTTGTTTCCCTCATTGCACCTGGAGATTGGACAGAGATAAGAAGAAATTAAAGGTTTCTTTGCTCAAGACTGAAACAAACAAATGCCCTGATAATCTATCATGTCTAGCTCCTCAGTGCTACAGGACGACCTCCTCCTTGGACCCAACCTCATACAGAAAATGGAGACCTTCCACATTCTTCTATATTCAAACCACCTAGGAAAACCTTGAATACTTTGAAGGATTTCAAATACATATTATTAGTATAAAGTGAGTATAGAGTTGATATTTGTTCTGGTTACCAAGTCATCAACCTAAAATCAATATAATTGTGGCATACTATTAAGGCCATCGATCCTTATAATTATATTGAAATACACGGTTCAGATTTTTCCTCATATTTTTTTAGGTAATGGTAAATAACCATTGCTCATGATACAAATACTAATAATACTAATGATACAAAAGATAATTGAACGGGACTCTACATAAACAAAATCTCCTTTAAATTATCACTTGTTTGTTAAATATATATTTGATTTGCTATTGATTATAGATTACCATGGTCCCTTCAACAAATACCAGAATATGAGTTTGTAATGAAACACAAAAAGACAGTAATAGTTGACTTTGACTCCAGGGTGTGTGCATCCA
>JAOPJO010000078.1:198631-210839 GCA_027123675.1 Molva macrophthalma | reverse complement strand
CAGTGTCAGACCTAGGTCCAGCGCAAAGTCTCCAAGAGGTGGGACAGCCACTGGACCACATGTCTTTGCTAGCATTCATAGAAACCCATCGCACCCTGTCTGCTGATCAAATCACACGATGTTCACCTATCTTTCTCTTCTCATTGGTGAACGGAACGATTTGTTCGCTTTGTAGCTCAGATCTTTGGCCTGGGCGTGGATCACCCTCACCACTGCACTAGCCTCCCTCCCAGTACACGTCTCTGTGTTGGTGTTGTTAGGATCCCAACATCCCGAGCCTCTGTAGGCCTCCTGCAGCAAGCTGCCCTAAACCCTGCCTGCTCCTTGATGACCTGCAACGGAATTCACTGTCTGTCACTTTGGATAGAAGCATCTGCTAAATGACTGTATTCAACCTGTCAATAGTATATAATAAAATAAAGTAAAGACAAGGTAACATTAATTCAAAATAAGTCATTTGCTAATGTTTATGTAAACCGCATGTTGCATATGCAGTTTTATTGAAATGTACTTGATTATTTTGGATCATTTTAGAATCCCATCATAGAACCAGATAGAACCAGTTGAGAACCAGTTCAGAGCCATGTTCCCGGGTGATGTGGTACTCATCTGGTAGTGAAGGATCTTGTGATCTGATGGACGTTAGATTACCTCTACCTGACAGCCGACGCCATGGGACATCTTCATCACGTGTCAACACCTCAAGGACACCGTGTCCTCTGGGACTGTCCGCCTTCACCACCACCATCACCAACACCACCACCCCCACCCACATGTCAAACCCTTTATCTAACGCTGGTCAAATGCCTAGCCTCCCCCCAGCCCTGCTGCCTCAACCCCCGCCCCATCACTCGTCAATAAAGGTCTTAGAAAATATGCCTGTTCAATGGTCATTGTTTTAATAAACATGTCACATCCATTGATCAAGTACAGCGTCACTCTGTCTAGGCTGCATTAACGGCAGCTGACTAGCAGTTTGGTCACATGTAAATACGTTAAATACAAGGTGCAGCATTTGATTTGCAGACAGTGACTGCCACACCTTGTTAGTGATACTATTATGCACACACATGTTTATTCACAGTACACAACTAGCCAGAGTGAAATCACAGGGTGATGGACAATGACTTAAACAACTTTTGGACTCGTAGGATAAGGAGTAACTGTAACTGTCATATACACACACATACACACACACAAAGCCTGCAGCCATCATCAATCGAGGCCAACTGATGTCATCCACCCCGACCGTGCGATAAAATACCTGCTCGACAAAAGACGGGGGTGCCCTTCCGTGCAAGATAAAAGGATGCAAGCTTTCATCGTCATAAAAAAGACGCAGAAGAATAATAAATGCAGATGAAGTGCCCAGGAATGCGACGGCGAATCCTGCTGAATCAAGTTCCGAAGAACCGCCATCCAAACGCAGCTCCACAGATAGATGATAGCACCAATGTGATATAACTGTCTTCTGTCTGTATATATTATATTCAATATATTAAGTATACCAAATTGATAACATTTCTCTTAAAGGAATACGTCTCAGATTTTACAATATTTAAATCTAACACTAAATACACTAACTGTGTGTTGCTGTCTCATGCACGCAGAGTCCGTTCCTATAATTATATAATCTAAGGGAAATGTCATTGTCGCCATTATTATATCCTACCTTATCTCCTAATGTAGCCCAACTTAACAGTGTAGGCCTTTCCTTTAGTAACCCCTCAAACGAAAAACACTACAGCCGTTTTGTCTCGGCCATAATGTCTACTAAACTTGGTGGGCATAATAGGCTACATTGCCTGACTTATAGCTTTGATCGTAACTGATATGTGACTTAATAAATAAGATAAATAAATAGCTACATCTTCCAAATGCAAGACACAGCTTGCGATTAAGGTAATGTCTGTCAGTCTAATGTCCAAGTTTGTTGTGTATTTTTGAAACAAATAAAATGAATGTAAAATAAAAGAAATCAAATAATTGCTTCAGCACACCGCTTACAAATAAAATAAATTCAAATAATATACAAGCACACCACACCATGCGCTGTCATGGTCCAACGTGAAAATAGGGGGATACAGTTTTAGTCTGTAGTGGTGGACTTGAATTTAGTTGTCTGGACCCATATGATGAATAAACATCATTCATTTTTTACATTTAGCAGATTTACAACCAATCATACACACATTCACAAGTGCAAGGCGACATCCAGGTGTCTGGCTCAGGGACACCTTGATACTCAGCTAGGAGGAGCCTGGAATCGAATAAGCAACCTTCGGGTTACACGTCAACCCGCTCTATCTCCTGAGCTAAGCCGAGTTTTCCTGACAGATTTCACAGGCAGGATGTCAACTTTCCCATGGTAACCAAAATAATCGCTCACCAGATGTTCTGTTATTTGTGTTTATCTCGTACGACGATCTTAAGAATCAAATCGCAGTAAGGTCTGTGAAAATATCTTTTTGCATTTGCAGAGTTCCTGTAGTTCAGATGAATTTTCCCAGAAGAAAATGCCCACTCCTGAACGAACACAGCCTCCTGCACAGAATGCTGCTCCAGCAATCCGCAGGTGCCCCAACACTGCCAGAGTCTCCTCAACAAAACTATAGCGTCCAATCGTAACTAAGACTGAGAACTCTTCTCTTCCCTGCACCATGAATCCAGGTTCTGGGTTCAATCCCCTATTTCTGCGGTCTACCCATAGATATAAAATGTATCTGTATTCACTGTATGTCGCTATGGATGAAAGCTTGTGCTAAATGACTAGTAAAATCGTTTTTTACGCCAGTTGATACATCCCAGTAGCCCTTTCTAGTCTTTATACAGTCTGTATGGAAAATACCTAACCAATCATAAAAAGCCTTGCTGTCTTAACAAGCCTTTGAATACCAGTTGTTGCTATCTGTGTGGCTGATTGGGGGATTATAAAGGGGATCTGGGCAGGGGAGGCCAAAGTCTAATTGTAAATCAGTGGTGCGTGATTGTACTCCATCATCGTTCACGGGCCCTGCCCTGGATGAATGCAAATTGCCCCAGCTGGGCTTCACGGCCTCATGCAGCCTAATGCCATCCATCACATGATGCTTTTAGCACATACCATACCATTAGAGCGCTGAACGGGCACGTGCACGCGTGCACACATACATGTCTGCACCCGAGTGCATCGATTGGTGCGCGTCCCGTTGTGTGTGAGTAATGTGTGGGTCTACGGCATTGATTGGAGGAAAAGGAAAAAGAAAAGCGAGCTGGCGACTCAGCGCCTCCAGACGTGTGAGTGCGGTGGTGGTGGCGTCTCACCTGGCCAGGTAGGCTCCAGAGCTGCCGTTCCTCTGCTGCTGGATGTCCATACAGTTGGTGGTCCCGGGGATGAGGGCCATCGCGGGGTTCTCCTGGGCGGCGCTCCCCACGGCCCGGGCCACCAGCTCCAGGGCGTCCTGGACGTAGTGGTCCAGGGAGGGGGTCCTCATCACCCCGTGGGCCAGCAAGCCCAGCGGCAGCCCCTCAGTCCGCAGCTCTGCCACGTTCTGGCTGTCCCCCAGCACCCAGTGGAAGTCCGGCAGCATCATCCGGGTGGCCAGCGTCCAGAGGCGCCGCACCTCGCGCATCTCGCAGCCGAAGGTCACCACGGCAACCGTAGAGGAGGCGGAGAGGGGGTCCCTCAGGGCCTCCAGGCGATGCATCAGCGCCCGCTGCTGGTCCCACTTGGACGGCGAAGAAGTCGATGAAGAGGAGGTTCCCGAGAAGAAAAAGGGGAAAGATGAAGAGGGTCCAGACGACGACGAAGATGATGTCTCCGCCCGCGCCGATCCCCCCGCCGACTGTACTCCTGCGCCCGACGACGACGACGGCGAAGATGGTGGGGAGGAGGAGGATGATGACGACGATGCAGGTGTGTTGGTGAGGTTGACGAAGGCCCCCAGGTGGAAGTGTGTGTTGTTCTTGACAAGGAGGAGGAACTGGGAGACGTCCATCTCCTGGCAGAGCAGAACGCTGACGTCCCACCAGCCGTTCCTCATCAGCAGGGAGTACAGCAGCCAGGCGGGGGGGGCCTCCACCGACCGCATCGCCACCTGGAAGTGGAGAGGATTCTGGGAAGGTGGAATCCGGGGTGGGTGGTAGGTGGATCGGAGAAAGGGGGGGGGGGGGAGAGTACTGGTTAGCGTGCAAGGTAAAGGTTTGAACCTCAATGAATGCCCTCAGTCTGCCTGTGGACATCCTAGAACAAGATGTCTAACCCCGACCTGCTCCTCAAGGCGCCCCGGATGAAGGCGTCGGATGAATGACTGAATAGGAACAGCGTACGCTGGGTCAGGTGAGAGACGGGCCGGGGGATTGAGGAAGAGAGATGCTGAGAGCGAGTATGGTGAGGGAGGTAAGCTGTAGAAAGAGAAGCCAAAGGTGATTTGAGAGAGAGCCATCAAAGGGAGGGTTAGTGTGGAGTAGAGGAGGGGAGAGATGGAGGGGTGAAGAGGTGAGACGAGTGACAGCGCTGTAAAAAGGGAGAAAGAGGGGGTAGGTAGGAGCGAGGGTTTGAAATAGGGGCAAGAGATTGGAAGGAAGCCAAATGAGACCAATCGATGGAGGGAAAAAGATTGAATGGATATTGAGAGGTAAAAGGAAAGTAATGAAAATAAGGTGGATTTCAGGGGGTCGAGAAACAGAGAGGGAGGAATGGACAGAATTATATGTAGAGGTGAGGTTATCTGAACAAGGAGCAGGAATCTAGAGGGTTGACAAGCCAATGGGCAGAGGAGGAGCAGGAGAAGGTTTGTGAGGTGATGTTGGAGAAGATGGAGTTAGGTTGCAAGAGAGGGCGGGGGTGGATAACAGGTGATGGAAAACAGGGAGAGAGAAGTCTCACAGATGGAGCCAATGAAACGTCAGAGAGGGTGTGAGGTGAGATAAGGAGGTGAGGAGAGAACAATTTTTTTTTTTTAAAGCCCTCCTGTAGACTTCCAAGACTTCCCTCTAAGATCAATGTGTTCCTTTCGAAACCCAGGCTGTAGAACATAACGGGTTTCAGCCTCCACTGACTCCTCACTCTCTCGTGAATATGATCATCACCGTTCTGAGATGTACCCTGCGCCGCTGGGTGTATGGGACAGGCGGAAGAGGCCGGGTTATGGTGGGTAGGCCATGTTGCAGGATAATCTGGTTTGTAGACTACTGGGTTGCCACTAGACTCCATTTATATAACGCTGCCTATCTGCGGACACCGTGGCCAATCAGAGAGCTTCAACCTGCATGGCTCATGTTCACACACAGACACACATATTAACTGTCGCAGATACATGAACACACATGCACAGACTCACCCGCACACATATACACACATAGACACATTCACGCACAGTCCCATATTCTCCCTTGCACTCACACACACAAACACACACACACAAACTTAACCACAATGACGCTCCCACACACACCCACTAGCTCACACATAGACTCTCACACTCTCACACACACACACACACACACACACACACCAAATAGCTAGTTTGTTAGTATTGTTATTGTTAATATGATGACATTGTCCCTTCATCATGGTTTAGTTAATATGATGACATCATGGTCCATAATTCTTTTGATAATATGTGGTTTATCATGGTTAAATGAATATGATCATGACTGTTTAGTTTATGGTTTAGTTCATATGTGTCCTCATGGTTTAGTTAGAATTTGACATCATGCTTATATACTATGGTACAGGAAGTTAATGAAATGCTGACAGACAGTTGGAAAGGCTGACAGAGAGACATGCAGGCAGACTAAAGAGGCAGACGGACACACAGACAGACAGGGCTCTGACAGATAATAGCACAGCAGCATAAAGGACCAATCACCGAAAGTGAAACCCAGCTTCCCGTCAGTCATGCAGCACATAGCATGAGCTCAGATACAATGCAGTCTTATGGTCGAATAAAGCCCTGTCCTGCCCTCTCTCGCTCTCCCTCTCTCTCTCACTCTGTCTCCCTCTCTCCCTCTGTCTCTCTCTCTCACTTCCTCTGTCTCCCTCTCTCTGTTTCCCTTTCTCTCTGTCCCCCTCTCTTTCTCTTTCTTTATCTCTATCTCTCTGTCACTCTCTGTCTCTTTCTCTCTCCCATCTCTCTCCTCACACACACACACTCACACACACACACACACACACACACACACACACACACACACACACACACACACACTCACACTCCCACAGGCACACACAGGTCTCCAGCTCCACACAATCAGCAGTAATAACGAGAGACGTGGAGAAGCTTCTTGGTGGACAAAGACGACGCGGCCCAGCAGCTTAATATACTTGATAAAAGGCTGAGCCGTCAGGCCTCATTCTGGGAGACAGCTCAGGGGAGAAAGTGGGAGAGAAGTGACGAGGAGGGTCGTGGTCGACACTCACTCCCTCCCTCCCTCTGTCCCTCCCTCCTGCTCTCTCTCTCTCTCCATCACTCCTGCTCCTTGGACCATTCGCTCAATAATTGCCAAAGCATCTGAGGTGACAAAACTGTCACAACGAGAGAGGGGTAGCAAGGGAGAGAGCGCGAAAGGGAGAGAGAGAGAGAGGGAGAGAGAGAGAAAGAGAGAGATGCAGGCTAGTTGGTCTTGTAGCGCTGTAGACACAGGAGAAGCAGGGGGAGGACAGCCAGAGATGGAACAGGTGGAGGCGATCGGAGGATTGAGGGATTCAAGAGCTTTAACAAAAATCGGGAATGGGAGAAAGGAACAGACAGAGAGAAAAAGTATAGAAAGAAAGTGAAGAGGCAACAATAGAAAAAGGTTGTGTGATGCAGAGAGAGAGAGAGAGAGAGAGAGAGAGAGAGAGGAAGAGAGATCTTTTTTTAATGTTTTATAATGTGCTATTATTATTAGTATTATTACTTTGTATCTTATGTTGTATCTTATTGTACTATTTGTGCTTTGGCAATGTAAATGTCGGTTTTCCGTGCCAATAAAGCAGTTTGAATTTGGAATTTTCAGAAAGAACGAGAAAGACAAAGAGGGACAAAGAGAGAACGAGAGATAACGAGAGACACAGAGAGAGACACAGAGAGAACAAGAGACAGACAGACAGAGAGAGACAGAGAGAGAACGAGAGAGATACAGAGACATAGAGAGAGACAGAGAGATAACGAGAGAGACACAGAGAGACACAAAGAGAGACAGAGAGAGACAGAGAGAGACAGAGAGATAACGAGAGAGACACAGAGACACAGAGAGAGACAGAGAGAGATAACGAGAGAGACACAGAGACACAGAGAGAGACAGAGAGAGACAGAGAGAGAACGAGAGCGAATGAGAGACACAGCGAGAGACAGAGAGAGAACGAGAGAGAGAGACAGAGAGAGACAGAGGGAGAGGAGGGAGGAGACTACGTACTGGTAACAGCCAGGTAGGTGTTGGTCTGGATCTCGCCCGCCATGTTGCGGGCGAAACACTGGAACATGCCGGTGTCGTCGGGCAGCAGTCCGTTGATCTGCAGGCTGCCACCCACCAGCACGCGGTACCGGGGGGTCTTCACCGGGCTGATGGGCACCGCGTCCTTATACCACACGATGTCGGGCTGGGGGGACCCTGGGGGACATGGTGGCACACGTTACAATCACGGGACACTCGTTAGACATTGACACAAATCTTGTGTTAATTTTTGGTATGATGTCAAGTCTGTGATTCTCTCCCTTTTATTTCCTTATCTTTCGCATCTTTTTTGTTACGTATGGACGGAGTATATGCATACGCGCATATTCTATGCATGGTAGTGCATATACACGCACACACACACGCGCACACACACACACACACACACATCTACACACGCACACATGCACACACGCACACACACACAGATTCAGACCCACACAGACCGACACAGAAGTACACACACACACACACACACACACACACACACACACACAGATATAGAACACACACACACAGGACTGACCTCTTGCTTGACAGGGGATGTCCACCACCTTCTCCATCTCTGCACTAATGTGTGTGGGAGGCTCTTTGACGAAAATTGGGTGTTCTGAGGTTCAGTAAACACAAACAAACACACGTGTTTATGCAATGCTGCAGTAGAGACCTACTCTTCACCACCTAATCGCCTCTCACCCCTGGATTTAAGAGTCAAAGCCAGTTAAAGCATCCATCAGAAACAAGACAGAAGAGATTTAGATGCACAACCATTAGTAGACTGATAGGATGGTCCTGCAGCTATGACTGATTCGCTCTAGAGCGAAGGCTGAAACATCGTCTGGCCAGCTCAACCAAATGGCCTCCTTCGCATAGCAATGCAGAGACATAACAATGCTGAGACATAGCGGTACAAAGACATAGCAATGCAGATATACAGCAATTCTGAGATTTGGGGCGTTTTGATGTTCATTTGGCCGTCTGTGGCTCACAGCTGTGCCAAGCCTCCAAAATCTTAACGATGTGTTGGGCAGAATCTGCAATAGATGCATCTCTAATTGGTTAATCAGGAAAATACATCCAGTGGTGACACAGAAACAGTAAAAAAAAGTCAAACATCGGGAGCCGCTGCCAAATGCAAAACAGAGCAGAGGTTTGAACAACAACAACATGCAGAAAAGGCTCATCCATACACAAATTGATGAGACGCTGTCGCCATCAGCATCACTTCAAACAAGCCGTTCCGCAGGGAGTCTTCAAGACATAATAACATTTGAATTCACAAAGAATTTTCAAGAGGCATTCGCCATCGAGAATTGAGGCTTTGAGTTGTTTTTGCTCATCGGACAGCGCGCCACCACGCAAACAGCTGGCCACCCTCCATCGATCACGATGGCTGCGTTTCACAGTGCGAAGGCGAGAGCTGACCTAAGCTCACTAAACCGTACTTTTTATGAACTGAAAGGTTAGAAAACAGTACATTTTTGAGTTTGCCAATGGTGGTTTGGGCCAAAGATCATGATGAACCACGAGCAAACAGTCATTTGGCTTGAAACGCATTGTAGTGATAAAAGGCATACATCGGCAAGAAAAGCGTTTTGTGCTGAAAGGAGGTTAGGCTCATAGCTCATTGTGCTATTCGTTAAAACTTTACCTTATATCGGTACTTGTGCTTTTATATAGCGTATCCCTCATCTCCTAGCTTGCACGATGATGTGGGCTTGTTAAAGTATCGCATTACAGACATAGTTCTGAGCTGTTTATCCAGTAAAAGTGATCATTCTGGACCCTTGTTTTGGATCCTGACCGGGACCCAGGACGTACCCAGGACGTGGAGGTAGGCCCCCGCCGAGACGGCAGACACACTACTGCTGCGGAGCGACGCCTCGCACTCGTAGTAGCCGCTGTCGCTGACCGACGGCAGGCTGACCACCAGGCGCCGGCCGAAGTCCCGGATCCCGGTGGAGACCACCACCCCGTCCTTCCTCCACGTGATGCTCATCTTCACCAGCGGCCTGACGGAGAACGGGGAAGATGAGACCAACAACGGACGATGTAAAGATGATGGAACGGAGATGATGGATGCGGAGATGATGGAACGGGAGAAGGGAGAATGGAAGGGCGTGGGGGGGGGGAGAAAGAGGCCGGGTGAAAGTGGAGGCGTTAGTTTCCGTCATCACACTTGTGTGTGGCTTCTCTTTCTCGCTCGCAGAAAGGGAAAGCGGGAGAGTGGAAAGGAAACGGAAATGAGAGAAAGAAGGAGGCATCCGTGTCAATGTTTTGAAAGGGTGTGTTTGACTTTTACGCTAAACGTAGCATTCAGGTTGTGGTACACAAATGGTTGTGGTACACAACACTGGAGCCTTTGAACGAAGAAGTGAAAAGGAAGGATGTTGAAGAGCGTCTTGAAGAGCTGACGTAATAAAGAACATTATCCACGCTATACCCACTAATGGCCGAAATGTGTGTGTGTAGAGGGGGTGATCCCATACCTGGCATTGGCAACACACTCCATGATGGCTTCGTTCCTCCCCACGGTAACGCTTGTGTTCTTCGGGGGGACGATGATGGAGGGGGCGATGGGGTCTGCGGGGCCTCCCACATCTGGTGGACACACACACACACACACACACACACACACACACATGCACAAACACACACACACAGTGTCAGAAAATACACCATGTTTTACATGCACATGGTATAACAGCCAGCTCTCGTGTGCATCTCAATGTGAGAGGAACGAAGAACAGCCTGGTGTGAGCAGCAGCTAGCCAGCATGATGGCTATCTCCTCCTCCAGTCTTACAGCAACGCACACAGCAGCGGCTCCTGGCTACGGTGTTAGCCCAGGTGTTAGGAACCATTATGTAGCATAATTGAGACAAACAGAAAAGGCGATTAAATGCAGCAGCGGCGCTCAGTGGCTCCATAGCGCCTGCGGCCAACTATCGATTCCCTGCCCTCAATCAGTGATCTCTCGCACAATCTGATCTCATCTCCAGCACCTCCCTTGCCAGTACGAGTGTGTGCGTGTGTGCGTGAGTATGTATGTGTGTGTGTGTGTGTGTGTAGGTGTGTTTTTGTTGTGTGTGTGGGTGTAAGTGTGTGAATGTGTGTGTGTGTGTGTGAGTGTGTGTGTTTGTGTGTGTGTGTGTGAGTGAGTGTGTGTGGGTGAGTGTGTGTGAGTGAGTGAGTGTGTGTGTGTATGTGAGTGAGTGTGAGTGTGTGTGTGAGTGTGTGTGTTCAGGTGGGTGTGGCTCTCTTTATCAGACTTGTACCAGCATTTACTGACCAGTATCCATGACCCCTTTATTTGGCGTCAGATCCGCCGAAAGAACATGTTTTCATGGCACGGGGGGGGGGGGGTTCAACCTCCCATAAAACTAAAAAAAAACCTCTAGCCTCACCATCTACACTAGCTGTGAAAAGTCAACTCCCTCTGAAACAGAAATAATAACAATGGATGAGAAGTGATACAGAAAGCCAATATGAGGCTGCCATCAACATCCTAATAGGCAATTATCCGGTTAGACTTTACACACTCAGAACTAATTCCTGTTGCTGGTATAAATCAGCAATAGTTGATTTGACTCAATATCACGTTCTGTCTGGATTTAATGGGTGCCCTGCATGCTTTGGGTTGGAAGGTGTTAGAAGTCTGAAGTTTGCTTTTAGTTCATGCTTCCCCCCCCTCCGCCCCCCCACCGCCCAACACCCTGTCTACTGCTTGACTGATGGTGGAGGTAAAATATGTCAACAACAACTTTCACATCGAGCCCCGAATCAAAATGCATCGATTTGTATTGCTTTCCAAAGTGCTATCATGCATAGAAAGCTTGTTTCCCTGCCTAAACCGTAACCACAGGGTGCATATGATCGGGATGAGGTGCGGCAGTAATGTCTTACAGTTATTTTATGTTCATGGCTCTCAATAGGACCGGATGGCAATGATTACATTACCGATCACACCAGTAGAACACATTATTTCTAGCCTGACATTGCAAGAACAATTCGCAAATGCGTACTTAGTCTGGGACCTCTTAGGTCATATTTCGATTTCCGAAGGTGTTATCAACGGGCACCGACCAAAATGCCTCTTGACGCAATTGGATGGACCTACAACCAATCAGAGCAACGAAACGTGTGACACATCAGCGGCAGCCATTTTGGTTGTTTATGAAAATGCCTCAATGGCGCTAACACAGACCGAAAAAAACGAAAAAAATAAAGCATTAGCTCGCAGATATGTCTGGTTCCCAGGATACATTATTCCCCTCTCGAATGGAAATGCTGTTAATTCCAAATGTGTGATGCTCCATTGAAGTGAAATTAAAAGGAATGGCAAGCAAAAGTCTCGGCTGTGTTGAATCAAAACAAAAGGAAATATAAGGAGAGTAACACAAAAATGCGTTCAACCTTTCAACGTTCGATCTTTATTTTTGCGTGTAACCTGGCGGCTGGTTGATACATACAGCTTCTCAGCTCAAATACAACATGGTCATTTTGACCTTGTTTGGCATTTCCAATACTTACATGCAAACCACTTTATTTTTTCCCTGTTCAATTATGGCACATATAATGTTGTCATTTGGGGGGGTTTATGAGCCGGTCACCCTGTTTGAGCATCGACAGACACAGACGTAGACCGTCTGAGACCATGAGGAGCAAGTCATCCGAAACCAACCTTGCATTTTAATGTATTTTTCATTGACATGCCATGGCCAAATTAAATACAGCTTGATGAGTATTCATTAAGATATGATAATTACACCATTTCACATTTGGATATT
>JAOPJO010000075.1:0-10413 GCA_027123675.1 Molva macrophthalma | reverse complement strand
TGTGTGTGTGTGTGTGTGTGTGTGTGTGTGTGTGTGTGTGTGTGTGTGTGAGTGTGTGTGTGTGTGTGTGTGTGTGACATTGCTGGAGTACACTTGTGTGAGATGCACAATAAAACCGTTTTTTTCTGCTCTTGCGATCTAGAACGTGGGAGACCTTTTAAAATAAAAGCGCTCTACAATCACAGCAGGCACTAAAGGGCTCTTAATGCACCGCTCACTCTTAATGAACAACACACAGAGACAAGCACAGGCCACAGCTCCCAAATTAAGAGTCCTCTCTGTGAAGCTTATTACTAAAGCTTTTCAAACTCATTAATTCATACTTTTACTTCGTCCAGGTAGGCAACTGACAGAACTAATAGGCCTACTGTGGGATAGTTCATATAAAATGAATAACATAGCCAGCTATTGTGAACATAAAACCTTAAAGAAAACCTGATACTAAACCATTTATAATTTGAGTATTGTACAGGCATATATCATGGCAAATCCTATTTGTTCGTAACAAACAATTGCATGCATTCAATTGAACAAATACCCCAAGGTAAACAATTAGCGCCTGGAAGTTCAAATAAACTTTATATTTATTTTAACATTCGTATTTCTTCTTTTTTCTTTCTTCTTAAAGAGAGTGGTACGTTTATAAAGTCGCTGTGAGTATTTCAGCAAAAGGAGTAAGTATCAACAAGTAGGCCTACAATGTTTAAGCAAATGTGTAGCTTAGTTGACTATCTGTGGGGGAAATCGGTCAAAGTTAATAAATGGCGGCGCTTGAGATAGGCCTACAAATCACTTTCCTAAGCCAGCTTGCAAAGCGTTAGTCTTTCGCAACAAAATATAAATGTTAGGACCTTTCGCCTCAACACAATCCAACGAGGAAATATTTATTTTCACTCTTTGAAGGTGATCAATAATGTAGAAATAGTTATCTTCGATTAAAAAAAGATAGACAAAATAGTTTCAACTTGACAGCAAATGGGTGACCTTATTGACAACATTTTCGACCAATGTTTTGGAAATCGGCGTTAAGGTCTTAGGGCTGCGCCATGTCCAGTTAGGGCCTACTAACTTTCCTTATTACTTGGTTTCATAATGCAGAGAAAACGCTTATTGTGAGTGACCTTTTGGTGACATTTGATAATAGATGGAAAAATATGTTTTCATCAGAATACATGAATATAAAATAGGTTGTTTTGGACAACGTCTCTCTCCCTCTGTTTTGTTATTATCAAATCAAATAATCTAAATCATCAGATCCAAGCAATAATTATAAAGTATGCTACCAATCATTTGGCCTTCATATGATACATATATCTAAATCCTTCGCATTATTAAACACAAGTTGGAGGGCTTAAAATGCGACGCAAGACGCAGTTTTGCGCATCTTTGACCTTAAATGCACTGACATAAAACTTGCACAACACATAACACGTGCGCACTATTTAAACGTTTTGCGCACCACAACATCTAAGCCTATAATTTACACGTGGACGGGCCCAGCAGCTGCTGTTGTGGAATAATTGACATAACGTGACTAATATTATTATCTAGTCGTCTCGGATAGCCATTGATTGAGTCATTTGAGGGGATGAAAGGACAGTAGGCGATATCCTCGGGATCAGGCGGTGAGAGAGGGGCATGACCGGGTCCCTCGCCCCCGGGAGGCCGACATAACACTGCACTTCACACACTGGAGGAGGTGCACTAGTATCAGCGTATGGCTTAAGGACTATTTCCACTGTTTCGGTGGCTTAAACCCGGGAGAGAGCGGACGGCCTTTTAGTTTTAAACTCCCACGGGCCTGTGTCTTCTGTCTTTGTTCAACGTTGAGTTTGCTTTAAACTGGTCTTGTTTTCTCCATTTCTAAATGTCCGTAAGCTCATTTAGGCATACATACTATTGTTATACTTTTAGCCAGTTATTTAAATATCTGAGCAAAGTGCGTTGTGTAAATAAAAACAACTTTTGATATCTCAATCAGCATCTACATTCATATTTTATGTCCATTAATTCCACAAGGAAAAATATCGGCTGAACCACAGCCGATACGAAGAGGCTGCGAAATAGTGCCAACTACCGCTGTTCTTAATAAGCTGTAACTCTTTCACTGAAGAGAATACAGATGATTTAGAGAATACCTTTAATGTAGAGATGTCAGACGAATGTCCTAGAACCGTGTCGGAAAGGACATTCGTGTTCCACAGACGGAGAACATAATCGCAGGACATAAACCATGAGATCATGGCACGGAGCAGTTTAAAAGTGATTGTTACACAACGTTGTTTTAAAAAAACACACCCCAAAATCATGTCTGATAAAGAAACATAATTATTAACACCTTTTTTTCAGCCTATCGGACTGCAACCAAATAGAAATGCGTTGGCCTATTTTACATTCGTATTTGTAATTTTTAATTTTTAATTTTTTATCAAATGTCAAATGTTACACAATTCTGTAAGGGAAATGTCCCTTGCCAAAAAACAACAAGATAAAATGAACGTGTCCAAAGCACCTCTCTCACCTTCTCTCCGCATCCCGACCTTCAGACACTTCTTCAGCCGGCAGTACTGGCACTGGTTGCGGTGGTGCTGGTCGATGGGACAGTCTCGGTTCCCCCGGCAGGTGTAACTCAGGTTCCGCCTCACCGAGCGCTTGAAGAAGCTCTTGCATCCCTCGCAGGTGAACTGGCCGTAATGCTTCCCGCTGGACTTGTCCCCACAAACCATGCAGTCCACGTTGGGGATCTTGTCCCCGGAAAGTCCATCGTTCCCCGGGGTGGATCCGTTGGGCGTCCCGGGGGTCCCTCCCGGCTCCTGGCCGCAGATCTGGAGCTGGGATCCAGGGTCGGCCGAGATGTTCTCTTGCCACTGGTTTACTACCATTGCCATGCTATCTTAAACACTTTGGTTGTTAAAACACCGAGAGAGTCCAACTCCGTCGCGCGGGGAGGAGATAGAGATCCGTGCTGACGTCTTGAGAAAACCGAACACAACGAACAGGGCTTTCCCACTTCCTCTCGAGATAAGCAAAGAGATCAATTTAAAACGAATATGTCTGTGCGTGGTTGGTTTGTTTTGGTTTTCTGTAAACTTGGCTCAAAGTTTCCAATAGTAGCAGGGTATCAACATGATCGATTCATGAGCGCGCGGCGTACAACTCCTCGTGTTGCTCCCTGGCCATGAATCCATAAACACGTTCTCCTTCTCTGGGGGACCCTCAGCGAAACGAGCCCGATACACTTACGGAAAGACGACGGTTAAGGTTGACCAACAGTCGATAAAATAAATCGTAAATGCGTGTTCTTATGGAATACGTGAAATCCGACGGATATTCGTCGATCTGTGCCGCGTTCAATCGTTCCTCGATACAAGAGAAGTGTCACCTGAGTGAAAATCTTGATGAATACTTCAAATTAAACCCAAAACAGCTCTCATCGCCTCTTAATGTACTGTTCTAAGTGTCACCAGAACCTCCGTGAGATTGCAACGTGAAGTCCCCCCGAAGAATAGTCCTCTTCTCCTGATATTGCGCGCCGCGTAGTTTCCAACAGAAACGTCGGTTGTGTGCGCTCTGAGATAAACAGCGTGTATACAAACAGGAGGCTTCGCTAGTCAAGTGTAGCCTACTTCACCCTTCAGTTGTCCGTCCCATCTATGAGAATCATCGCTAGATTTTGGTGAAAGTGACACTAAACAGGCTGTCTCATAGTGGAGCTCCAAGCCGCCTTCCATAAATGGTCCTAAATTCCAAATAAGGGCAAACACCCCCCGCCCAAGCAGAGAGGTCAGCGCGATGCTATTGGCCAGATGATAATGGCTCCGTAAAGGGGGCTTTGTGATTGGATCCCGGTCAACTTGGTTGTGTTTGAGTGACAGAGGCAAGGGTCGCGCAATGTAGCCTATCAGCATCCGATCCCTGAATTGACCCTCCAACTTTTTAGTGCGCACTACACACATTATAATTTATGGAATGGGCTATGGGAAATTGAAAAACAACAACGAAAGAAAGGTTATTCAAACTGAAGATGATATATGAAAAAGTAGTTTGTAATGTTTGCACATACGCATGTGTCTTTTAAATAAATCAGAAATAGCCAGTGAATTAAGAAGGATAAGTTGGCATATTCCTCTAAAACCTCAGGACTATAAACTTAATTTAAAATAAACAATAAACATACAAAAGCGAAGCGTACATAAAGGTCCATAAACCCCTCGTGTAAACGCAGTGCAAAATAAAAAGGTGACAAAACTTTGCGCCGACATTTAAGGCTGTTAAATAATCTACCAGGTGAGAAAGTGTTGATGTTGCCAGTTTGTTGTGCATGGCTTTGCCAGCTGGAATCTGGCGCACAAAAGGCTATATTGCGGTAATTAACAGTGACAGTGTTGTTTTCTAATGGCGGGTTTCACGCCCAGCACAGCGGGGTCTGGGTTCATTTCCCAGATAGGTTTTGATATGTCATATGTAGGTCATCCGCACAAGGCTCGAGCGTATACAGCGCGCAGAACAATTGTTTCGTTACCTTGTGGAAACATCGGAGATTCTTGTACAATAAAGATGAGTATTAACCAAAGTGACGGTAACGACTGTGTGCCTGTGGCTCTACTTTACTATTCACTACAACTGGGCAGCCGTGTATAGTGCACTGCTATTATAGTGTGTATAGCTACGCTGCCTTGACCGCATAAAATAGATCTATATATCACTGCATAATATCTACGTATGAAGCACTATCAATAAATACTTTCCGACTGTTGAACATTAAAGTATTACTCCACTTACTGGTCATTCTTACACAATTGCTTGCTCGACCGCATAAAGTAGTAATATAGATCACTACACCACAGGATCCAAAATTTAATTGAATTTAGACACGGTTTTACTTTACTTCTTTTGAACAAGACAAGATCAATATAACTACCAGGCCTGCGGAATGGACATAGTTACAGAAGTTATGTCGGAATTCAGCCTTGTAGAGTATGTCCTGGTAATTCCAGCCAAAGGAATGCAACTTTCTTTCTGTCTTTCTTTCTTTCTAATTTCTAGTTCAATTGACTCAAGGCATCTTTAAGTTGCCGTTATGTTTCTTAAAAACACCATCTGATATTTGTAATAACATGGATTAGTAGGCCTATGTTTGTTTACAAAACACAATACGACACAGACCTAGTGTAAAACTAGTTCCACCAACAGACTATTTCTTATTTAAATCGCTTTAAGTGTCGGCGGACACAGAATCACCGTGTTTTGACTGCGTTCGGTTCCTTTCCAATCACACCATAAAACGTGAAGGATAAGCACAGCCCAGTACTATAGAGGTCTGAGGGGACTGGTGGTGCTGGCCCGGGGCGATAAAGTTGGCCTAGCGTTGGGCTTAATTGCTGACACATGTAACCTAACCTGTTTCCCAATTAGCCCCTCCACTTGCCATTAAGGCATTCCACGAGCTGGTGACCAGGGCACGTCGGAGTGTAGAGCTTAATAATTAGAGTGTAACTCTATACGGGGGAGGGGGTCTCTACGGCTGAGGTTGGGAAAAATTCATAAAGTTTCATTGGGCAAAGCTCATTAAATGAGCATCAACTCGGGGTTAGTAATGTATGTGATGTTGAGGGTCATTAATCCTCCAGATAGGGCTCACCCTATCCGCAGCTGCAGCGGCGGTGGGTGGCTATTAAGCAGCTATACGCGGCGTATAGGAAGCAGTGACGTGCATCATATATCTGATTATTAGGAATGGGTTGGTGCTGCTGCCGCTTCAGCGGTAATACTGGCGATTTAGTGTGATATAGTACTGGAAATATATATAGTGCGGATATAGTGTGTGTATACTGTGTGTGTGTGTGTGTGTGTGTGTGTGTGTGTGTGTGTGTTTGTGAGTTTGTGTGTGTTTGTGTGTGTGTGAGAATAGAGGGGGTGTTATATTTGAGCTAATTGATATGGTAGTTCACATGGGTTGTGACAGGGTTCACCACTCTAGGTTAATATATAAAACAGAAAGGAAAGCGTGGTACCAAAAGCTATAGCTAATGGTCAACAAAAGAGAAGATCTAGCCTGGGACCAGACTAATCTGCTCTTGTTTTATTTGCTCTGGCAGATGGTCTTACCCTCTTCCTGCTCAGACAGATTCTCAGCCGACAATCACAACCGTTGATCTAAAATGGGGCGCGTTTTAAACGACGATGGCTAGATGACCAAGATGTCTGCCATTGATGTAAAGCGTTCTGTTAAATCCGTTAACCAAATTAAACATCCTGGATGATGTATTTTCTTCTAAAAGAAGATAAAAAATATGCTCTTAAAAATGTTGTTGATAAGAAAGATGTGTTTGCCGTACTAGATTTGGTGAAAGTTGAATTGACCAACACAGTGCTCAGCGTGCGTTTAGTTGCCATTTGAGTTCAGTCATTTGGTCCGCGGCCGTTGATAACGCCCCTTGGAAATCCATATATATATCAGGCTAAAGAAGAACAGTAGATTCAAGCTAAGCTGAAATAGCTCTGTTTCCACACGGTCAATATCTGCTTAGGAAGAAATGTATTCGCAAAGATGTTGGCAGGATTGCAACTGAAAATAAACAATTCAAAATATATATCTGAGTTATCTTAAATGAACACAATTGGCTTTGGTTGGCTGGAAATACAGCCATATTTAAACATTTTTAAATATCTTTCATAAAACCTGTTGACGCCAGTGTCACCCACGATCATAAAAAGAATACATACATTAAAAATAAATCTGCCATCTCTGCTCGTCCTTCTTCCATCACCATTATTGTCATATCCAGTCTTTCTTCCCATCATCTACGATTATTAGATCACCCCCCCCCGCTACGCTTATGTTTTTTCCTCAACTCTTCTCTTTTTGACATCTAACTGGATCTCCATGTATCTCTCCATCTCTCTCAGTCCATCTCTAACCTCTCTTTCTCCTTCTTTCCCTTGCTTTTCTTAATATTATGAATTTGACATTAATCCTGCCTCAGAAACCATCACATCGTGTTCCGATCATGCTGATTGGGTCTCTTCTGGATTCAGTCTTATAGACCTCCTTACCTAAAATGAACTGCAATGCATCCCCTGTCTCGTGCACCATTTCACTGTCTCTGGATTTTTCACTGTCAAAAGGAGAACATATTACATGAAGGCATGTTACCAAATTTATGCTTTATATTTTGGTAATATATATATATATACTGTATATATATATATAAATTGTTTGTTGTTCTGCTCACTTGCATTACATTCTGGACGTCACTCCCTTTATCATTGCGATTCCTAGACCCCTTCACCTAATTTATTTATCCTTCCCATTCTGTCCTTCCTTTGTGTCCTTCTGACATCATACCATTAATCCCACTTAGTGTAATACCGGTGCCTTGTATATATATATACATTCATCTCTAGGTCGTCCTAGGACAAGCCCTCCATCTGCGTTTCATCTTCCTGATCCTACATCTTGCCAGAAGCCCAAAGATGTCTGCCTCCTGATCCTCCTTGTATTTGGTGTCCATGGGCTGGCTCCCACAGAACACTTTTCTGGTCAGGAGCTCCTGGCCTTCCTCACTTTAATGTCCTGCTCCGATGACCTCACCTGCGACCCCAGGTATGTGAAGTCATTGACTTCTTGCAGGGCACGTCCTCCTGTTGTATTCAGAGGTGAGCGGTCCGGTGAGATATTATATGTGATTACCTCTGTCTCGTTGGCTGTCAGCCTCGTCAGAAGCTCCCGGGCCTGCTCCGAGCTGTTAGACAGCGGGCTGATCATCTGCAAAGTCCAGGTCCGTAAGGACTACAGCAGGGACTAGTCTTGACCTCCTTGGTGTGACAGTGCAGCTGAATCCTGCTCTCGTCCAGTGATGGCGTGCCTGAGTCAGTCATCCAAGACTGTGACGAAGAGGACAGGGTGAGGTATTATCTCAAATACATTTCGATTCTCTTTCGGTGGTCCGTGGCGCACCGTCCACGGTTCAGTTTCATGCGGTTGTGTATCTTGACTGTATCTTGGCCTACTGGAGCAGATCTGCCAATAGAGGAGAATATGATTCAGTTCTTACAGACTTCTGGGGGAATGTGTCTGGCCCGGCATTTTCTCACTGCTTCCAAGTAGATTTCCTTTTAGCAAACAGTCTGGTGTGAGGCGAGACGATTGCTAAGTGAGCGAATCAGGTCGGCACTCTCACTCACACTTGTCTGGGCAGCGCCTGCAACCTGTTTGACATTTGACATCTTGCGCCCACTCTTCTTTTTCCTGACAATCCATGACTCCCCGTACTGCTGTGCGCCAAGAGCCGCCTCTCCTCTTCACATCTTCTCCACCAGCGCCTCTCCTTGATCCAGTCAGAAGCATTGAATAGAAGATGTTTGGTCTCATTCAATACCTTGTGCCTTGTCCATTGTCTCCTTGCGGTACAAGCTCCAGTGTTCCTCTTCCACTTGTTCGTGAGCCTCCACCACCTCAGGCTGGTCGGACCTCGGGAGCAGTCTGATCCTCTTCTTCACGGGTACTCAAAGCTTTTCCGCCTCCACATTTGCAATGATAGACTGACTCTCCCTCGCATTAGGCACCTCCTCCAACAGCAGAGAGGGATTTCTCACCTCCACTGTGGATCTGGCATGAAGGTCAGGACTAGCTAAGAACCCCTCCAGTCATGCCTGGCCCTCCGGCTGGGCCGGGGGACCCTCAAGCCCACTCATAGCCTCATGGACACCCCTCAATGGTCGGAGCCGACACAGTTCAAAGTGCTGTGTGGCTCAGCGCTCAGGATGTAGATATAGATATTTCACATAGACAATGAACAATGGCAAATTCCCAAACCTAGTGGCACACCGTGAAGGCAGTATCATAAGTTGAGAAGTTGTTTAGCAGTTTTCTTTCATTGGATTGTGCTACAGTAAAAAGAAAATCTTGTCATTATCAAAAGTATATTTTGCCTAAAGTGTGTATTCTGGATGAGCTCACTTATCCCATCAGCACATTTTAAGCAGTTTCCATCCACACAAAACCATTTTATGGAGACTTAACCCTGTAACAGACGCGCTCTCTCTCTCTCATTAATATCACAACACATACATGCATATACAAGCCCCACGCTCACACTCCTTCTGTGTTTGTGCCGTGTGACCTGGGAAGACCTGAGAACGGACGGTTCACTCTCCTCTCATGCTCTTTAAATGGGACTTCCTTCAGCCGGTCTCCTCTGCAGCTCCACAGCCTCCCATCAGAGGCATAGAGTGGAACAAGGGTAGGGTGCAGGCAGGAAATGACCTCCTCAGTTCGCACTCTATCGCTCTCCTTCTCTCATGCTCTATAGGCCTGCACACATACAAGTGTAAACACACACACACACACACACACACACGCACACACACACACACACACACACACACACACGCACGCACACACACACACACACACACACACACGCACGCACACACAGGCGTCCCATTCGAGCGGTTGTTTTGTGGAGAGAAAGGACTCTCTCTCTCCTCCTGAGTTAGACTCACTTTGTTTCCACAGAGCTCAGTAAGGAAGGAGAGACCAACTCTCTCCTCCTGTTCTCTCTCTGACTCCACCTCCACCACCACCGTTCTGGGGGGTGGAGGTGGTGATGGAGGGGATGGTGGCAAAGCCTTAAATCACTGAATAACTGAACGCTCAGGCGATCCAATCCAACATAGAAGCCCACACTCATGCACCCTACATGCATACACACACACACAGCCATGCCTACACACACACAGCCATGCAAACACACAAACACACACACACACAAACACACAAACACACACACACACACACACACACACAGCCACGCAAACACACAAACACACAAACACACACACACAAACACACACACACACAGCCATGCAAACACACAAACACACAAACACACAAACACACAAACACACAAACTCTCAGACGTATTGCGTCCAGATCCCCCCCAGCAAAAGGTACTGGTACTGAAACTGGTTGAACTTGATCCCAGTAAGGTGCAGCTGTCCCCGTGCGAGCGAGCGTTGGGGAGTCTTCCATAATCCGATAGTTTATGATTGAATCACACCTTGTAGTTTTTAACGAGGCATTAGCATCGTTATTTAAAAGTCCCTACTGCTGTAGTGTTTGCATTTTTAATACAAAGATACAGAGATTTTGAAAGAGACAAAAGATAGGATGGAGAGAGAGAGGTCAGAGGGAGAGAGAGAGTCAAATGAGCAAGCTAGAAATGTAAATAAAAAGAGAGCGAGGGCCTCAGTGGGAGGGAGCCCTCGCTCGCCCCAGTGCTCCGGAGAGAGAGAGAGAGGAAAGTAGATTCTCAGAGAGTCATTACCCGGGCAACAAGCACCAAATAAATAAACAAACAAACAAATAAATCAGCTTGAATCAACAACAGAGAGAGGGGGAGGGAGAGG
>JAOPJO010000069.1:18561645-18573319 GCA_027123675.1 Molva macrophthalma | reverse complement strand
CCCCTCCCCCCCTCCGGGCCCCCTCCCCCCCCCCCCCCCCCCCCCCCCCCCCCCCCCCCCCCCCCCCCCCCGGCGCGGGGCGCCCCCCCCCCCCCCCGCCACACCCTCAGGGACCCCCCCTCCCCCCGCAGGACCCGCGGCTCACCTCAGACCCTTATCTGAAACGTTGGCTTGTCGGGGTCTTGGGGGCCGCGCTCACCGGCTCGCCGACGTCGGCCAGCAGACCGGTGTACCCTGAGAATTCTGAGACCGCCGTCCGTACCCGGCGGTCCGCCTCGCCGCCGTAGCCCCCGAGCGGTGCGTGGCGCCCGGACTTGAACTGGGAGCCGAAGGCCTGCGCGAAGTTCTCCATCTGGTAGGGGGACTCCTTGGGCCCGTCCAGCGCCGCCGACAGGTCCGGGTAGCCGGAGCCGTCGGGGGCGGGGGCGGGGCCGGCCCCGGCCTTGGGGCCCGGGGCTCTTTTGGGGCCCTCCCCGGGAGCCGAGAGGTCCCGGGGAGGAGGCAGGCCAAAGGCCCCGGGGGAGTGCTGCTTCTCCAGCTGCTCCGTCAGCTCCTGGGAGGGGGTGAGCTGCTGCTGCCCCAGCCCGGCGCTCTCCAGGCCCAGGTGGAAGGCGGGCTGGGCGGGGGAGCCCACCAGCATGCCGTAATGGCCCGACTTGGAAGAGGCGGAGGAGGAGGAGGCGGCGGAGGTGCCGGCGGACGGCGGCGGCGCGATGGGCAGCGGCGAAGACACGGCGGGCGGGTAGACGCACTCCAGCGCCGACGTGGAGTACACGTGCTTCTCCGAGAACAGCGGCCCCGTGGGACTGGAGCTGCTGGCCAGCAGGGGGAAGGGCGTGGGGAAGGGCCCGCTGGGGCCCAGGCTGGGGAACGGACCGCTGTGGCTGGTGCGCTCCAGCGCCTGGAGGAGGAACTTGGAGTACTCGCTCATCACCACTGTCTTGTCCCCGCCCGACTCCTCCTCCTCCAGCTCGGGGGTGACGGGGGCGGCCGGCTGCAAGTCCACGTGGTGGGGGTGGTCTGAGAGGTCAAAGTTGACGTCGAGGTGGTGCTGGTGGTGCTGCTGCTGCTGCTGGTGGTGGTGCTGGTGTGCACCGTCGGCCTTGTGGGAGTAGTGCTCCAGCAGGCTCTGCAGCACCTCGTCCGGGATGCCTGATTTGTCGTGCTTGAGCTCCAGCGGCGAGGAGTCCAGCATGGCCAGCGTGGGCTCGGGCCCCAGAGGGCCCTGGAGGACGCCCGCCCCGTAGTCGCTGTTGGCCGCGTGGAGGTAGCGCCGCTTCTTCACAAACTGCATGGCGTCGTCGTAGTTGCTGGTGGTGGCGGGGCCCTGTTTGGCCGGCCCGGGGCCCTGCAGGAGCCCCATGCCGTCCAGGCCCCCGGACACCCCCGCGTGCTCCATGGCGCCCGGCTTCTGGGACAGGAGGCCCTTGTCCTGGCTCTTGCGGCCGGCCTTCTTGAACATCAGCTTGGGCGTGCGGCCCTGCGGGCCGGGGCCCGACAGCTGCTCCAGGCCAAAGTTCTGCAGGCCCATCTCCCCGGAAGAGGACGACGACGCGGCCGCCGCGTTCTTCTTCCTCTTGCGCTCGCCGCCCTCGCCGTTTTTGGACTTGGCCCGCTTGCGGCCGGCGGCGGGGGCGTTTCCCTGAGTGGGCGCGTAGCTGCCCTGGCCCAGCTCCGCCTCGCTGAGCTCCAGCATGCTTGGGTCCAGGCCCCTCTTTATGGCTTCTCCGCAGGTTCTCTTGTGCTTCAGTAACCGGTCGGTTCTCGAGAAGAACTGACAGATATGGGGGATGGAATATTACAGTTTGATACTTTATGCCTTAAATCATCCACTTCTTAGTGTATGCCGTGTGGTCAACAGCTTTAAAGCGTGGGATAGTGCAGGAAATGTAGGAAATTGGTGGGCGTGGTGACCAAATGACATCTTGCATACAAAATTTAAATTTCTATTATAGACATATTGACGTTATGAATATCGATTAATAATGCCTTTCCTCTCAACATTTTAACTTTTAGAGGAACGTTCGCACATTAGCAGGTTGGGGATAGGGCATCTTACTCAAGGTTGCCCGTGTCCCTTTGGGTCTGGAACCAGAACCTTTCGGCTGGGGGTCGATCACCCTAAACCACCACACTATCCTGCCCCGTTTGTTTAATCGTTTGCCGCCACAGCGGCAGCATAAGGGCCGGTTATCCCAGTACAAGTGGATGAAGGGCCCAGGGGCCCCACGGGGCTCATAGGGCGATGGAGCACGGCCGTACCTGTTGGCAGGTGTCGCATCGATAAGGCTTCTCGCCGCTGTGTGTCCTCTTGTGTCGCTCCATGTGGTACTTCTGGATGAAGCGCATGTTGCATTGGTCACAGCAGAAGGGCTTCTCTCCTGCAGAATGAAGGTGTATATAAATATATATGGAAAGAATGACCACTGTGTTCAAGGAGTTGACCCATTTATGGGGACACGTGCTTCATGTACCTTACAGACTCGCCGTGTTTTGCTAAAACAGAGCAGGTACGATTTCCAACATCTTTAGGTTTTCTTTTAAGTAACAAAGTTCATTGTTAATGGTCTGAACTAACGACCCATCACCCCTAGCCGGTTATGTCATGGGGTCAATAGCAAACACCCAAATCAAAATTGAACATCTATTTGAAATCGCGGTGTCCACGTTGAATGTGGACCTGTGAACCCAAAGGGTCTTTTGATGGTCTATTGTGATGAATACAAATTCAAACATTAGCTTAATCTTCCCCCGTCTCCTCCATTGCATCTCCATCGCCCAGCATTTTAATGTTTCATACATCATTACCCGTGGACCTGGGAAGGAGGTTTTTTGCTTTGTCAATTTGTTATTGTAATTAACGGCTATACAAATAAAATGTGAACTTAAACACAAAGATTCATCCCTTAGACCATGTCCAAACCAAACCCTAGTAATGTTACAATGAGATTTAATGTTTCAAAACGCTAAGTGGCTTTGGGTGTACAGAAGGGCAAGACGTTTTTTTAATGTATCCAGAATGAAGGAACAATAACGAATAACGCAGTTGAAAACTCTAGTTTGAGAGACAAATCAACACTTGTAGGCGTCAGGTGTGGGTGGTTCATTTTCTTCCTACCCTCATAGCTTCCTGATATTTCAGCGGGCTAACAGTATACCACTGTACTTGTGCACAAAGAAAATCATAAATCTAAATAAACGTGGACGCTGAGCTGCTGGTGATAGAAGTCATATACGACTTTCTACCCCAACATGCTGTGTCTTTTATGGAATAAGCCTACTTAGACAAGTCTTGCCGGGTTTAAATACTTATGGCTCAGAATAATCAAAAGATAGGAAATTAGCAAAATCTCAAATCTCAACGAGTGCATGTGTACTTTTATTTTCCTCCACGATAGCTTTCACCAATGTACACATGTGGAAGGTTTAACCTGCATTACAAACAGTCTGTGCTCTATATTTCACACCAAAGCGCCACTGACCCTGCATTGTAATGTTGTAGAGCTAGTGGGACACACTTCTACACAGAGATTTTAATGTTATAACCATTAGGAACATTTGAAGCGTGAGAAATATCCAGTTGAATTGCCTTTTAGTTATGCTATTGTTTAGGGCAGGGCAGAGTTCTCTGTAATTCACCTATTGTGTAGAAATATTGACCAAACGACGTCTCTATACAGAGGAGTGCTGCTGCCCGACCGGCAGGTTCTTACGGCAGGAGGTCCCGGGCGGGTGGTCATTACACCACGTGTTAAACAAGTTGTGCCCAACTCAACCTACCGGCCACAACTAAACATGGGCTGATAAAATCTATTTTTGTCTCACCAACAATGCGATGGCGAAGGCTATATTTTGGACTATTATATATCCTGCTTCAAAACTAAGCCCTAATACATATCAACATAATAAAGAAAAGTCATAAGTTGTCAGACAAACATTTTATAGAAAGAGGGGCTTCTATATTTTTGATGGTATTGAATCATACCTGTTGGGATTTCAAAATACCCTGGTATATCGTAATACCACCCACGCCAAGTAGGCTATTATATTCTTTATAATTATGAACAAACGAATAGTAAATCAAGCAGTTGATAAGTCTACTCTGCTCGTATGCTGATGCGTGTTTGACACAAGAACACACACCATGAGTTAGTTTCATAGGCTAGATTGTAACATTTGAGAGACACATTCCTTTGGAGGGACATGTCAATACTGGAAGGCTACTATACTAATTATATATACCAAGGAACAATAACAAATCAAGCCGTTGAGAACGCTGCGATGTGTGTTTAACACAACACGGCTTATTGTACTGAGGTTTATATTGTAGCCTATCGCAACATTTGATTGATTCTTGCTTTGGTTATTTGGTTTGTTTGACAAACGCAACACACACAATTATATCTGCGGTATGAATTCAGTTTGATGTTCAATATTCACTCTTTTTTGCTTCCTAATAGCTCATTGAGAGCAGATTTATTTCAGATAAGTCTTGTTCACACATTGGACAATGCATCACACACATTTCCCCAACGCCACATGATGTCCTTGATATCAGAAACACGTGTTTCATATCAATATCAGTGGTTTGTAGCGTGAAATATCGTTCAATGTCTTTAGAACAAGACCAATATGAAAGAAATATCCTTTTTCAACAAGCTATTTTGTTTTAAAAGCAAATATTGTCAAACTAAAATCACTGTGGTGCGCTTTCATCTTAACCTCTTTAATTATTAGCTATATATGCTCTGTGTGCATGGCGACACATATCAGACACCAGAACGCAGTTATTGTATCTAGTGTTGGGCCTATATTGTTCAATTTGAGAGCAGTATTTCATATGTTTGGTATACTTCATGTATTGTATATAATCTATACAGAACAGTGATATTTCACATTGGTGCCATATGGTCTGATCTCCTTCCCCTCCAGTGAAGCGCTTCTATGTGGCAGCCGGGTTCTGATGGAGGTTCTGCAGACCACGGTTTGCAGAACCGCAGGCTTCGCGTTGCCCTCGTGATCACTCGAGTCCTTTGTCCTGCGAGTCATTTTTCCACTAGTATGGACATGGTCTAGTGTGGACTTGGTCTAGTGTGGACTTGGTCTAGTGTGGACTTGGTCTAGTGTGGACTTGGTCCACGTGGACGTGGTCTAGCGTGGACGTGGTCTAGCGTGGACGTGGTCTAGCGTGGACGTGGTCTAGCGTGGACGTGGTCTAGCGTGGAGGGTGTAGGGAGAGGCAGAAGGACTGAGACTCACCACTGTGGATCTTCTCGTGTCTCTGCAGCAGGTACTTCTGGATGAAGCTCATGTTGCACTGACTGCACCGAAAGGGCCTCTCACCTGTGCGATCAAGAGTACAACCACCAGCTCACCACATTATTTTACACTCTACCTGCGCCCGTCACAACGCACGGGCTGAACGGCCTCCCGGTCCGCCCGTGTCCTCTCCACCGCCGAGGCGTTTCGCAGGAGCCTTCGTACAAGGCAGCTTCACGGGGTAGGGGTTCGGCATCTTGCTCAAGGATACCTACGGGCTAGTTAGGCCCTGGACACGGAGGATCGAACCCAGTACCTTTCAGCTGGGAGTCCATCACCCTAGCATGCCCCCCGCTTCAGTAGCACACACAGGTAGTACAGTGCACAACATTTCACACAGGGTCATGTTGCAAGGCTTGACATGGAAAACATGAAGCCAACTGTAATAACATAACATCTGAAATAATAGTTTCAGTGTTAGAATATATAGGCTATATTAATCCAAAGCATGAATGCCCTAGATATTAGAAGTCTCATACAGTTCCCATCTTGGGGTACAACTGGAATATTAGATAAAAAGATAAAGATAGATATTCCATTCCTGTTAAGTCTAGTACATATACCTTAACTCTAGGACTTCTTACTCAACCTTGTGATAAACTGTAAAGAATCATTTTGTGTAACAAATTAATATATACACATAAATTAATAAAATAAATAAATACAAACAGGGACCATTGACCCATATACAAACCACTTAATAATCTAAAGAAATACCGTGGGGTTCGGACAATAATCGAAAGCCTATGATTTAGTTTTGCATTCATGAACTGGTGTTCACTTCCCAGCAGCGCTGGTGACTGAGGCTTTTTACACTAGTGAGTCACTGCTGACTCACAGTGTGCTTCAGTCATAGGTCTGCTTATGGACCAGGCACCAGAGGTTGGCAGGGATAGGAAATTAAAAGTATCACAGTGATTGGGTCATCGCCATTTCTGGCCATGCAATTCATAAGAAATTCAATAGGGCATAAGAGTAGGGCAACATTATTATTAGTATCCTTGCTCATAATGTGTTGATTAAGAGCTAGCGAGAATAATACGTGGACTGTAATGTGCCGTTTTACAGTGCTCAGCATTTTAAGTCAAACATTTGATTTCCAAGACAGCAGAAACCTTCCGGGGCTTCGACCTTGTTCCTCTGGAATTACCGAGGTGCCGTCTTGAACCAAAGAGGCCGAGGGTGCGGAGCGGCTGTTTGGGAGCAGCTCACCAGCAGGTCAGACGGTGCACACAGAGGCTGGCGCAGGGAGGTCTAGCTCTGGGAACACCGAGAGCCACTCACCTGTGTGGATGAGCACGTGTCTGCGCAGGTGGTAGGAGCTGCGGAAGGCGGCGCTGCAGTGCTCGCAGATGTGCGGCTTGGAGCTGGGCGACAAGCAGGAGCCGTCTGCGTCCAGCAGCATGGCCTGAAACCCACGAGCGCATCGTCACCACACCAAGCAGACGTGTGCTTTCCTTTGGGACCCGACCGCGCGTTTAACGTTTGTACCACGCATACAAGAGGTACGAGGTCGCTTCAGAGTCCTGTTCACACCGTCAGTGAAGGCAGCCGTAGTTATTTAAATAAATAAAACATGTGTGGATAGTGATACTATGCTTAAAGAATTTTTTATATATATATATATTTATTAAGGAAGTATCTAGCTAATTAGATTAGACAACGTATAACAATGAGGAAATAAATACGTAGATGGAAATTAAGATTATAATATAATAAATTCCTTATTGCTTACTACCACATTTTCAGGAAAAGATTTAGCAGCAAAAGGGAATCATTCATTATTCAATCATTAACATCATTTTTATTATCTTTTCTACTTTAAAAAGATATGACAGAAAGTGATCTTATTCCAGAGAGGATTAGACATTGACCTTGGCGTCGCCTCTCTTTCTCCGGGATTTCCCGCCCTGCCCGTCTCCGTTCTTGCGCCCGCGTCTTCCCGTCAGCTCCTTGGGTTCCCTCCCGGGCCGCCCCGGTACCTAGGAGACACAAAACCCTGGGTTAGCCCCCACAGGTCCGGACCGGCCCTCCGCACTTCCACACAACACAGGTTTCGACGACAACCATGCAGATGTTCCCGTTGTCGCGGGTAACGCATTGGTTTTGCGCGCACATTTGGCTTTTGTTGCTTTTTAATGCAATTTGTTGTTTGATTGGCTTATTTCAAATTGTTCCTCGTTTCCTGGCCTGGTTTACTAAATATGATTTCTTTCACAACACACTCTGTTATTAGAAAACAGCCCAGCGTGAGGAATCCATTTTAAATTGTCTGGTTCAATAGAGGCTACAAACAACAACAGACTTCAAAAAAAAGCAGTAGGGCCTTTTCAAAGGTAAACCAAACCGCACATAATTCAAACCCAAAACAGTGATATGTTTTTAAATCAAACGGTGCGTCTGTAGAGTCTGGTTCACAATCAACCTCAAGCTCTGCCCACAGCCTTCCTGAGACGATTGGCCTTAGAGGAGGAGGAGCTAACACTAGAGCATATATACCGGAGGACCCCAAACACCCGCCCCCGTGCTCACCGGCTCCCCGAGCGGCCGCACGTTGGCCAGGCTGAGGTCGTGCAGGAGCACGCCCTGGTGGTTGTGGTGATGGTTGCCGAAGGAGATCTCAAGCATGTCCTTCCCGCCGGCGGTGCCGCAGCCGCCGGCTCCCGAGGCGTACACGGGCATGCGGTAGTCCAGCTCGCTGAGCCGCTCCTGCTTGATGCCCATGCTGTGGAGGAAGCCGCCGTTGCTGCCGTTGGCGCCCTGGCCTCCCGGGTGGTCATGCGGCGAGTCCCGCTCCTTCTTCAGCACCATCTCCTGGGGCAGCTCGCCCATGCCGGCCTGGGAGGAGAGGCGCGTGAAGCTGGTGACGGGCGGCAGGTGGCTGAACATCAACATGCCCGGCGCAAAGTTGGGGTCCATTCCGCTGTTGCGCAAAAACTCGTTCCCCAGTTTGTCCTGGATGATGCTCATGGCGGCGGGGCCGTGCAGGAGGGGGGAGGGAGGGAGGGAGGTGAGACAACTAGAAAAGGATGCAGGAGGATATCCTACAGAAAACGAGAAAAAGAGGGGAGGGAAGGCCGGGTCATTTTGAGTACACAGAAAAAAAGGATGACACTAAGACACTAGTTCAAACTATTCCAATACAGAGTGTATTCTTCACACAGCAGAGCTGATGGAAACTGATGGTTGATGTCACAAGTTATCTTTTTGTCACTTAAATTGGTTCTCCTGATTACTCTTGGTCATGTTATTTACTCCTTAGTCACCCATAATGACTTCAAAGGATTAAGAGGGCTTTAGCAAACTGGCCGCCAGCCTGGTAGTGACGGTTACTGGAAACCCTGATGAATCCTTGGAAGATGCTAACTAGGGCTAAATAAAGGGCATTTGGCTGTGAGCTACTGAGTTCCCCTGGTTAAACCAATACAAATCAGTCAATCATTAATATACAATTAATTCTAATTGTTTTCAATGTGTATCGGTTGTAGTGTCAGACAATACACATTGAAATCATTTAATGAGACAATAGTTACAGAAGGACTTGGGAAACATCATGTCCCGTTTCTGGACAAACCAATTGTAGTTTGGACCACTCTAAGTCATACCATGTGAAAAGAATAAAAGATTAGCTCAAAAGTCCAAAAAGAAAGCCTTAACTGGTAAAACTAACTACATACGAAACCCATGAGCACCCAAAGGTTACCTTTTCCCCTGGAGTAGAGTGCAACAATATGCCTAAAGACGCTCAACATGTCAGATTATGTTCATATTGTGAATAAAATGGGATTGATTATTGTACTACGGTAAACAAAGACATCAAAGCTAAATGCACATACCTTTCAACACACTAGAGTACAATAAAGTAGACGGGGCTGCATCGGTTATGTATTAAGATGGTGTTCAAAAATCAAATACTACTACTGAGATCAGCTAGGTTAAAATAATTCACCATATGGAACCCATTTCTACGACTATGTGTTGCCTCCTGCCGAATAAAAGATCTCAATGCGTCGTCCACACCAGTGATTCCGTGCGACACTTGAATTACATCAAACCTGGATATGATCATAGTAGATAAAGATCGAGCCGCAACACCATTATTGATAACATAACTTTATAGTATTTCACGTTCTTAAAAGGTGTAATCTATATTCGTTTAGTCACGGTTTGCATTCTGACGAACAGGCACTCGGTGGATTCTGCTCCATACACTTGCCATAAACGGGCGATATTAAGGTCTAATCTGGCACGCTTCTGTCTTCCTGGTGCACGTATCGCGATATTATCGGGATGAGTCGAGGGCGCTTTAAGTATAGTGGAACCAAAAACACTGAGTTACATCTCAGATCGACCGTTTGGCTAGGCGACATGTTATTGTGTTGCGGACGAGGGATCTTTTGTGATGCATAGTAGTACGCCAGCTAGTTAGCATAGCTCGTTAGCATAGCTAGCCAGCTAGTCACAATGAGACACAATCAAGTAGTCTTCGGGTCTTTAATCAAAACACTAAGCTCGGGACCGGAGCTCCCTGAAAGGCTTTCCTTCTCCTCATAACCTCACCGAATGAATCACTGTGTACGCACATCCAACTTCAACACATTACCGACTCCGTGACATTATTAAACCCCACAGCCTTTGTACTTAACGCAGTAACGAACTGATACCAAGACTGACGCCAGATTAGTCCTTATTGTGCGCTGACACAATGGACGGTTTAATAAACCGTGTTCGGGTAAATCTAAATCACTATCTCAGAAAATCATATGTGCCGAAAATAAATATTACATTCGATGTATTAATTGAAGTGACTGCACAAAACGAGTCATTCTCCAACCCCAGTCTTTGATGAGGCTGGCGGAGTCCAACATGTCTGCGAGGAGCTGGCGCTCTATTCATCGGTAGTATAATTAGAGCTGGTAGCACTCACCGCTACATTTAGCCACCAGCATGCATTCCTCGGTACATCTGGCCTTTGGATCTCATACTAGGGGCTAAATTAAGACTACAAATAATCCACAGTATAACAATCAAACAGGCACACGAGCTAGCTAGTGGCTAACTCCTCCGACTGGGAGCCCACCGCATTACGGCCCATGCAACACAAACAATGCTGCTGCCTTCCCTTACTGACGCCGAGCGCTGCTTTCCTTGATAAATCTCCACACATTCAAGGAGTTAATCTGAAATATAGGTCTCGTTGTGTTTCCCACTTACCTACACATCACAGCAGCGGTTTTGAAACGAGTGTATTTTCTTCCCTTGTTCGCCGCTTTTGGGGTTTTATTGCCAAAACATTGTTCTCCTGCGGTCGCTACTTTCTTCCATCTTGTCCTGGCGCGGGGAATTGTGGGTCGGTGTACGGACGGGTCGTGAGAGGAGACAGGCGAAGGTGAAGGCTGCTCACTACAATAAGAATAGTGTATGTGATCCTCAACACATGGGCTGGACACTGGAGTGGCAGCCTACACATTCAAAGCATGTACATTTCAAAAATCGTACACACTTTGAAAATATCGGTGGTTTAACCACATTTGACACACCATCATCCTATTTTAGGCAATTCTATAGTCACTAAAAGGCCTACAATTTCAATAATTTGTTTCCAACATAAGGGAATGTGTTTATTCAATTCCTGACAATATGGTTAATGACTAGGCATATATCTAAGTTAAATAGCCATTCGCACCAAATAAATCTGAAAATAATATCGCTGATAATGCTGAAAATGATTGAAGTCAAATAATCTAATAACAGCTAGGCCTCCAATGCACACACACTACAGACACTAATATCCCCATTTACTAATTACCATTTGATTGTCTAGCTAATTTAATCTATCCATGTATGTATTGGCCGTTACTTGCTATATGCGGACTATGCGGTTGCATAGGCCCCCGGAAGCCACCAGGGGGCCCCCAAGCTGCATTTAGGTTTTTTTTTTTTCTGGTGATTAAAACGACCCGTTTTTATATGTTAGCCAAGCACCCTCGTGTGTTGAGTGAAATCGCCTATATGCAAAGAAATGTAAAATGAATAAATATATATATAAAAATCTATAAACGTTACTTGAGACGCCACCATGGATAGGGGAGCTGTGTCTTGTGAAAGATTCTACTTCAAAGTCATCATTAGACTATCACGAAATGAATGAGGAAGGAACGTTGTTGACCGATGTCCCCGATGAAAGATATGATTGGACTGTCGGCCGCAAGTCAGTGAGAAGAATAACAAGGAGTTAACAGTAGTGAAGGTGCGATGGTTTTGAAAAGGACGTACCCTTCTGGTGCACTACCCTTTTATATGGATGCTAGTGCCATTATTATGCTGTGTACTGTCCTCATATATTTGATGTATT
>JAOPJO010000069.1:18485905-18498743 GCA_027123675.1 Molva macrophthalma | reverse complement strand
GTGTGTGTGTGTGTGTGTGTGTGTGTGTGTGTGTGTGTGTGTGTGTGTGTGTGTGTGTGTGTGTGTGTGTGCTCGTGCTCCAGCTCAGTGTCTTCATACCATGAACAACACAAGTATTAGTATTCTTTCGGTGGTGCCAATACCACAGCCAAATGGATTTGTCGAACGGTCTTAGTTTAATTTGTTGTTTTGCTTGGTTTTCTTGCACACATAATGAGGAGCACACAGACGCAGGGTAATGAAGTCTGATTTTCCCAGAGGCTGATTTTCTTGCATTAGCCTGTGCTAAGTATTTGTGACTCGGTCCTCCCATTGAGAAGAGAAAAGTAGACAGAATTTACAAAATGACCCACTAGGCGCCCAGGAGTGAAGCTCCTTCAAAATAAAAGCACGCACCAGGGGGCTGCATGAAGGGGAGAAACATTGTCATTAGTTTGTAGTGTTCATTACGTGATGCTCAGACAGGTGTAGGAGAAGCTGTGTACAGATGGAGTTTTCCTGATTGCAAATGCATTGAGTTGTTGTGTGTGTGTTCCGCGCTGTAGGGGGCCCATCACCTGTTATGTAAGAAGGTAAAAGCGAACGTAAAATATGTATAATGCACTTTACAATCGTTGTCGGTGCAGTAATACACAAGCCTATACTGTGATGCCGTCCTCCTAAAAGTTTAAAATATCTCAGCTATTTGGCAGAAAAAGGATATTAAGAATATTGTCCTGTCATAAATCATGAATGAAAAGTCTTTTATGATTTACATTTTTTTTAGGGATTCTGAATGTTGATTTGGATATATTTGAATAATTCCTACTTTCCTTGAAAACACAGATCATGCCCTCTTCATTACACCTTACCAAACCAAAAGGTCATTTTGTGGTTAATATGTATCACATAATTATAGTTGTGTTTCTGCTGGGCGGTTTGGTACCATTACCACTACATATTTCAGAGGAGGCAGGATTTCCCTCAAAGCCCTTTCTAAAGCTGTCTTTCTTGAAAACATTGTTTTGGGTTAAGATGGTGCATAATAAAGAGAATTTGTTTGTGCGCTTCAGGATCAAACGCAGTCCCAAGCATCTTATTTATAGAGCTTTTCAAGATCCTCACAACAGGCTTTACTGTTGAAAAGAAAACCATGCATTCAGCGTGTGATGTGCACTAATCATCCAATCTTTTTGAAATATGGTAATCTTTTACTTTCATTTAGTACATTTTATTTTGAAAGGATAAAGGAGCATATCTTATAATTATATTAATACAGTTTCATGAATGAACACACACAAACACGCACACGCACACACACACACACTATTTTGAGGGTTACATAAAATATATATCCTCTATTATAGGACTAATGCAATGCTTTTTAACTGGAAAAGTGCTATTTGCCGTTTCGATCTGTAAAGATCGTAGCAATACAGATGTCCAGCACATTGGTCACTAGGCGTTTTATAAATGAGCTTTGTAAATCCATTTTATTCATAAGATGGCCACAAGGCCATATTATCGGCCTGATTATGTTTGTAATTGTTATTATTGCAGTAAAACATATGTTCATCTTTGACTCGCGTTCAATGACCTAGTATGTTCATGAAATAATGATGATTACCATAGTGTATTAAGCCTATTACGCAGCGATACATCGAGCGGCCTTGACCGTGATACCTTGCTCTCTCTCTTTGTTGTTGACCTGCAGGCAACAAGTCCAAGCACAGCTCCTCTCCTGCCTCGTTCGAGAAGCAGCACAGCTACTCCTGGTACCGGAACGCCTCAGAGAGCGACAAGAAGCCCCTGGCGTTGACCACCACGCTGAAGACCGAGTCCAAGGGGGACTCCTCCTCTTCGTACGACGCCTGGGACGCCATCATGGGCCTCCCCTCTCCTTCGCAAAGCCAAGCCCCCCGCAACCCCCCTTCAACGCAGTGGGCTTCGAGTGTTAGCGCCCCTAGCGGCTACGCGCTGGAGCGAAGCGGGGCCGTGGGCCGGACCAGGGAGGAGGAGAAGGTCCCGTCTCCCCCGCGACCCCAGAGCCCCAGTGAGCGCGAGGATTTCGGGAGCGATTGGGACATCCCCGTCGAGCCATCGGAGGATCAATCACAGACCTCCTCTTCCTCGCTTCTCCGGAGCACCAATTGTCGGACGTACAGGAGACCCAACAAGCAGGGTGCCGGGAAGTCCTCTGACTCCGGTGCCGCTCCCGGCGCCGTCCTCCCCAAGAACAGCGACACCAGTAATAAGCCTAGTGGCAGCGGGAGGGGCCGGTCCAGGGACTTCACCGTGCTCCATCCTTCCTGCCTGTCGGTGTGCAACGTCACCATTCAGGAGCGAGGGGTGGAGGACTTTACCAGTGGCGGGGCGCCCTCTAGTGGTGGTAGTAGTGGCGGGGGCGTGGTCGTCGGTGGTGGTGGTGGTGGTGGTGGTGGTGGTGTTAGCGGTAGTGGCCTCGCTACCTCAGGCAGTGCTGTGGATCTCGGTGAGGCAGGATGGCAACGGAAGAAGAGCGAAGTGGAGGTGACCAAACCCAGGTACAGCAAACACGAGCACGTTACAGAAGCACACAGCCCCATCTTTGTTTTTTGTTTTAACGGTTGGTTTATTCTAAATTTAATCTCAAATAACCGTCGCTTAGCTTTGTTGTAAAAAGCCAAAAACATGAGCATGGTAAGTCTTTATATGCCACTGTGTCTCATCTGGGATCCAGCAGTCCTACTCTGTTATAGCAGAACTTCTGGGAGCGGCGTTACGCCTTGTTTGCTGTTTAGTTGAGATTATGTAAAATAAACTAAATCGTGAGATGCAAAAAGGAGCTTTCAGATTAGGATTTTAAGTGTATTTTTACAGTGGCCAGTCTACTCAGTTTTGGTGTCGGACAGGATGTTTGAGCTTGTCTTCCCATCGGCTCTGGGATAAGTCTACTCAGTTTTGGTGTCGGACAGGATGTTTGAGCTTGTCTTCCCATCGGCTCTGGGATAAGTTTACTAGTGTTGGTGTTGGAGTTTGTGTTCACTATTAGCCAATTACACACTTGCAGATCCTCGCCCACAACAACATGATTGTTGAAAGAGAAACGCCCCGTTCACCCAGATTTGGGCTAGTCTGCTATCAGCCTTTAAATCACTCTTATCCCATCTCTTCAAACCTGTCAATCTGAAAACAGTTTGGTCCCATGTTATGGCTAACAATGTCTGAAATGTCAATTATGTAAATAACACATTCTAACTCTGACCTTAACCACAGCAAACTAACAAACTTACTTTTTCTGCTTTCTATACTCATGACTGAATATAAAATTAGAAATTAAAGATGGATGTTGTAGTGCCCAACACTAATACAGCATGTAGTTATTATTAATATAAGTGGGTTAAATTAACTAATGACAACAACTTAGCATTTTCAACACAAATGTTTAGCGTTCGCAGCATTTTTTGCATTCACAAGGCGTGCTAAACAAGTTGTCTTTCCTTTGCTTTTTCTGTCTTTAAAACACATCTTCCTGAATCTTTCTCTGCCTTGATTTTGTGTTTTACTTTAAATTGCCAAGAAATATTGAACTATTCACACTTGATATGATTACACATCATTGTAGTTCCAGTATATTATATAGTTTTAAGTAGAGGTTCTGTTTAGCTTCACTTTGAGTTAAAATGGTGTTTTTTTTTAATATTTAAAGGATTTGTTCGTTTTTTATTAACCCATATTTTCTTGTATTTATTATTAATTAAATAACTTTCTGTCTACTAGGGCTGGCCCGAATACATAATTTGAAGCTTTAAATATCCGTCCGAACGAATATCCGAATATCCGAATATCCCTTCATAGTCAAATCTTTTGCTGCCTGTAAGGTAGCAGGCGAGGCCACTGCTGCAGAACAGCAGGGCTCCAGAGTGCCACCAAAAATCTGTCAAGTGCGACTAAACATTTTCATTGGTCGCACCGGTGCGCCTGACATTTTAGCAGGTCCGTCTCTGTGTGTAGCGTTATTTATTTTTTTTCTTCCCGCATTCTGCGAAGACGTGCCCCTACTCTGCCTCTGATTGGGTCTGACCCTGATATTCCTCTTTGCTGAATGCCGGTGGGGGAAAACAATAAGTGAAACTGTGAAACCACGCCCTGTACTCCTCCTCGAGCGACATCACAACCTTTTTATTCCAAAGAGTGCGGCCAAAGCATGGCTGGGAAAAGTGCTTTTGCGGTCGGAGCATCGACGTTCCGAATTGAAGCGTTAAAAAAGCGCAATGTATCCCACAAACACGCCCTGTGCTGTGACAGGTGCATGGCCGGCAGAGCAGCCCCCTCCCCGCAGCGTTTCAGCGCCAGACAGCGGCAAACAGAAGCAGTGAGGAGGCCTAAAGGATAATCAAATTTAACACTGCTTATAGTATAGTCAAAGAAGAGCTGCCGTTCACTCAATTTCAGTCCCAGATCATGAGTATGAGTAATAATGATTAATAGACTCTAAATATAATATAATATAATAATAAAAGTAAATAATGCTTAAAATGTACTGCGGCGGCAAAAGGCGCAGTGAAAAATATTGGGTGCACCTAAATGATGTGCTGGTGCACCTTAGTGAAAAGGCTAGTCTGGAGCCCTGAACAGTCTAACAAAGATACAAAACACACACATTTCTACTTTTAATAACATAGCCGTAACAGTAGCCCAACAGTGTAATACTCTTTTTCTGCAATACATTTTTCTCACAAATCACTCAAATATAATCATTCATATTTTAACCAATTACCGACACAGTAAAGGATATTTAAATAAACGAAGAACGAAAAACAAATGAACAAACTCTAATAAACAGAAGGCGGTGGCTGGTAAATGCCAGATTATGGTAGTGTTCGATGTTCTGCTTCCACCCTGGAAGTGGGCCAGACTGGACTTTAGTGCTGTCTCTCAAATATTGCTCCATCTCTTTCTTTGCGCTGTCTCCATTGTGTTCTTCTTCCTCTTCATTATCGGCATCAGAACTGAAAAATGCTGTTTATTTTTTATGGTGGTGACGGGGCAGTCTACCCTTCTCCATGGCTGGCTCCGTCTCCCGTCTGTCGCTGGTGCAGATGTTCATCCAGGCGGACAACCTAAAATCAAAGAGCATTTTAAGAGTCAAATCTGCAGATGCGTTGTGCACAAGATTAATTCAAATGTAATTAAATGTAATAATTAAAATATATTAGTCTAACTTCAATGTAGACAAGGTCCATGTTCACTTTCTCGAGGAATTTCAGTTGCTTGAATTGCTGGTGGAAATGAGGTAGATACTGCTGGGCTCCAACTTAACAGTTGTCTGCTGTTGATCTGTGACGAGGGTCTTCTTTATTTCTCCGATGGCAGGGCTGTCATCCTCCACTGAAGGGTGGCGTTTCTTCAGATTGAAGAGCATTGGCACTGCTGCAGACAACAACAAGGTCCCCTCCTGTAATAGCAGTTCTGTGAGCGTGATTAGGGGCCCCAGCACTTCTGCTGTCTCCTGTGCCAGTTTCCACTAGTCTGCTGTCAGGTCCAGGTCGCGATCTCCTTTCTTTGTGATGCTGGAATCTGACTAAACAGCTGTCACTGGCCATCGTTGCTCCACCACTCGCTCAAGCATTTCACATGTAGAGTTCTAGACGAGTAGCGACGTCTTGAATTAGTTTGTGTTCTACAACGTTCTGCTGCCTTTGTTTCTTTCAAGGCAGCTGTCGCCTTTGCACTTTTTTTGTGTCCCACGGGCCACAGAAAATTGCCCCCCCAAGTGTCCCATGAGATTCCTGGCTGCCGAAACTGTGCAACGTAATCTGTCCTGTTTTAGAGCTGCATTTCTGCACAGCTGTAGCGTGTGTCCTCAGCAGTAGTCTCCTTGAACGTTGCCCTATTTCTCCGGTTCTTTCTTCAGCGTCTCAGTGCACAGCTTCTTATTGCCTGTTCTTCATTGTCGTGAGCAACAGCTACTCACTTGTAATTTGGAATGGCGAAGACGTCCGACCGCTTCTCCAAGCCGTTGAGCAATGTTGACTCCTGTACGGCTCACCTCCATTCATTTGGTTTCCAATAAGAAGGCACAGAGTTGCCACTCCTGAGTTACATGGTGACAGCCATGTACGCCTCCACACTCACTGAGGTCCAAATGTCCGTTGTAAAACTGAGAGTTGAGTTTTCAGCAAGTTTTAATTTGTTCTCGCGGATCGCTGTACTTCAGAGATGGGACGAGTGAAATACTGGAGCGTTTCGGGGCCGTGTAGTCGGGGTCCATCTTTTTCTGAAGCCTTCGACTACGTTAGTTGGTCTTATATCCATAGCGATGAACTCTACTATGGCATCCGTTATCTCTCTCTCTTCTCCTTTATCTATGTTTGGAACTGCAGGGTCTGCTTCGTTGTGGTTGAGGCTGTTGGTTGCTGTGATGCCTGGGGATGCACCTACAGTATGGACAACTTATATTATTAGGCTGGGCTACGTTACGCCTTAGCCCCACATGTTCCCACATTACGCCTTATGTTTTATTTCTATTCGGATCAGTTGCAACTATTTTCCAAGCATAGTAAGTGCACGTTTCTATCATGTGTAACGTAACTGTTTAAACGGCAGATAAAAGCAGTGACTGGAGTGGACAACAAACATTACGCTAAGTTTGCAAGCTGTTATGGTCTCTGTTTTTTACACCGTCAAACAATAGCCTACTACACTTACCGCACCCAGGGGACTTTTCATGGTTGAGCCACCGTGGTTGGCCAAGTTTCAAATCGCATATTTCACACATTGCCTTTGTCTTGTCGAGGCTCAATTGAAAGTGTTCCAACAGCTGAGGTCTTCGGCATTTTGTCTTCCTTAACGAGCAAGGTGAATCGAAGCGTGACTTAACGTTCACTGTTGTGAGAGGGATGTCAGGCACCCCAGCTGAGATGGAATATATTGCAGTTAAAAAGCATAAATGTAGTACAAGCATGTGCTGACAAAATTTATTTTTATTGATAGCCTGCATTGCGCAAAGAAAAGAAAATAATCAGATTCCCAAAATTGAAAACCGAATACCTACCCAACGAACGAATATCCGAATCGTGGAATATTCGTGTCCAGCCCTGCTGTCACAGTGGCTAGCGAACTCTTTACAAAAAGACATGGATGGTTTTAACCTGGATGTTCTTAATCCCTAGTTAGAAAAATACATTCAGTCTTGGAAAGGAGAAGCAAAAGCTGTATTAATTTGACCCGGATGTGTTTCCTCCTGCAGGGTGAGGCCTGCCCAGAGCAAAGTGAAGAAAGACGCCAAGAAGGACCTGTTTGGTTTTGAGGATCCCGACGGCCAGCAGGGAGAAGACGTCACCGACCAACCGGCGGGAAGCTCCAATTACAAAATCAAATACTTTGGCTTTGACGACATGAGCAACAGCGACGACGACCACGACGATGACCACGGCGAGAACGCCAAGGTTTCCAAAAAGAGGAAGAAGGCCAAGAGTATTATGGAGGTCGCTAGGGCGGAATCCCCGGTCTCCATGGAAACGCCCGTGGACAGCCCTCCGGATCCCTTCGACAGATGGAGGGCCCTGGAGGAACTGGAGGCTAAGGAGAAGAAAACCCCAGAGATCCGCCGACCAGATAGAAGTTTGGGAACAGGTTAGTATCAACACACAGGCCCCCACTCACAGGGCCCCGCGTACAGCGCAGAGGGCATCGGCATCAAGCGCGTTTACGTTAGGTCTATTGATACGGAGCAGGCGTATGTGATGGTGTTTCACTGTACAGGTCTGGCGCTCAGTCCATTCACCATGTGCCACGTACAAACACCCTTCAGACCTCATGAGCACCGGCATCCAAAGTTTAATAACGAATATTCCATTCCAAAATAGTGTAATGCCATGTACTAACTATTACCATTGTAAACAAAATATCTATTTACATCACTTTTCCACTGTTGTCTACACCGCAGCACAATCGCACACCAGTACACACGGACACACACATACACAAGCGCCCGCATAGGCACGCTAATCCAGTATGTACCATGTAAACATTCTCACTGTTGAGGAAGGGAGCTGCTTTATAAACGCTGCACTCCTTTATAAACGTGTTCTACTGTTAAGCCCCATTTAACATGGTCCCAGTCAGCCGTGTGGGGAATGGAAAGCTTGTTATTGATGTTTTAAATGCTGAAGCCACGTCTGGTGCGAAGGAGATCACAATGACATTGGAAAAGCGTCTGTTCCCGATAAACTCAATCGTTAATACTAGGGCTGTAGTCGACCAAAGAGAATCTTGGTTGACTGAAATCGTAACTTCTCTTCGACCAATCGATTGGTCGCGGGAAAAAAATAAAAATCTGCACGTTATTATCTTTAGATGAACTAAATCGGCCACAGTGCACTACCAGGTAGAGTGCACTCTACCTTGTAGCCTTATTAGCCTAAATGAATTATAAATAAACATAAAAAGCTTGTACTTGCAGCATATTAAATCATTTCTAACCTAACTGCTGCTACCAGACGCTGTAGCCGTCGAAGCTGTCGCGGGATGCGCCTGCAGTTTTAAAACGATTATTAGAACAAACATATTGAAATATGCCAATTCCAAAACTTATCAAGTGTTAAAAACGAAAGTTGACGGAGCATCAGACAAGTTAGCATACCGTTTTTAAATGATATGCCATGCTGGTTGTTGAGCTATGATACACAAACTGCTGTTTGCAAAGTTTACATTCGACCTTTCTTTGGTCATCCGTCTTTGCAAAATGCAGCCACACCGACGACTTCTTCCACATTGTGTCATCATGTTTGGAGCTCCGAGTAAACGTTCAGTAAACGTTGAACGAGTTAGACCAGGTTGGGCGAGTTCAAAACACCCCGTTTTCACAGGTAGTCTGAAGGCTGTTGATGTAGCGCGTTTCTCCTTATGAAACTGAAAGTTACCGGCGATTGTCCGACCAATGAGAATTTGGTCAGACGAGAGCATGTCGTCCAACCAATCGACTAGTCGAGCTGGAGACTACAGCCCTAGTTAATACTGACCTTAACCTTAATGCATATGCAAACATTATATTGTTGTTTGCAAATCGAATACCAACAAATTAACAAAACCAAATTCATTCAAATTTTGGAATGGAAAAGAAAGTTGACCATTAGTCTCAGTCCCAATTTTCCCCGCTGGCATTTATAAAGTACATCTTATCTTATGTCTTTCTATATTCATACCATTAAATCTAGTCAATATTAATTCCGTATGGTATTTGTTAACTAAATGCCATTCAATATGACCCCTGTTATACTGCCGATAAGTCCCCTTCGATACAACAATTCAAAAGGTTCCACGTGTTCCCAAAACTGAATGAGTATTCAGGCGGTGGCTGTGACGAATACATGTTTACAATGACTCGATGTTACCTCATACTGTGAGAGCAGTGCATGGCTCATCTCCGCCCTCCAAGCAACCGTCCGTGGACACCTGTACCTCAAAATGTAGCCGCCTCGGTAATCAAGTGCGGTAATCAAGTGCATAATCTGTCTCTCTTATGTATTTCTGTTATATTTATGACTTATACTTATTTAGAAAATAAATCGTGTGTACCACATTATACATTATCTGCTGTTTTCATCTACTGAGATGAAGAGATTTTTATGTCCTTGTTCCTGTTCATTTTCTGATATACAAAATCCACATTTTAAACTGACACCTCCTTGTCTGTGCTGGCTTGTATTTGCATGGCAGAAGGTCAGATATTTTAAACATAACTGCTCAAGGGAAGAGTATTTTCTGTGCTATAATCATCAAACCTGTCTTTTGAAACCCAAGTTAAGATTTCATTGATTTCATCCACTTTCCAACCCGTGGGTCTGTTCTCTTGTGTATTGTTGTTCTGGTCTTCACCGAGGAGTATATGTTGTGTATGTTCTGAGGAGGACCTCATGGTCCATGTGTTGTTCTGTCAGATTCTCTGGCCGAGAGCCTGAGGGCAGCCCAGGCACTGCTCTCCCCCAGGAGGCCAGCCAACAGCAAGCAGGCCGAGAAGAACCAGGAGAGCCACCGCCGCATCTTCAAGAAGGTCAGTAACCTCTTCCTCTCTGTCCAGCACAGTGCCCTCAACCATCTTCAGGAACACACCAACTCAAATATCTTTAATTTTCCCTCCATCGTATAGAGAAGATGTTTTCAGTCCGATTCTTATGTCCTGTTTTAGTTGGAATTGCTGGCATATACAAAATCAAGAAGTCACGTCTTTATTTTCATCTTTAAACTCCACTCCTATCGGGTCTCAGTAAATAACGACACCTTCGCTGTCTAAAGAGTTACACCTGTTTTCTCTAAGTTACGGTCTTATTTTAGTGACAAAGTGGCATACATTACTATGTTGATCATATTCAAGACATTTTGTTTTAAAGAAAATATGAGGTTATTTTAGGCTTCATAATTGCAAGGTACTTCTGTAAAGGTGTTTCGTTACATAATCACTTTACAACGATGTACCATTGTTTGTGTGACTTTTGTAAAAAGCAAGTTATGTCCGTACTGTACAAGCACATACTTTTCCTGTTTGACTACTCTGTCAACTCTTTTGAAACACTGAAGGTGTCGTTATTTAATGTGATCCGATAGGAGTAGAGTTGAAAGAGCAAGTTGGCCTAAAAATAAAACAATTATTTTTACCAATGAACAATTCTTGATTTAAACCATTTTTTCTCTAAACCTTTCTGTGAAATCAGGTTTTACAACAAATAGGGCATCCACGTGAATTGTGTAGATCTGCAAAAAACAATTATTGTTGGGGCGGGGGGGCCTACGTCTCATCCAAGTCACGGTTGAGTACCGGCCAATGAGAGGCAGAGTAGGGCAGGTCACGCCATCTGTCTGCTCTGTCGGCTAAACTCCGCTGCCGTCTCGTGCTGCTCGTTTGCTCGTGCAAACAGCTAGCCACACAGGCAGCATGGAGAACAAACTCACTGTAAGCAACCTGTTTTATAGAAGTAATTATGCCTGTGATAAGGTTAGCTTGTCAACTTAAAGAGCCAGCGAACCCACTGTTTCCTCTGGAATTCGAACACTATGAGATAAAAAAAAAAGAGGGGGGCGTGTCGCTGCTCAGAGCTCTCCATCCACACACACGTGGCGTTCAACAACAAGTGTCCGAAAAGCTCAACTTTCTCTCGGACGCCGCAGACAACCGCTGCCCAGACAGAGCTCCACACGTCCACACAAACCACGCCGCCGGTGCCCCTTGGTCGTGACGTCAGAGTACCTTGTCACGAAAATAACGCCACCTGCGTTCGCAGCAGAGTGGAACGTTCACATAGTTTTGGGCAAAAACATAGGATTTTATTCATTTTGTTCTCTAAATTGGGGATTTATTTCAGTAACAGTGATAAAACGGCATAGATTTCTATATTGACGATCATATCAAAGACAAATGACCTACCAAATTAGCTTTGGTGCTTCCCCATTGACCTGCACGGTACAGGACGTCAAGAGTTTGTATCTGACCCGTGTTGCCTGTAGGGCTGGTTAGTGTATCCGCTAATTGTTATGAACAAGTCTGTGGTGTTCTTTCTTAACTTCACGTAGTATTTTTTTGTCAGTAATATTAGTTATTTTATTGACATTTTAGATTGTTAACAGTGAAATATTATGGCGTTTATATAGTTAACTTAATTTGCTGTTGTAAACATTGCTCTTGCTGCTCTAGAAACAATATTTAGTTATTTTTAATGGAGGAGGACAGGCAAAGGCAAAATAGCACGAGTAATGGACTTTGGTGGATTTGAGTTGTGGGGGGGTGGGTATTGTATGTCACTTATTTTTAATTTGTCAATTCACATAAATACATCTTTAAAATTCGACTAGTTGCAACTTTTAATAAGAGTTTTTGTTATAGTTAGCACTGCTTCATATAGGTCTGAATATCACTGACAGGCTTTTCTGTGTCACTTAAACATGTAGGATGAATCATAGGACGGGGTCTGGGCGCCGTGAAATGCTCATTTCATTTTTTTTCTGGCATAAAAATGTCACCTTTTTGGGCCATCACCAGTTTGCACCCCTGATCTTAATGAACCCCTTTTTCTACTGTATAAACGGGGACCACATCTTTTGTGATGTAACATGTCACCGCATCTGTGATGGCCTGCCACCGGGGCCCTTTCTGCTCATAAGGGATGACTGTTGAAAATGCCGAGGTCACCTGCTTTTTGCAGGCGCTCTGTGGCTTGGCCTGGTATCTGCATCTCCTGGTGCTGCACACACCTGCCGTTCCACCGCATGTCTGTCGCAGGTGCTGGAATAGGTTGGTTGTGATCCCCATAAACGTCTTATATGATCGTCAACATAGAAATCTATGCATTTTTATCACTGTTAATGAAATAAGACCTTCATTTTGTGAAAACAGGAGTAAAATCCTATGTTTTTGCCAGTCTCCTCAAAACACTTCATTTTCATTTTGATGATCGCGTCCGGAGAGAGTTTGGCTTCCCTGACAGCTATAGGATAATGCCATGGTGTCTGTGGATGTGTGGAGCTCCGTCTGAGCAGGGATCTGTTTTGATGTCCGAGTGAGGGTTAAGCGTCTCAGTGTAACGCCGTGGTGTGTGGCGCATTTCATATACAACGCCGCTCATTATAAAGCTCATACACCACAACGCTACCAAAAGAAGTGTCAGAGTGGCCTTGAATCATAACACGCCCCCTCCTTCCCAGAACTCTCGGCACAAAACACGTTTTTGAAATAGTGTTCGAATCCCAGCTGTCACAGCGGCTTCACTTGCTCTTTAAGGCAAAACTAATCTGCGGAGTCTAGAACTTTTATAAAGTGTGTGTGTGTGTGTGTGTGTGTGTGTGTGTGTGTGTGTGTGTGTGTGTGTGTGTGTGTGTGTGTGTG
>JAOPJO010000069.1:18442619-18453311 GCA_027123675.1 Molva macrophthalma | reverse complement strand
TCTTCTTATCCAGAAGCAGTAGTGATAACAGAAATATCCTTGCAAGTAGTGACTAGGGAGCTGTTGAAAATCTTTGCAAGATTTGGATACCCCCTAGAGATTGTCACTGATAATAGATGGGTCGCTGTGGTCAGACTGAACCTTCAATTCCAGGTTTGGGGTCCCGTCGTTATGCTGCCCCCCAATGGGGCGACCAGCTCAACCATCTTCCACGTGATTCCTGCGGTCTCCCACCGCTGGAAGTATAGGATTTGAGATGATTGGATTCTCCATACTCTTGAACTTGTGCATAACATAAGGGCTGTGGGGCACAACTCCTCGCAGCCCTACGCTGGTCGTTAGGGCATAAGCCCTTATCTGCCACTACCTCCAGGTGGCATGCGGTTTGGAGCTAGGCGCGAGCAGCACCTGTGGTTTTTGTTCAGAGACACCTTCTCCTAGATGGCTTGCCATCCAAGGCATGGCCCTATCTGCCCTTGCTATTTGCCCATAGCTGGGACAGTGGTTGAGAGACACCAGGGCGTATCCACACCAGGGCCTTCACGCCTTTTCTCTGAGGCCCACTGCTGCTCCAAGATCCCCTATAGTTTAGCCTGGGACCGCAAGGTATCCAGTTACCATGTGTGGCCACCTGGAGGCGCTGCAGGAGTCTTAGGCGGGGGAGAGGCTGTGTCCCGGCAGAAGGAGGCTTACGCACTCGGCTCCTCTTTTCACCCCCTGCAAAGAGGGCTAGCCGGCGGCAATAGCTGAAAGCAGGGAATAGCAAGCAGGAGCATCTAGCATGCACTAACTACAAGCATCACTACCACAGTACTACTGTCCAGGCAAATCACACACACCCCTGTGTGCAAGCACACACACATTCCCCCGTGGTGGATTTCATTTCCTGGTTTTAAGCACTTCCATCGACAAAGTGGTAAACTCCCACAAGCAGCCACTAGAGAGGGTGCGGGCCACGTGTTGTCAAAAAGGAGACCACGCGTTTGGTGGGGGCCCTCAGTGCCTCGGAAAAGGCACTCAGACGTCACGAAAAGAAGAACCTGCGGTCGCAGCAGAGTGGAACTTTAACATAGTGTTCTGGGGAGAAAACATAGGATCTTTTTTTCTCTAAATGTGGGCCTTATTTCAGTAACAGTGATAAAATGGCATAGATTACTATGTTGACAATCATATAAGACAAATGACCATGTTTAAACCAAAAAACAACAAACAAAAAAACAGTTTTGGGTTCACTGGCTCTTTAAACAAGTTGCTTGTTATGCTACCATTACATCCACCTGGTCTGGTACCTATTTCACTCCCAGTGTTCCCTGGAGGATGGAGCTTTCTATTTTCCTACCCAAGGTTTTTCCTTGCCCTATCATGTTGATGCCGGTTCGGTTATTGCCTAGGGTTTTTTTTTGCTGCTTCAAATTGCTCCTTTAGTATGGTGGGTTATTTGTGTACACACACACATACACACACACACACACACACACACACACACACACACACACAAACATAAAAACTCTTTTTTTCAAAAACTAAATTAACACCCTGGTCGATGATATACCAAAGCTAAGATGAATGGGTTAAAGTTAGCAGTGCTACATGCAGCAGGTATAGGTGGTCATCAACAAGTCAACAAGTCAAGGTCGGGAGCAGAGGTCAGAAGTCAACTGCCCACGCTTAAAGGACGTGTAGTGCTGGTTCAAGCATGAGAATGTATCTTGCTGTTCAAGATACATGCTGGAGCACATTTCCGTGCTGTTTAACCAATTTCTGTGGTAAAACGATTAAAGGTTCAAAGATTGGAGTAAATGCTAAGAGTTATTTCATTTTATTTTGTAAGTAATTAGATTGAAATGTAAAATAATATTTACAATGTTTTTATTCATACTTTTTGTATGAATTGATTTCCAAGTGTCAAGTAAGGTTGATTCATCAGTGTCCACAAAACCGGAAAGATATGGGATATAAGGGATGTTAGCCATGAATTATCACTTTTGTATTTTACATCTATAAGCATTGTAACGGTATACTTAATAGTATTAACGGTATACTAAGTAGTATTATTGCACTTATCATTGGTTATTGTTTTCTGTTATATTCTATACTGTTTTTTCATTACCCATGAGCACTTGTTATTGTACACCTATGAGCACTTATATTCAGCAGTCTTATTGCACTAATGGAATATGTTATATTTTGCCTGGATAGGCCAAATATAGCAGCACTTATCTTACTTGGTTCATGCGAGGACACACCAGCTAGGTTCAGGGGAGGTTCACGTGAGGACACACCAGCTATGGAGGTTCACGTGAGGACACACCAGCTAGGGAGGTCATAATAGGCGTATAGAAATGGGCAACGGCCAAATTATTCCCTATAAAAAGGCCTGCCGAATGAAGAAACGAGAGGAGTCCCGGCCACGGGGGCTCCGTCGAGGACGTCTGCCGGACTTTGTGGTAACAAACAAAGAACAAGATAGGGTTTTATTCTTGACCCTCCGTGACCAGCGCATCAAGAGGAGAAAGGTATGACTCATGACCAAATTACTTAATACAAAATAATACATTTACCAGATTCAGATTAATTCACAACATGCATCGCTACAGGGCTGATCTATGTTTTTGTCTTTTATTTAAAATTCTAGCTGATAGCATTTTCTTAATCAGTTTATATTGTGCCATATACATTTCTGTTGATTTTTTCACGCTTTTTGCAATGTTCACAATTGTAATCCTGCAAATAAAAACATTAAATTCCCTTTTTTAGCAGCCAGTGCATTCTTATCTTAGATAACAGATCGAACCTTCTATGATAGAAACGGCAGAGTAGGAACGAGCATCGTGGATCTAAGAGGTTACTTAGTCACAATGAGGAAACATATCCTGAGAGTAAGATATATCCAAACTCTCAAATAATCCCCGCAAACTCCAAGTTGCAAAGGGTCCCAGGGGAGAGCGATCATACAGACGCGATCGGCAGTTAAGGTTATGCTCAGAGGTGGAGCGCCGAGGGGAGCGGGGTAGGTGTCTGGTGTAGACGATCGTTAGGGGCTGGGCGACTCTCCCCACCGACCTGTTAACAACCGTTACTGGACAACAGGTTTCATATAAAATACCGCCTCACCCGAGGTGGTATAGTTGACGGATCCAACATAAGTTACTAGTATTTGTACTTTTCACAGTAATCAGTTGAAATGAGCTAAGAAATACTTTTTTTTAAATTTCAGCTCATGGTTTCTTAGGCCTTTTAGATTCACAGAGTGTCACATCGGTACTGATTCAGCAGGTGTACTTACAGAATAGTAGTGGTATTTTGATACAAGTGGTGCTTGAGTACTACTTAAGTCAGCTCAGTGTGTGCTTGAAGCAGTGATGGAGGAACAAGAATGATAAAACATCTGCTTAGCAATGAGTGGATTGGAGAAATTGGAGGAGTAGGAGGAGCATCAGAGGGAAGGATGGGATGGACACATGACCTGGAAGATAGATGGATGAATGACCGGATGACTGATGAACGGATAAGAGTTCGAAGGATGAATAGATTGATAAATGGTCGAACGATTAATGGATGGACAAAGATATGGATAGAAGATGTCTTAATGGATTTGGAGGATAAACGGATTGAAAGTGAATGGAAATGGATGTTTGAATGGATGGATGGATCAATAGATGGATGGAGGAATGTTAAGTGCACAGCATGTTTGTCTCTCAGTCTAGTCAGTGCAAGGGCTGTTCCCTCTAGCAGGTCTTTATATGTTCACATGTGTATCAATATAAGAGCAACTGCTCTCTTAGCAGTCTCACCTGAATGCCAACATCCATCCAGCTCTGTGGGAGAACAGGTATTTGCTAAGGTGTGTGTGTGTGAGAAGGAGAGACTTTTGACTTTTTAAAGACTTTTATTGCATCACTCACACATGCGATACATCATAAAACACTTTTTTAGTTTTTTATAAACTATAATTACAAACCCCATCGTCTTAAACATGGAATATTATTCCATCAGTGGAGTCTACTGAGCGTATCACATCACCATAGCACCACCGCTGGTTGAAAAACAAGATGTCTGTCATTTTACAGTATGCAAAATCAGCTGCCACCCTGGTCCTGACCGTCACTTTAAAAACCCCCACTGAATCCTTCCCATTGCCCTCCTCCTCAGTCTGGTGGTTTTATAGATGGCCAGCTTTGCCTGACCAAGGAGGACGTTTACCAGAGTGCATTTTTCCTTTCTCTCCTTACTGTACCTCACTGAAAATCAAGATTCTGATAAAACAGAAACCCACGTTCCCCCAACAATGTCTGTAAAAGAGAACACAATGGTAACAAGCTGAAACATTCAGTTAAAAAATGAAAAACCGTGTCTTGGGCCGGGTGTGGTTCCCGAACGCGTGCATGTGACATGCGTGATCGCGCTTTCCAAGATCAACCAGATAGCGGTGTTCACGTCAGCAGATTTATTGCAATTGTATTTTGTACGTTTCATCTCATTGTCCCTGAGATTAAATGTAATCAAACGACGACGTAAACTAAATGCCCACTTCCCTATTATGAAATGTAACAGGGTGGCGTTGGAAAGGAGTTTGGCGCCACTTTTAGCCTGCATTGTTTGGGGAGAACCCTGATATAAATATCGCAAAGTTGTTGTAGCCTAAATTAATAGAAAATATATTTCCTTAATTTCTCCATGTGAGAGAAAGCAGAGGGCCCCGCCCCGACTTGAAAGACTGGGACAGGGAGAGAGTTCTCTTTTAAATTTTGTTAAAATTTAGGGATTGACTCTGGAATAGCAAAAATGCATCTTAATGCAAGTTATATAACTAAAGCAACGTTTATTTCCCCTAAATTAAAAGCAAATATATTTCCTTCATTTCTCAAATACCGATAGCAGCACCGGGTACGTCAGAGCTTATTGATACTGTAATTATTTAGCCCTGGGGCCCGTTGAATACCAGGGTTTGGTACCCATCTCTAGCAGAGAGGCTGGGAGGGGGAAAGAAAAAAATAAAACAGGCAGAGTGCAGGGCACCAAGGCCGTAGTGGCCGATGGGCATACGATTTTCAGAAGGGCATCAAGGCTGGACAGAGGGGCAAAGACGGCCATGGCCGCTGGTGAAATTCCTGCCCTGCTCCTTATGATGTTTCACTAGCGTTGTTTTCGTGTAGCGTTTTTTTCTTAATATTTAAAATTGCTGGATACTTACAGTCTTCTGAGCTGATTGAGGCTCGATGAGGAACATGAGGGGTTGCCAGTGAGGTGGGGGAGCAACTGGAGGTGTTTGGTGACGGCAGGATTACAGGAGGAGAGATGGGATGTGGCCTTTCTTCCAGTGTGGGTGATTAGTATTTCTTTAGGTGATCAATGTTGAGCCTGCGGAATACATGTCCTTTGTCTGACTGCAGGTCAACACTTTTGCCCTCAATGCTGATTACTGTGAGAGGACCCAGAAATTCTGCCTCCATCTTCTCCCCTTTCCTCTGCTCCTCACAGATGTTCTCTGCAACACTTGGTCCCCAACTCCAAAGGAGACGTGCTCTGTAAGGGCAAGTTTCCGCTTCCTAACCGCTTGTTGTGCAGCCAAAATATTACCGTCTACCTTCTTGTAAACCTCCTCAAGATGAGTCAGGCTTTTGGGCACTGCCTCAGTCAACTCCAAGGTGTACAGATGTTCATCTTGGATCTGCAGGGTTTACACAAGTTATTAGTGAGTGAGAGAGTGAGTGAGCGAATTAGAAAAAACAAAGAAATATGCTGCAGTACCTGACAGTGGTCTGGAATTTCAGAGGGGTATCTGGCCTCCCTACCATACATCAAATGGTATGGTGAGTACTGCGAGTAATGTGTTTCTTTGTACGAAGGCCGAAGACAGTGGCTTTAATATATGTGTCCCAATCATCGGGATGCTCCATTACCATTTTATTCAGAGCTCTATCAGATACCACAATTAGTTAGCAGTGTTATATTACAGAAATCACCATTTAAGAGTATATTTTGTAGCATTGAAATTAAAAGTTGATGCTCACCCTTGAACCGTGCCGTTCAGTCTTTCCACCGAGCCATTGGTTTGAGGGTGGTAGGGAGCACAGTTAAATGCAATTTGGAAAAAATAAAGATCATGACATCCATAAACCATAGTAGATCTCAATAAGGCCAAGAGGTCTGTCACAATATGATCTGAAATAAATGTACCTTGTTCACAAATTCCTTTCCCCTGTCTATAAGAATGCGTTTGGGTGCCCCATACTAAAAAAAAAAAAAAAATGCACCCAGCCACCTCTTCAGCTTTCTTGGTTTGTAGGGGGCACACCTCAAGCCATTTGGGAGCCCACCATCACACAAATGTAGTTGTGGCCATTCTTGGTGCACTTCAGCTTGCCTACAAGGTCCATCCCTACCAGCTCAAAGGGTTGTGAAACCTGAAATGCAACCAAAGGCTGAATTACAATCATCACGTAATGTCATGCTGTACTCCAGCATTTAGTGATAGTTACCTCTATAGGTTGATAGTGATTGGATTTCTTTATACAGATGTTCCTTTTTTGGCACTGATGTCACCTGGCAATCTCGACAAAGTAAAAATAGAAAAGCATGCGTGAGATGTCATGTATTTTTCAGCTGCAGCTACATTTTTAAATAATGATTTTATTAATTAATGTACTAATTAACTGCACTCACCAAATTCTTGATGTCCTCCTTCATTCCTGGCCAGTAATACCTCTGGAGTATGGAGTGCAAGGTTTTCTCCACTCCACAATGGGCCCCTATTACACTCCCATGGAACTCCTCAAAGTATCACTGGTCTCCTGCGCTGGGAGCCCCACCTTGGCCAGATGATGCTCCTGTACATCAGGCTTTCTCTGGCAGTAATAATACAGTTGGAATACAGTAAGAAATAAGAAAAAATACAGTTTTCTTATTTCTTACAACTTGTCTATGTACTTGCTAGTAATAGTAACCAATAATGAATGACCTTGTTCACTTTATTTGAATAGGCTACCCCTGTTACCAGATGTTTCTCATGTAGCTTAATTAGCTTTGTAAAGGGTTTTCAGCATATTTCTAGTGGGGGTCTGTATGTCTGTGTACAAAACATATGTTTTTCTATGTAGTATGGTTATTATAATCATTATATGATTATAATATCATATAATAGTATATTTGATATATATTATATTACGTTATAAATAATAATGTATATCGTTTGAAATTGTTATGGCACAAATCACTGTCTCTGGGCGTTTATGAGTTTCTTTCGCAGCAGCGCCACCTCAGGCACATGCTACTCATCCAACCGCCGAAGACCAGTTGTGTTAACTTACGTCAGTTAAACCACTAAAAGTTAGCAGGTGTCCCTCTCCTCTCAAGTTAAACACACACTTGGGAGATATCAGTAGTTCTGGGAAATCCACCTGTTCCGGTGCTCCAGCTACAAAGCTGCTGGCTTCAAGAGAGAGAGCAGACCTGGGCATTTTACGGCCCATGGCCCACATCCGGCCCCTTGGGCGGACATAAATGAAAAAGTAGAACATAAATGAAAAAGTATTTATGCCGTGCAATACAATTGTGTTGCTTTTATTTTGAAAAGCTTTTTTTTTATTTACATAAGGAGGCACGTGCGTGAGTGAACTGGCCAGCTAGCAAGTGATGCTGGCCAGTGATGCAGTGACAAGTGATGCTGGCCAGCTAGCCCTCAAAATGGCAGCTCACACCAGCGAATGCCGCGTTTTCAACAAGACATGGACTGCTAAATATTTATTTACAGAAGTCAAAGGTAAAGCCGTGTGCTTAGTTTGAGGTACACAGGTCGCTGTGTTCAAGGATTAGAATTTGAATCGCCACTATGTGACAAAACACAAGACGAAATACAAGAACTTGTCTGATCAAGAGCGCACAAGGGAGTCGGATGCTTTGCTTGCTAAGCTGCAAAACCAACAAGGACTTTTTACTAAACTTTGCACATCCAGAGATGCTGTCAAGACAAGTTATGTCATATCCCACAAAATCGCTAGATAAAGTAAACCGTTTTCTGATGGTGAGTTTATTAAGGAGTGTTTGTTGGACTCTGCAGCACTAATATGCCCGGAAAAAAAGGGAGCATTTGAGAAGGTGCCCCTCTCCCGACGCACTGTGACGACGAGGGTTGAGGGCATCACAGGACATCTGGAGCTTCAGCTGAAGAACAGAGCGGTCAACTTTGACTATTTTTCCCTGGCTTTGGATGAGAGCTGCGATGTACGCGACACTGCACAACTATCTTCTTATGTGGGATAACTACACATTTTCAATTTCAGACTATATCTGGCAGCAATGCACTTCAATGAAAACGCTGGTCACACTCAGGCAACAACAACTTCAGGGAAACTGAGGTACAGGTTACATTTCCCAAAAGCCAAAAAGGGAGGACACACTGTGAAGCCAGTAAAATCACCACCAACACACTGTAAGTAACTGAAACAAACGTTATTGCTATTGTAGCCGGCCTGCTCTGTACTTCGCCGACTACTGCGTTGTGTTCTGGTGCACTAAAGACAGGATGCTGACGTTCTTTTAGGCACTTTACTCTATACAATTTCAAAGAAAACAAAAGTTCAGGATTCAATCTTCATTCAGAATCACCTCTCTCAGTCAAGTAGAATGCAAACTGACTATCTAATAGTATTTAAAATACTTTACATCTGGGCTGTTCAGTGCCATAGAACAACATACAGTACAAGAAAACATTTCAATGAACACATTATATTCTAAACCTAGTATTGGGAGTACATACCTGTACAATTTCAAAGAGAACAAAAGTTCAGGATTCAATCTTTATTCAGAATCAGCCTAACATAAGAAAACAACTGAAACATGTGGGCTATATTACAAGAAGATAGAATGGCGAGCGCTAGCTATCTCTTAGGCTCTAAAAACAGTAAAGTTCTCAACACAACACGATGACATTTATGTGCACTCATCATGAAATACATGGACAAGTTACCATGTGCACTAAAAATAAAGTTACAACAGTTATATTTCAAGTTTACATTGCACTGCTGTGGACACGTACCGCTCTGTCAAATAGAATGCAAACTGAGAAAGGAACGCGAAAATTCAGCATATAGCCACCACTATCCAATAGAGGGCGCACTATAAACTCTCCCAACACCTATAAGCTATCATGAAATGGCTGAACAATACAAGATTTTGGTGAAATAAACTCACATAGTCACTAAATAGAAAATTAAAGGTTACAAAAACATTCGTCATTCTTTAACCTGATACACTATGTATGAAAGACAAATGAAATTGTTACATGTCGAGGTGACATTATTTTCTTCCAGGCTACATCTACAACCTGATTGCTGTGGTGTTTGAAGTGATAGTCCCCAACCCCCAGCCTTGGAGGAGCTCCAAAAGATCCCTATTCCTGATGACCTGTCCTCAGTGTCCTACCATCCTCCACTGACAGAAGCTGTGGCTGCATACACATCTTGCTTTAGGCAAGGGCAGCCCTAAAGCCGACATACTGGCCCTCTGTGCCTGGGAACTCCCTTCGGATCCGCAGGACAACACAAGCCGGAACAACAACTCAGACCTTTCTCCCTAAATAACCCCAGCACCAGCTTACAAAGGATCTGTAGGCCAGATGTCTGCATCGCGTGGCAAAAAGAGCACATTAAAGGGACATTAAATTAAGGAAATTAAATTCTGTACATAGTTTGGATGTTCTTGTTTTGTGTTTGCATTATTTTTATAGACTTCAATATTACTGTATGTAAATATAATAAAGATATTTGTTGAAAATGGACCCCTGTTTTGTATATTGGCTTTAGGAGTTTAGGAGTTTTTTTTTACCTTTTAGGCTACAGATGGTTTATCTTACTTTTCATATCCTCACATCGTCTCACAGGGGCCATAGTCGGCTCTATAAATGTTTAGTGCATTTCGAAGGGAGTATATGTTAAGGCAGACTGGTTCTAATCCTGGGTGGAGGGTCATACAGGCAATAGGGGTACTGGTGTCGCCCATTCTTCTAACCACCTGAGTAGTCATATGTGAATGTAAACAACATGAGTAACCTTTGCCAACAAACTTGTATCAACCAAAGCCATGCCATAGTTCTCATTACCGGAGGAGTCTCCTTGCAGCACACATGTTAATGTGTGTCACATGTGAATGTCAACAATATTAGTAACCTTTGTCAACAAACTTGTAACCGAAGCCATGCCATAGTTCTCATTAATGGAGGAGTCTCCTTGCAGAACACATTCTCTGCTTCTGTGGGCATTCTGGCGCAATTCCCGCAAGTGCACCTAGCAAAATATAGATAGGTAGGTGTGTTTGTTTAGAACATTTAGGTCTTTATATTTGGTGGGCTATGACCCAATGGTCTTTGAATGATGGTATCCTGGAATTCAAGCCATAACTAGCATAGGATTAGCAGGCTAGGTCAGTGTCTGAACTGCATTTAGCAGGGCGCTAACCCTGTGTTGTGAAGTAAAATATCTACCAGGAAGATTGCAAAGACTGTTGATAGTGTAAAGCAGGGGTGCCTAATACGTCGATCAGGTAGCGTGGGTAGATCGCATGGCATTGAAGGAAAAAAAATTAAAATAAAAAATAAAAATCAGCATTAAAAAAATAGACGTCAGCCTATCATCCATCCCCCTATGAAATTTGCGCATGCGCAAACAACGGCGCAAGTGCGAGAAAATTTAAAAA
>JAOPJO010000069.1:18357503-18368052 GCA_027123675.1 Molva macrophthalma | reverse complement strand
TGTGTTCACTGTCTAACCCCTACCTGCTCCTTAATGACCTGTCTCTGTATTCACTGTCTAACCTCTACCTGCTCCTTGTTGACCTGTTTCTGTGTTCACTGTCTAACCCCTACCTGCTCCTTAATGACCTGTCTCTGTATTCACTGTCTAACCTCTACCTGCTCCTTAATGACCTGTCTCTGTATTCACTGTCTAACCTCTACCTGCTCCTTAATGACCTGTCTCTGTATTCACTGTCTAAAGTGTTATCGTGCCACCTAGGTGGTCTTGGTGGATCAAAACACAGCTAGGATGACTATTATTTTTGTAAAGTTTCCTAGTAAATGATTGTGCTGGAGGAAGATTGACTCCATTTCGTAAAAAGTACCTCTGTAAAAGATGATTTCTTCATCTCTAGTAGTCATAATACCCTGCCCCCTGAAGAAACGGAAATTAAGCTTAAACTTTAATCGCAACCCTTGGAAAAGGTGATTCTTTTTTCTGTTTTCTATTTAATAACTTTTATAACATTGGACCTCTTAGCTCTGCCCGTGGCTTCAAAATTACTTTCTTTCTTCTCTCTCTCTCTCTCTCTCTCTCTCGCTCTCGGCTCTCTCACTCTCTTAATCTTTTAGTTCCTTGTATCTCCGTCTCAATATCTTACTCACTATGCTGCAGGTTAACTTCTTTTAAAAATAAAATTCTTATTTTAAAATAAGACTTGTCATCTTTATTTATGGAAAGAGACACATTGTTCATTTTGGAACTGTTCTGGACAATACATTTTGGTCATCTAGATACATATTTATCTTTTGTAACCTTTAGCAGACGGTTTTATACTAAGGGAATTCAGATATATGTCATTAAGCAGCAGGCGTCTTTCTTTAGGATGCCGGGACAGGAAGATTGCATACTATAAGTACGTAACCCAGTATCTTTTGGCTGAGTCACCCACAAACACGACACACATATTAGACATTAGTCACAGATATGATAATATGATCATGACATGTATATATGCTATATGTCCGAAGACATATATCATTCAATATATGACTAGTTTTCTCCAATGATAAATCCAAATTCCAAATATGTAATTCTGCTTTCTTTTCTGTCTCACTCCCGATAGTGGTTGTCTGTCTGTCTGTCTGTCTGTCTCTCTCTCTGTCTCTCTCTCTCTCTCTGAGTGGGATGAAAAATGACATCTTGTCTTCTCTTTCTCCTTCTCTTTCTCCTTCATTATTCAATCTGTCCTGGTTCAATGCTTTTAATTGTTTTCGGTGATGATTAACTCTCCCTGCTCAGCACTTTCTGCAGTGTTGCAGATACAAAGAGAGGGATAGCGTGTGTGTGTGTTTTGTGTGCTTGTGGATGCATGTAAGTGCACATGTGTGCAATCAAGAGTGTCCGGCAGTGTGTGTGTGTGTGTGTGTGTGTGTGTGTCTGTGTAAACCTCAGGGGCGGCTCCAGGTTCCACGCCATGTTATGTGGACATACACACTGTATGGTGTGTGTATGTGTGTGTGTGTGTTTGTGCGTCTGTATTTGTGAACCTCAGGGGAGGCAGGCTTGTCAAGCCGTCAGCCCAGTGTGGAACACATTGAAACAGCTTTCAGAAACACATCACTTCACCTTAATCTAATCTGTTTACAATGACCTTAGCCTGTTACTGGGGGTTACTATGTGTGTGTGTATGTGGGTGTGTCAGGCATGATGTGTGTTTATGTGTACCTAAGACAATTTACGCCTGTTCACTTATTCGCCCCATTAGGCTCTTGTATGTGTGTGTGTGTGTGTGTGTGTGTGTGTGTGTGTGCATGGTTTTATACACATGGTTTTACGTGTATATTTTTCAAATAGTGTGTGCCTCCCCTGAATACACATAATTAGACATTGACATAATGCACAAACACACACACACACACACACACACACACACACACACACACACACAGAGACAAACACATACCAGACACAAAATAAATGATCTGCATATATACACACACACACACACACACACACACACACACACACACACACACACACCTGCATGTGAACACACACACACACACACACACACACACACACTCACTCACTCACTCACTCACTCACTCACTCACTCACTCACACGCCTGAATGCACAGGAACTGGCAAGTACAATACAAACACAGATGTAAACATAATATGGCGCCTACGTTTGATGTCTTTGTCATCAAACGTAGTGAAAGAAAAACATGTTCAGTATCATGTGAGATGTTTGTGTTTTCTGTCTATGCGGGCTTGTATCTTTCCAGCCTAACATGGTGACATACCGGTGAAACAAACAGTTGCTTCTGGACAGCTGGACCAGACACATCCGACAGACAGAAGACATGGACACGACCAAAGCAGATGGACGGGTGGGGGGGATGCAGTTATTATTTTAGTTTTCGTTATCAATTCGAAAAAACAAGCCTCAAAGCGTGTTTCGTCTTCCTCTCCATTTTTCTTGCCGCCAATTTAGTAATTTTCTCACGGCTCTTTGTACACTCTCTCGTTCGCTACTTGTTTCTTTATTCCGCTCATTCTATCCATCTTCTCTTCCTATAGGTTATTAATTCCCCCTTGCTCTGCTGTCATGCGTGCATTCTCTCCTCCTCCTCCTCCTCCTCCTCCTCCTACACTCCTCTCCTCCTCGACTTTCCTCCAAGACTTGGGTCTAATCTTCTCTCTAATTAGCGGGCGCTTCATGGCTTGCTCATGCATGCGAGTCATCGTATAACAAATTAAGCTCTCTGTGTTCTTGTACTGCTACCAATGGTAATGTCCAATGTAATCTGTCTTTGGCCCAACCGCAAAGCCCCCCTATCCAATACCATAATCCTCTTTGTGACAAGACGAGGCTTATTAGAATGTCTCACGGCAAAGTCTTTAGGTGTCAGTAAAGCCCAAATAATATTTTTTCTTCTTTATAATACAATCTTTATACTAAAACAAGTGTAAAATCGAATGTTTTTGCCAATCTCCAACCAGTCTGTTATGTCCGCCCTGCTCTGAACTCCGAACTCACCCGTTACATTTAAATCAGCAAACATCTGGGTGGACCCCTCTCCCTCTTTGTGATGTCACAAAAGGGTCGATTCTGAAACGGCTTGTAAAAATGGCTAATCGACATCACGGCTGGTGGTGAAAAAGCTGACTTTAAAGAACGCTGCGGAGGAGAGCAAAACATCACGGAAAAGACCACCGTTAGTTTCTGTATTATGGTGTTTTTTATTTGTTTTAAGACTGAGGCTTTACAGGGAGGTGAGGAAACTTCACAAGAGCTTTGATATTGCTGCAGGGTAACTTTGGTTGACTCTTGAAATGGCCTACGCAGGTTCCTCTGTAAAAAAGTTTTTCAGAGAAGGGGTTAAAGGTCAGCTTTTTATTCTTCTGCTGCAAAAAAGTGAATTCTAACAATATATTATTACATCAGACAATCTAAAAACCTTATGATCTGGTAAAAACCTTGACATTTTCTGTCCTCCAAGGTGTAGTGACTGGAATACCAACTGGCATCTCCGATAAACTATTGTCTATCTTTAGTGAACAGTGACCTGCTCTGGACCTTGAAGACATAATCTCCCCCTCTTTCTCTTAAAAAGAAACAGCACACGTAGTTAAAGCTGAATGTTTGTAGTAGGAGCTGAGCGGTTGGTGCAAAATAAATCAATTACTTTGTGAGATGGAAACTGAAACCAAATCTGGCACCCCTTGTACTGGGCTGATAGCAGATAGCTTAACATAACCGGTACAAACTGTTTTCAGTTTTCAATGCAGTGAAGGCGATGTGGTGACTGAATATGTCCAGATTGTTTGCTTTGTCTGGGCCACCTGGCGTTCACACAAAGAACATTTGGCACACAATGACTGACACAGATGTACCACACACAGACACACACACACACACACACACACACACACACACCCACACACACACACACACGTCTTGACCGACACATACAGTCATGTAACTCCTAAAATTATACAGATATTGATACATTTATTTCATATCCGTGATCAAAACAGCATACGTACTTTTATAAGTTGTAAAAGTACGTAAATAATGAGTCAGTAAGTAAGTATATCCTGTGGATTACCAGAGGGGAACCAAACTCTGCAGAATGGTTAAACTGCTCCACTGCTTGTAGGAGATCATTAAAACGCATGACTAGCATGTGTCACATTCACTGTCTTCTTGAATATCTGCCGGTGGTATTTTCAGCAGGTCTCTGCCGTCTTCAAAGAGATGTCTTTTACAAATGTTTTCCTTCACAGCCTTTCTTCTCCAAGGAGAGAACGGTCACGGTTCTCGCCTGCAGTGCTGACAAAATAACTGAAAAACTATCACATTATCATTATCATGTTGACTTGTTTCTGGATTTTACTGGCACTTCTGTACAAAACGGCTTCAAAGCTCAAGGAAATTGCAGGGTGATATTGGTTAGTGCCAGTTGATGGTTTATTTTTGTATTTGTTTATGGTATTTTATTTGACGTTGGGTGGCCCCTAACAGACCAGGTGTTTTCCGAGTCTAAAAAGCAGGACGTGTCATTTTGTCAGAGGGCGTGTCGGCCGTTGTGTTAAACCTATTTGTTGTTCTGCGGTGGCTTCTCAGACTTCTCTCGTCAGCATTTCCTCTGAAACCCACCGTTGCAGCTAGAGCGGTGTGGCGGGGGAGGGGGGACGGGGGGGTGACTCAGCGTGCGGCGGGACATGCTCTGCACTTCAATACAGCTCTCTCTCTCTCTCTCTCTCTCTCTCTCTCTCTCTCTCTCCCCTCCTGCTGCACTGTGATGAGTACAGTTCCCTAACTGACGAAGGGGGGGGCCATCTGTAAAGTAAAAGGCAGTGACTCCGAGGAGATACTCTCTTTGTAGACTCCCAGAAGAGCCAAGTGCGTGTGTGTGTGTGTGTGTGTGTGTGTGTGTGTGTGTGTGTGTGTGTGTGTGTGTGTGTGGAGCGTGCATGCGTGCGTGTGTGTGTGTGTGTGTGTGACGGTTGGTAAAAGAGCCCACCCCTGTCTGTCATAACATGGACGCGAGACGCTGACAGCTCATCAATACGATGCATCCAAATGTCCCGACCTCCCATCTGGGCTCTGTCAAAACCCTCACTGCTCTCCCCTCCCCTCCGTCCTACAAGGACACGACGAGAGGCGGCGGGGGGGGGCTTTCCAGTTTCCAAAGCAACAGCTCCAGTGACACTTTTCTCGGACCAAGAAATGTATCCCGGACACGGCAGCCGTGGCCGGCCTTATATTATGGTTTTGTGCTGCTGGCAAGGTTTAGAAATGAGTATATATAAATATTTTTGTATAATTTAACTATAAAATGTGCTGTATTTTCATAAAGTAAAGCATTTTACATTTCGGGAAATCAGTGAAATTCCCTGAAATATAACCCAAAATAATAATGTGAAGACCCCTTAAAGGAAACATAATTCAAGGTGGAATTTGAACAACGGATTTATGAGCATAGCGAGCTCCGATCCACAGGTCTGAAGGTCCTTGAGGCAGACAGCTGGTTTAGCAATACGCCACAGATGGATAGATAAGAGATAATCCCTCCACTCTTATACTACCTTGAGTTACCACCTAGGCTGTATTCTTCCCTGGTGTCCTTGGTCCAGAGCCACACACCCTTAATCTCCTCAACACTGTGGCTCCATTCTGAAAACTTTACTTTTCCTACGTGTTCCTTCCCTCGCTCGTTCACTCTGCCCTCAACGAGCCGTAGCGGTTTGTGGTGGAGTGGTAGAAAAGGAGGAGTGTAGTAATGAGACTGCTGAGCTGCTTCAGCGCCATGAACGCCGATATTACTATTAATGATCTGGGCCAATCACGCGCGGGGAAAACATCACCAAAGCATTTGTTTTTTGGTTTAGGCTACACTGATAACCTCATTTTGCAATAGCTTTGGTGGCTGTATTAAGTGGGTTTTCTACCTAACTATGTGTCGAGACAAGTAGGTACAGTGGTAGTCAGAGGAAACCCCGCAGGACCGGGGAAATTACTGTGGCTTGGAATCGCAAGAGGCTGTGGAACGTAGCCGATGGAAGGATGCGGCCGCTTCACATATGCAGATTTCCCCGGTGACTCGGTGGATTCTGCAGGTGGATAAAGGGGGCGGCGCCGGTAACGAGGCAATCCCTTCTGTTGTGCGGTTAATGGCCTCAATAATCAATTGTTTTTCGTTTTTTTTCTAATTTCAAATCCAATTACCCTGGGGGAAGGGGGTTGAGCTGATGGCAGAGAAAGCCTGGAGACAGAATTTGCGTGGGTGCCTATTCGTGTGTGTGTGTGTGTGTGTGCGTGCGTGCGTGCGTGCGTGCGTGCGTGCGTGCGTGCGTGCGTGCGTGCGTGCGTGCGTGCGTGCGTGCGTGTGTATATGTACGCGAAAACCCGGCGGGCTGACAGCATAATTTGTGTTGACAGAACAATTTGTTTTGGGTCTTGTTGGTGCTTTCAATTGATAATGTGCTTTGGTTTTTTTGTGCAAATCTCTTTCTAGTGAGGCTCAACTATGCCCATGAACAGACACACACAGTGGTGAGAGACAATAAGGTGAAAGGACACATGGCTTTTCTGACAACCCAGAAGATGCTTTTGGCCTCTCTCTCTCTCTCTCTCTCTCTCTCTCTCTCTCTCTCTCTCTCTCTCTCTCTCTACCTACCCACTAGCCGACAAACTCCCTGGTTCTTAGCCGATAATGGGTCTGCCGACTCAGTCGGGGGGAGGGGGGGGTCCTAGCTGCAGAAGGCTCTGATTGGCTTGTAGTGTGGGTTGTCTCAAGACATGCGATGTTTTGCCACCCCCCATAGAGTCTGGAGGGTGAAGATGTTTTCACAAACGGTTTGATATTATCGGGCCCGAATGGAAAGAAACAAACGGCCAGTTTCTCGTCACGGATGACTCAGATATCTGGATTAAAATTTGCTAATCTGACTTAAACCCATGATTTTCTTCCATGTAATTTGAAATGGTTTAAACTGCTGCTTCATTTACCAGAGCAGCAAGTTATTTTGTCTGAATCTGCAAAAATGCAGTCCTCAAACGATGCTGGAAACGTTTGCTTCAGTAAAAATAGCTATTATACAAATATATCTCGCGGACCGCATTCCCGCCTACAGGATTTGGCGGGTTTTCAGAGGAGGTGCAGATAATCACAGAGTAGCCTTTGTGTGTGTGTACCCTCTCATGTTATCAGTCTGGTGCGGACCACTGAGCCATCAGAGAGGCTGGACTGATCCTCAAGACCAGGCGTGTAGTGTGTACTGCTCAGGGTACGTTGTGGGTAGGGAGGGAGTATGTAGGTAAGGGGTTGAGGGTAGGTTGGGGTCAGGTGGTCCTGGTAGGTAGGGTAGGTTGGGGGTAGGTGGTCCTGGTAGGTAGGGTAGGCTGGGGGTAGGTGGTCCTGGTAGGTAGGGTAGGTTGGGGTATGATAGGTCAGGTGGGCGGGGTAGGTAGTTGTCTTAATGGCCTGTGTGAGTACTGCTTAACCACTGGGACTGTGCAGTCCATTCATCATATGGTCTACTGCCAGAGGCAGAACGCATGGTGTCTGCTCTGGTCTTTGATGTTGTTTGTTTAATATAAACACCACACTCCTCACATGTTTACCCCATGAGGGTAATGTTGTCTAATCTATGCCTGTATGCCTGGTGTATGTCCGCTGTGTGTGTGTGTGTGTGTGTGTGTGTGTGTGTGTGTGTGTGTGTGTGTGTGTGTGTGTGTGGGCAGCTATCTCTAGCTCCCCAAGCACAGCAGCTAGAGATAGAGACCTCCCTCTCTCTAACCCTGTCTCGGTCTCTTTACCTCTTTGTAGAAAGAGGTAAAGAGACCGAGATAGAGAATAGATATCTATTTATTTTTCCTCTCTCTCTCTCTCTCTCCCTCTCTCTCTCTGGGACCCTCCCTGTTGGCAGTTAGCGGCCTCGTCCTCCCTCCCTCACCCTCCTCACCGCCACCACCGCTGCTGAAACAAACAAATTAGGAAGCCGACCGGTTTTCAGTGCAGCAAGCTAGCCGGCGTAAATCCGCTCTTTGATCATATTATGACGATGGAAGATGAAATAAACCATAGGAGATGGTGGGAGAGCAGGAGGGTTAACAAGGCCGGTCTAAATAGTCGGACCAAAAACACACCTATGGCACATGTATGCCTAGTTACTACTTTGGTTAGCCTGGTTCTGGTTGTATCTATCGGTCTGCCTTTCTATCAATGTGTTTCTCTTTCATTCTGCCCTCGGTCTTTCCTTCATTCTTACCTTACTACCTTCCTTTTGACCATGCTCCCTTCCTTCTTACCTTGCACCCTTCCTTCCTACCTTACCATCCTCCCTTCCTTGTTAGCTCACTTTATTCCTCTGCTTCCTTCTTTCCTTTTTACCTTCCTATCTCCCCGCTGTTCTTTGGTCTTACTGCCCTTCTTCCTACATCCCATCCTCCTTCTTCCCCTTCTAACTCCTGGTTTCCTTCTCTCCTACCTTGCTATCTGCGTGATCCCACATCCAGGCACTTCACATCTGGATGACGTCCCCTCTGTCCTCTCAGAGCTTAACATCTGGCACATTTACAATGGCTTCCCTCCCCATCCACTTCTCTTTATGGTGTCTTTGTAGCCCGGCCACTAGCGCTGGCTAACACTCACAGGGAAGTCCATTCCCACCACAGCGAGCCTCGCTTTTTTACTGTCTCCCCGTTGCGTCTGACTACTGGCACGTTTTATCTCGTTTTATGATTTCCATAGCGGCAGCTCTGCATAATGGCGCCATCTTGAAATAATAAGCGCTCTCCTTTGTCGATCGCTACAAAGGACCATCTTCGGTGTGTGTGTGTGTGCGGAGTTTATGGCCTTCCTTCTTCCTCCTGTCGAGTGTGAGTTCGATTAGACAGATGAGAGCTTTGAGATAAAAAGTGGAACCTAGTATTTAACCTTTCGATAAATATGTCGATTTTGGATGGAAAAAGAAAACTAGAGTGAATACATCGGGAGCTTCTCATTCTTACCTTGCATACCAACACTAACAATAAATAAGGAACTACTATTAAATGTTGTATCACGTAATAGATAGAAGCTTAACTTTCAGACATGAAATAGCTTTAAAAGTATTTTGACTTAGTTATTTCTTTTCTCTTGTAGAAATTACATTAGTCCAAACAGTTTTACAGATATCTTTCATAATTATAGGTATCAGTAATTCCTTATTCACTAAGAAGAATAACGATAACAGATTTACACAATTTAATTTTCACAAGTTGAAAGAGGTTTGACTAGTGGAAATGTTATTTCAAGTTATTATCAAGATTTGTCACCCATATTACCATATTCATTTTGGATATGTACGTGAAGATATCTACAATGACATTTTGAGTAGTGGGCATTCCTTTATTGATATCTAAAATGTAATTCTGAATATTTATAAAGGAGTTGTAGATTTCTCAAATATAATTGTAACTAATGTGCATATCATTTTCACTAGTTACACTTGTATGTCAGATATCTGAAATGCAATTGTAGCTATCTGAAATTGCCAGATTTTGATTTGCCAGAATTGAATCTTAGATATCTAAAATTCCATTTATGATATCTGTAATAGGAAGAACATAGAACAATTGTAGATAACTGGTAAACATTGTGTAAGAATTTAATTGTTGATATAAACAATTGACATTTCCACTATCGACAATTTAATTGTCACATTTTAACTAGGGATCATTTAGTTGGAGATATCATTAATTTGAATTGCAACTAGTCAAAATAATATTACGGCTACATCAACTTGGAAGCGTAAAAGGTCAAAATCGAATTATAGATATCTGTAATTAAGTTAAAATATAAGTCAATGGTAAAAGTTGATATTAAGTCACAGCGAACACTTACCTAGAAAGAAATTCATTGTCGATATCAAGAATTAACATTTTAACTATCTAAATTAATTTTAGTATCATTAATTGGAACTGCTACAAGACAAAATTACATAATGGATATGGAACTCTAACTCATCAAAAATCAATTGTTGATATTTACAATAGCCCATACTGATTAAATGTTAAAAAGGCTTGCCATACACTGCCTGTCTTTTCATTCCTCCCGGGTCTGTCTTTGCAATTCCATGAAGAGGAAATAATCTCAATCACAACGCATCTTTAAATACATCATTCTAATACACACAAACACACACACACACACAATCTGGTACCATTCGTTGCTAGGAGATCTGGGTATGCAGTAAGCTGGAAGGTGGCTGACAGACATTTGGTTATGTGGAATGTGATTAGCATGCCATTTCCAGCTAACTCTATACAATAACATACAAACCCACACACACAAATGATACATTTCATCTTTAGGTGCCTTGCTCTACCACTCACAGGTTTTCTTGCTTCAATTCCACACCCTCATTGGTTCCCACTGTGGACTAAGGCTACAACATCCAGCTCATCAGAAGATGCAGAAGGCTATGTAACAAACATCCAGCTCATCAGAAGATGCAGAAGGCTATGTAACAAACATCCAGCTCATCAGAAGATGCAGAAGGCTATGTA